>OZ038501.1:38882811-39160311 GCA_964036315.1 Acanthosepion esculentum
TTAGAATCTGACAGAATGATAGAATGAGGAAGAAAAGATCCCCCAATCAACATACGGGCACTACCAGACAGAAATAAAAAATGTCAACTAGATGCATGCATACACACACATTATCAAACAAATCCTGCATCCACCAACTAGAATTATGATCTACAAACACACAAGAATTATACACACAGACAATACCAAACAAGATAAATATACATGAGGTCGACTTAACAAATAAAAACAAACACAAAAATAAAAAATATCAGGATTTTCTTTTTTCATCCATATTTCGTTTCTGATGCAACTTAAATAAAAGTGAAGCATTAAATTTACAAACATTTCCTATTTGTTTTTTATCATATTATTTAGTATCTGAATGTTTTTATTATTTATTAAATTTTGTTTCCATTTAAAATTTATTATTTAGCATTTATTTAAAACAAATTTATCTGATGACAAAGAATAATCAGTCACTTTTAAATGATAGTGAAATTAAATTAAAAATCAAATTAATATGTAACTGAATAAATAAAAAACAATTAAATTTTTACAAAGGTACTTTTTTTCAATTTAAAGACACACACCTCATTGATGAAGTAAATGTTGAAACATGATAAATACAAAATAAAACTGCACATTTTTGATTGACATTACTACAATAATTTGTAGTTTGCTGACTGATTTGAGTCACTCATTCACTTATGAAAATTAATTTTTATGACAATGAAACAAACTCGGCTGAAAATAACATTAGTACATTATGGAAAAATTACATTTTGACTATTAATTTGAGTTGTAGCTGTTGAGGCTTCAGTTCTGTAATAATATGATGCTAAGAGAGTTTTACAAATATTTTTAGTGAGTAAAGCAGCATATAAGATATTTGGTAACATTTGTAGGTTAACCATTAATAATGGTCTGAAAAACCATATTTAGACAAAAAAATTATGATTGCTGGAAATAAAGTATTTTAAAAATGGACATAGAATAATTGCTTTCTTTCTTTCTTTCTTCAGGCCATTGTGGTCAAGACATTGGCAAAAGGAACAAACTGATTCTACAACTGCATTTGAAGAACTTCAACTCTCACCAAATTATCCAGCAAATGATAAATGTTCATTTGATTCTTTGACTCCTCAGATAATGGCATGTTTCATAAGTCAGGAGAGGGTTAGTGAAATGAACCATCCTAAAACCAGTCATCGTCAGTCATTTGAATCCTTAAATATGGACACTGAAAGTTCTAGAGCATTAACTTATAATCAGATAAATGGAGATGAAGAACAAGAAGAGAATGAAAATATGGGAAGAGTAACTAAAAGCATTGGTGTTGATGGAGGAGATGAAGACTGTGAGTCAGTTCCACTCACAGGTCTGACTTCTACATATTACACATCAGATATAATCAAAACAGTCAAAGACTTCAAAACCTGTGAAGAAACAGAATCAAAATCAATTGATGATCCAGAGAAAAAGGAATTTGAAGAATGCAGCAAACAACCCAAATCTGATAATGTTGGTGTTAGTATTAAAGAGAATTTAGAAGAAACAAAGGAAGAGAATGAAAATCTGGAAGACTTTGATGCAATGTCAACTGAAAATCCTGCTTATCTTTTCAAAGAACCTTTACCTTATCCACTTAACAGATTGGATATTAGTCAGATGAGCAGAGAAAAAGTCAACTGGCGCGAAGTGGTACGGTGGCACTCAGTAGACACCCTTATGCATTCACTCCTAGACAGACTATTTGAAATTGCTCAACGACAACATGAAACAGAAGAAAATGAAATTAGAAGGGCATTAACAAAACAAGCAATGCGTATCAAACCACGTCCTCTAAACTCTCGACAATTGACCAGTGTTACTTTGAAGACTGTTGGTCGTGAAAAGCGATGTCCAGAAAACTGCCTCCAATCTGCCTGTGTAGGCAACTCTCCTGACAAACAAAGGATTATACCATCTTCAGTGTGTCACTTCTGCTATCAGTCTTTATTTGGACGAAATGGTCAAGAGGAGTATAGTTATGACCAACAATCCCGCTTACCAGCTGACAAAGAGCTTTGGCGAAACCTAGCCACATCAGTCACTTCTGTGCCGACAGTTGCAATACGACCCCGATCATGTAATGCTGACCATTCACATTGTTCACCTAACAGATTCTCTCTTGCAAGAGCCAAAAGCCACAGACCCAAGTCTAGTACAGTGCCAAGCTGTATGATGGATTGTTCCCAAGAGATGACATTCCAGAAAGAAATGAAAGATTCGTCTGATCTCAAGACCTCAATTTCAAGGCCCAAATCAACAATTCCAAAACCTACAATGAACAAATCCAAGAGTAACTGCAACAGTTTGTTTCCAGGAAAAAGTAATCATTCATCAGAATGGAACTTTACAACAAACCCAGATATTCGGGAGGCTTCTCTTCTAGTAAGTCAGTCTGTAATATGATGGCTTAGAATTTGTTATTCTGTTTTATCCAAAGAAGCAAGAAAAGCTCACCATGTGTCCTCTTTTTTCCTTTGTCTGCATTAGTTAAACAAAAATTTTAGAAAAGCAATGATTGGATCATTTATTATGAAGTCTTGCAAATAGATTTACGTGATAGAATTTCTATTTTCATTTTTTGAAAATGTATCTTTTGTCTCTTTGATCATTTTAATTCTAACATTATTCTGAAAATGAAAAATAGGTGATGTCATACAATAGTCACTTCAACCAGAAATAATCAATTTTTATCAAATTATCTTTATCATATTACTGTAGATTAAGCACTCTAGATCATCAATATTAAAGAACTTTATCAAAATTAATAGAGTAATCCAGTTTTTGATTCATTGATCTCCCTACAGAATCAAAACAAAATATGCTCATATCATGGGATCTCTTCAAATTTAAAAAATATAATTTTTTTAAATATCATAATCTGTATTACTTAATTTAATAAATAGGGGTCTATAAAAAAGCACTCCAGATTATGAATTTCAATTTCAATTTTTAAAAAATTTATTTTAAGAAATCATATGTACATTTTGTTTAACTTCTATAGGGGGATAAATTTACAATGAATTTACTTAACAAATCGGCCGGCTTATTAACTTTTATAAAATGCAATATTTAAAAATATATATATATTCATAGTTTGAAATGCTTAATCTAGACCAATATGGGAAAAATATTTGTATGCACATTTATAAATTTACCATTCGTCTATGCATTGAATATTGCTGCTATATCTGGTCTGCTGCTCCTACTATATATATATATACAGTGTAACCCGGATATAAGAGACCCGGATATAAGATAAACCCGGATATAAGAGAGATTTTCTCTGGTCCCAAATTAGAGCCTGTGTTAATGTATATATAATAGATCAAACCCGGATATAAGAGAAACCCGGATATAAGAGACTTCTTCTCCGGTCCCGACAACTCTCTTATATATATATATATATATCAGGATTCTTGATAAAATTGAACAAAGTGTCAAAGAAAGTGTGTAATGTAGTCGATCCTGACTTAGTATCTCGACTTCAGTTCCTTTCTTGCTGACATGACATAGCTTCCATTTGTCTTTTCTATAAATATTTTCATTGCAACTGTACTGATGAGCTTTTTCCTTAGTGCCTTGACTGCATGAATTTAAGTGTGCTACTAGATTGGCAATTAGGTCTCACCATTTTACAGTTGAAATGCCTAGATGTATCTATCTGTTCTATTGCAATAGTTTCTATTTACACACTTCTCATCTATGGAACTTCCTTCCAATTTCTTTCTTCCCTGCAACCTACAATTTTAAAAAATTTAAATCCAACGTCAATCACCATCTTTTGTCCTCTTGAATCCTGTTCCTTTATTTTTCTAAAGTCTTCTCATTCACTTTCACTCCATGTAACCCCCTGCATCCTAGTAGCATTATCATCTTGCTTGGGGTGAAATGATTGAAAAAATTGATTATATTCCATTAATTGTTAAGGCAATGTTAGGGAAAAAACTGCTTATTAAAATGTTCTTGAGCTTGTAAAATCTCATGAAAAAATAGCAGGTAGCAGATAATTTTTTCACATCTTCACATGCATACCCACATTATTTATTTATGAGGCGTGATTTTCTAATACAAGAATGGAAAAGGCTTAAAGAAGGCAAAAAAATAAAAATATTTTAAAATATCAGCAATTTTATATTAAATCTTTTGTCTATCATAAATTTTTATAACTATTTAAAAAGATATTAGATTACGAAAAGACATATGTTCAGTCCTGTGACTTTAACTAAAAGCAGATTGTGATAGAAACTATGAACATGAAACATCTTGCAAGCACCATTTATAGACTGGGTTATTCATTCATCTTATAGACCAGGGGTGGCTAAACCATGGCTCACAGGCCACATGTGCCAATATGTTGGCTGACCTCCTTTTTTTCATCACAGTTAATATAAAAGGTAAATAAGAAAAATTTCAAGATTTATAATTATTTACTGGGTATGAATTGAGAACCCATTGGATTAAAGCATAACTTCAATATGTATGTAAGAAAAATGTATGTGTAAATTTTGTTCATGTCTTGTGGCTCTCAAACATCTGAACTTTATCATATGTAGCTCTTACATTAATCAAGTTTGGCCACCCCTGTTATAGACAAAGTGATATTAATACTGAATTTAAATTACACTATTCTCAATCTTTTCTGTCATGATTTAGTATCCTTATTTATATTTATATATATGTATTTTATATTTATATCTTTATTTATATTTACTAGGCTTAATCTGACACAAGAAGAAAATAAAGGATAAAAACTCTGTGGTTAAATTTGAATTTCTCTAAATGAGTATTTTAATCACTTAATTGGTACTTTTCCTGAAAGTGTGGGATATAAGTTTAAATCTTGTTGAAAGCTTATTTCTGACCCATGCTTCTTACATGGTTAGTATGGCAGTCTGAGAGTGACGATGGAAACCAAGAGAAATAAGATGAAAAAGATACCAGTCAAAAAATTAATAATAGAATAGTTTTACTACAAAAGTTATCTCTCATTTTTTATGTTAGTTTTCCTAAAACTTTAAAATCCTAATTATACTGCCAAAAGTTTTGAATCACTCATATTCATTAAATGATGCAGGTTAATATTGGGCTCTTTTAAAAGTATCTTCATTTTTAATCAACTGGTTATTTTTTTAAGCTTATGTAATACTTAATATATGTATATGTTTCCTTATAAGGAAATGGTTAATATTACCATTACCATTTTCCAAACTCTTCAAAATACTTCCACTGTTGATGGTTGGGTTCACATATCTGTTGCATCATTTACAGAATCATAATCTGGGCCTTATTTCAAGGGACAAGTGACCTAACCACATTCAAATATTTGTTTGGGGTAGTATTATTAGATAATCTTTCATTTCCTTCCACTCTCAGAATTCTGCACACAAGTGTCAATGACTTTTAGATCTAATTTGCCTCAATCTCAATACCCCTACCCACCATTGTAACATTTGAAAGAAAAAGTATAGCTGGATAGAATTATTACTATTAATAAAAATAATAGTGGTGTCATAGAGTATCTTTAGATGTGTACATGAATAAAACTTTAACTAAAGGTCAGTTAAAAATTGTAAAAGCTTTTGATAAATCCTAATTATTATCAGCTAATATTTTGTTATATATGTATTAAGAGAAAATTAACATTTTCTCAGGTACATAATTTTATTTTATTTTTCTACTTATACAATTTTCTTTTCAGGTCCAAAGTGCAAAATCTGATCGGAAAACTAAAAAGAAAGACAAAAGGAACCTTACAAGCATTTCACTTTTAGATCCATAATTTTTTAAAATAATCATCCAACCATAAATCTTTTTCCTTGTGAATCTTTTTTTTTTATTGTTACTATTTTTGACAACTTGTCACTTATGGGAGATGACTTAAAAGTATGTGAAATGGTTTCTTGGTTTTGTCATAATTCTTTTCATTTTATTCAAATTAATATTACATAATGTCCAACTTTATTTGTTCGAATGAAGAGTGTTGAGAAAAATGAATACATTACACAATGCCTTTGGAAATATTTTACTGTCATAAAGAACATATTTTAACTTAATCAAATTTGCATTTGTACAATTAAACCTTATTTATGTGGAGATCTGTGATAATGGCTCATTTCTAGAAATTTTGAATATATTTCAAAATACCATATCAAATTTTCTGTTGTAATAATATATTCTTCAAGTCATAATTGATAATGTAATGATTATCATGGATCATATATATATGTATAAAAAATTAGAAGATCAGCCGATTCTGCTACCTTGGTTTCAACCTTTCGGTATCATCACTAAAACTTACAAAAAAGCGTCAAACTCGTACTTTGAAAGTAAAAACGAGGAGGCAAAAAATATCACAGCCGAGCTAGGTATAAGTGACAGGGTCTATATATTTTGCTGCAAGCAAGCAAGCATTTCTAACTATAAAGAAACATAAAGACGAATTTCTCAATAATCCTTCTTTTAGATTAATAAACCCAACCAAAAGTGAATTGGGTAAAATAAGCCAAGAAATACTGAAAAAATGTGCGACTCATTAAGGATTGCTACACAAGCGAATCAATGGAAGGAGACAAGTTAGTGCATTTCTTGGTTCCACAAGATCAAAAATAAAGATAAATATATATTTATAAAATACGACATAAAAAAAATTTATCCATCTATATCTAAAAAAAGGTCTGCTCGGTGCTTTGTACTTCGCCAAAGGCTTCGTAAATATAACACCTGAACAAATTGACAATAATTTTAGATTGCCGTCCCGCAATGGAGAAGCTTGGATTAAAAAAATAAAAAAAGGACGGCATCGATGTACCACAAGTTTCGTTTGATGGCGATGGGGTTTGAGAATTAATAGGTCTACATATTTTATATGAGGTCAACAAAATCATACATATAAACAACCGCGGCCTGTATATGGATGATGGGCTGATGATAGTGCAAGACAACAGAACAAATGACAATAGAAGAAAAGTGCTTTTCAAACTCTTCAAAAACCTCGACATTGAAATAACAGTCGACATGAATAAGAAAATTAACAAATATTTGGATGTGCAATTAAATCTACAAACTGACATTGTTTCCCCCTGATGAACCCAACACAAAATTAAAATACATGAATGTTAGATCCAACCACCCTGTGAGTATAATAAAGCAAATCTCCAAAGGAATAGAATCCAGGTTATCTAGAAATTCCTCTAGTAAAATAATTTTCGAAGATAAAAAAAAAGAATATAAAAGGACTTTAAAAGAAGATGGGGATGAAACCAAATTAGAATTTAAACCTTAAATATGACAACAAATGAAGAGCAATTTAAGGTAAAGAAAAAAATATTATTTGATTTAACTCTCCCCAACATTTTTTAACTTAGAGGTCAAGTGTAAAATAGGGAAAATATTTTTCAAATGACTTAATAAACACTTCCCCCAAAATTTCTAATTACATAAAATATTTAATACAAACACAGTTAAATTAAGCTACAGCTGTACTAGTAATTTAGAAACCACAATAAAAAGACAAAATGCTAGAAATATAAAAACTAACGTGCAGCAAAACATCGTAAACAGGGAAATATGTTGTTGTAGAAATAAAAGCAGATGTCCACTAGATGGAGTTTGTAAAACTGAAGCAGTAATTTACAAAGCAGAAGTAATAGATACAAATGGCCAGAAAAAAAACATATATAGGGTGTACTGAGGGTAACTTTAAGAAGGTCATTTTTTAAGCTAGAAAGTCTTAGGAATTCCACTATAGCCAACCATGTGTGGAAATTAAAGAAAAAACAAAAATGATCCGAATGTAAACTATAAAATTAAAAGAAGCAAGACTTTACAACAATCATAGTAATATGTGTAACCTTTGTCAACACGAAAAATTAGCTATAACATTTCCAGACCCCCCCCCAAAAAAAACAACCCGAAATTATGTCCTGCTGTAAAAAGTTCCTTCTGAGTTCATATGAAGTGGGATGAAAAGAAAGTATGTATATTTCATTTAATGGCTCCACCGATACATTTACAATACACTTGCTTTTCCTCTCCTCCTCACCTTCCACCACACCTCACGTCCCTCACTTATTCATTTATTTATTTTTTAAATATAGCGTTCATAAATTTTTTCTTGATTTTAAAAAAGAGTAAAGCGTTAGGAAATCAATTGACCGAAATCGCCTGAAGATACCGAAAGGTAACAGAATCGGCTGATCTCCTAACTTTTTATACTTAAAAGCTCTACATGTTAAATTTTTATCTTTTTATATGTGTACTGGGTATTTTTTAATACTACTGTTTCCCGGTCTAAATCAACTCCGTCCATTAACTTTATTATATATATATATATATATATATATATATATATATATATATATATATATATATATAGGGTGATTAACTCCCCATTTTAAAATACTTATAATTTATTTATTAACTATAATTTTCACAAGAAATGGATATAGGAGGAAAGCGTTTAGCATAAGGTTTATTTAAAATTCGATATTGGCAACAGATTTCGTTACCAGTTTCTCGAGCCGACCAGAAACCACGTTAACTGATTTCACCAGGAACTCATGTGGTATGGAAGACATAACTTATTGTATTCGCCCTTCAAGTTCTTCCAAAGTCTTGGTTTGGTATAGTAGACTTGCTTCTTTTACCAACCCCAAAGAAAGAAATTAACAGGAAACCTGGCTGGCCACTCATACATAAAATAGGGAGTTACTTTTTAATCACCACATACAGGTATTGGACAAAATAATTGGAACAGGTGCAAATTCCACTCCTATATTTCAAAGATCTATTATATTAAGAACTTTAACTAAAACTTCGTAGTTGCAGGTTATATCTATTGTAAATATGTTTATTTATCTAATTTACTGTCTTTGTCTTATTTATTTTTAGAATTTAGTAAAATTTAGGCTAAATGCGTGACCTCTCCGAGTTCGAAAAAACATTGTTGAAGCTCGCATGGCAGGAGCCTCGATCACTAAGGTTGCTGAACTGTTTGTTTTTTCAAGAGCTACCATACCAAGAATTATGACGCAATTAGAGAAACAGGGCAAAAACTCTAGCAACCGTAGCAATTCGGGCCGGATTTGCAACTTACTGACAGGGACCGACGTGCATTGAAACGCAATGTGGCAAAAAAAATCATCAGTCTACTGCGGTCAAAGTGACTGCTGAGTTGAATAATCATCTGAATAGTCCAGTTTCTACTAAAACTGTTCGTCGGGAGCTCCATAAGGCTGGATATCATGGAAGAGCCGCCATAAAGAAACCTCTTCTCTCCACTCGCAACATTCAAAACAGGTTGTTGAAGTGGTGCAGAGATCACACTGCCTAGTCTGCAGACCGATGGAAGCAAGTCATATTCTCAGACGAGTCCAGTTTTTCTTTTTTACCAACTTCAGGGTGAGTTTATGTGTGGAGGCAGCCCAAAGAAGCTTACAACCCTGACTGTCTTCTTCCAACAGTGAAACATGGAGGTGGATCAGTGATAGTTTGGGCCGCCATATCATAGAAATGTCTCGGTCCAATAGTTGCCCTGCATGGTAGAATCAACAGCAAAGATTACCTGAACACTTTGGGAGATCATGTTCATCCAATGGCCCAGACTTGATTCCCTGATGGCGACTGCATCTTCCAAGACAATAATGCTCCAATATATACCGCTCGAGTGGTTAAGAATTGGTATAAAGAGCATGAAAGTGAGCTAGAACACATGGAATGGCCTCCCCAATCTCCAGATATCAATATTATTGAACATTTGTGGTGCATTTTGGGGCGACAAGTTAGGAGCCACTATCCTCGACCGTTGTGTCTTAACACGACGGTCGAGGAGTTGGAGCAGGTATTAATGGAAGAATGGCTGAAAATTCCTCTGGATGAAGTCAGGAAGCTGTATGATTCCATTCCTAGACGCATTAAAGCTGTATGTGAGGCTAAAGGAGGACCAACTCTATATTAAATAAATTTTCTTTGAATTTAACAAGTGTTTCAATTATTTTGTCCAACCCCTGTACAAGCCTGTTTCGCTGTATCACAGATCATCAGTGTGATAGACATCCGATTGCTTCAATCCGGGGACGAATCCCGACCGATTTGGCATGAGTCAGAGATCCTACTCCTTAGTTATCGGCGCACGACAGAGAAAGGAAAATTTTAACGTATTATATACGATTATATATATATAAATGCCAGCAGCCAGTGAAGTGCGGTGCGTTAAAAGCGGCGGCGGCGGCTACTGTTTTGAAATTACCCTTTTCTCTATAGTGCCCGATAGAATAATGAGAGCGTATATACCCATCCAAAATTGAGTTAAGATGAACGTTAGTCAAGCACTGGTTGAAATCTACACACTCTATGATAAAAATGTTTGTATTCAAGCAAATATTTCTTTGTTATTGTTTATATCCGAATGACTTCAAAGAATCAATGTCAACGCTAAGATAAAATGATGCATATAAATATTTCCTTCTTTGGATCTCTGTCAGTTCCTACTCAAAGAACGTCCATAAATAATGAAGTGACATTGGTCTGATAAACTACATACAAGAGAGGTTTTGAGGAGCATCAAACCGCCTCTTAATTGCTGTTGTTCCTAGGTTCACCCTGACCCGGGGTGGTAGCACCTGTTTGGGTCCCAGTTATGGGCAAAAAGTTAACCACCAAACTGTGTCAAAATACTATGAAATTATAAAAATATATTTTTGTAGTAGAAGTGCCAGCAATACATTTTCGTAATAAAGGAATTACCAGCAATACATTTTTGTAAAAGAAAAAGAAAGAGAGTACCAGCAATACGTTTTCATAAAAGAAATTACTAATACTCCCAAGAAAATTAAATTTTGGCATTAAATGACCCATAAGGAGTTGATATGCCACTAAACAAACAAGACAAATAAACATACATTGGGCTGTGTTAACTGCATTCTTTGCAAGACCTTCATTAACAATGTCAGTATATGTTCATGTGTTTAATGTTCATATTGTACTGCAACAAAATGAGGATTGGCTTAGAAGTAATATCTGCTCTTCTTGAATTACAAAGTGATTAGTCACATGACACAAAACATACCAAAATTAACACAAAAGTCTTTCAACCTTTTTCAACATAGCCTCCTTCCTTTACAATCAAAGAATTCCTCCTTTGAATGAGGTCACATATGCTTACCTCAGAGAAGCCCCGTGGCTGCTTTCGTGCTTCTTTCACTAGTGGAGAACCACTGTCTTCTCATTGACTCCTTCATCTGCTCAAACAGATGAAAGTGAGTTTGCCAAGTCAGAGTGGAAAATGCATGCTGGTCCAGCAATATGTTATGATTGGTTGTTTGATTTTTAATTTATTGTATGGCTTTGGATTGCCATGTTGCATAAGACCCCTAGTCTACAAAGGTGGCCTATTTTGAACAAGGCTTGCTTTGAGTTTTGATAATGTGTTCACATAGGAATCAGAATTGATAGGTGTAGCCTAGGGCATAAACTATAACAGTATAACTGCCTTCTGGTTCCAAAGCACAATAACCATTATTTTCTCTGTAGAATAGGCTGCCTTAAGTTTCTTTCTCTGTTGAAGACTTTCCGTTTTCTGGTTCCTATTGGTGAAACCAGATCTTATCTCCTATTACTATCATTTTTAGGAAAGTGTTATTGGTGATATAAGTTCTTGGGTAGCAACCACTCTCTGTTCTTTCATGGAGTCTGTCAATATTCTGGAAACTCATCTTTTCGCCAACCAAATGAGTGCACTAAACTTTATGGATAAACATGGCTCATTTGAAACTTTTCACAGACTTTTGCATTAGAAATTCTTCTATTAGCTGTGTTTAAGCATCGTCATTCACAGCAACAGCTAATGTGCCATTGTGGTGCGTGTCATTAACGTCATTCTCCCTTCTCTCTATGTATGCCATTAACTCTATCGGCCCATTTCCTTACTGTGCTTACATCAAGTGCAACATTTCCAAAAATATTCACTTACACCATGAGAATGTTTGCAACATTTTCTCCTCCAAAAAAAGGAAATTCTATGCGGTTTTTGTTTATTTGTATACAAAGGGACAGCGATTTTTACAAATTATGAGTAGGAAAATATAAGGTTACTCCACAGATTTTCTCCTGGGCTTCTAAACACATTATTGTTTATAAGATTATGCTCTAATCTCTGGTACTCATTTTGTCGACCAGTCATTACCTGCCCCAGCACTATCAAAAATGTAGTATTCACTTGGTGGTGTTTTTGATATTTCTGCCCATCGTATATTGACATTAGCAATCTCTTTTACAGGATTTTATGGGGATTTCATCCAGAAGTCGTTGTGATTCCATAGAAATTTCAAGGGTGAAAATTTGGCAATTTGTTTGTCTCTGCTAAAAGGCAGTTTTACAGCACAAATCAATAAATTCTGTTGATAACTAACAACGGGTTTAATGAAAACAAATTTTAAAATTCATAATGCGTAAAAATTTATTTATCTTTCAATGTAGGCTGGTTGATGATCTTTCAGAAAGAACATTATTCTAGCAGTAATTGGAGTAATTTGCGAGACCTTGGTCCTGGTACTGTATTCACGACTACCTGGGCTTGTCTTCGTTAGCAGCAGAAGCAGCAGTGAGAAGAAGAGTGGTTTATAACGGAACTTACCTACCTTGTCATTTTCTCTTTATCTGGTCCCGTCTGTTTCTGGCTTTCGCCTGTCAAGTTTATATAAGGAAATTTGTGCACTTCTGCCTCTGATTTATTGCAAGTTTTTCGATAAGATATTCATGACCTTACTTTGTTCAATAACAGATGGATTTCTTTGTTATACGGTCAGCCCTAACCCCTGGACTGAATTTTGGAAACAGTGTGAACATTTGGGGGACTAATAGTGCTTTATATAAACATAGCAAGAATTCTTTCCCGGAATTTAGGAAATTTTAGAAGACCATAAATCTTATTTATATCGCCCTATAAATAAAGGAGGTAGGTCTTAATGAATTCTACTTGGTTTATTTCAGCTTCAGATCTTCTGAGAATCTTCTGCAAATTCATTTTATGAATTTTAATTACTATTTAATCTGTTTTTTTTTCCTTATTTTCCTTGACACTTAATTAATTTCCCGAAGTTCTTCACTGTTTAAACTTAATTATTTCCAGCTCCAAATCTTCATTAAGGCATCCACATGCAATAAAACATTGTATACATTATATCATTTCAGTATAATTGTTCGGATTAGCTGTTCAGTATGGTACCTAGACTTTTTGAATTTAAATGTTGTACTAGACTGGCGACAAGGTTTCATCAATTTAGAGTTGAGTTAGCGAGATGTAACTGTAAGTTGTATGCTAACAGTTTCTTTTTTTTTGTACTTTTCACTCCCTTCCGGCTTCATGCTTTCCAGCCAACTTTAATCTGCAAAGATTTAGATGCAATGTCAATTGCTATCTACTATCCTCCTGATTACTCTTTTCTCTTCCCGCCCATTATTAATGTTTCTGTTCCTAATTTTCCGACAACCAGTAAACCCTTGTGTTTTAGTTACTGTCTTTCATGGGGTGAAATCGATTAAAAAATAGATGAATATAACTACATCATTTTATCATCAAAGTTTATGAAGTTAAACGGAGATGAGCATTTTTAGCAGTCATCAAATCAATCATTTAAGTGCCGTACACGACACACGTTTGGGCGATCATGTCACTTTCGATTCATGACTGACTAAGCAGAAGATTTTCCGGCAGTAGGTTGCAATTTCATTCTGCAATAGACTGGTTACCGACCAAAGCTACAGGATAGAACCTGCCTGCTATTCTGTCCATAGCGGGGGAACGAGAGATGGATTCATGCCTTCCGCAAGGGCATTTGCAAATGTAACAAACCCGGTTGGAATTTGAACTCGGCTCTCTGATTTGTCATTCCCAGCCGATATTCATTACACCACCATCCACATCCTATTTATCAAACCTTTACTTATTTGGGGTCCCAACTTGTACAAATATAACTTCAATATGTTATCAAAATGGACACAGAAATAAAATTGTTTACATACATTTCATAACCAACAGTCAAATGTAAATGGTGATAAAATGTTTATATGTGATTGCATTGTGTATTTTTAAGAATCTATCAAAAATTGAGATAAATGAATAATTACAGAATATATTAAGTGAGAACAAAATTTCATGGCGTTTTTCAATAGATGGCATCTGAACACATAATTTTGTTTCAGATGTGACTGAAATTTATATATATATACATACACACACACACACACACACACACACACACACACATACACACACACACACATATATATATATATATATATATATATATATATATAATGTCATAAAGAAATAATTTATACAAAAAATTAATTAGCGATGTCAATGTTATTAATGGTGTAATCACTTCGCTAACAAGACTTTATATTATATTCGAGTTGTTGTCAGAGGGAAGACACATGCCGAGTACTTTCAACAATTTCAAATTTTATTTATTAAGATATTTCCAGATTGAAATTCTCTTCTCATCATATTTCTCTTATGAAGTATTATACTTTTTCACTCTAATTTCATCAGTTGTGTTATGGTTCCTTGGCCATGTTCGAACTGAATCGATACAGTCTCAAAGATCCAATGGAAGACCTATCACATTTATGATCATTTGCATTATTTTTAACTTCAAAATGGTAAAGGGGTGGGCGTGTGTCTATTAGAATTTCACTGGGCATGCATACAAGCGTAGTGTAACTAACATTTTAGCTAAAACATCGGCTATTAATATACAAGATTATTTTTGGATAATCCAACAACCGGTTCACTAAGCTTTTATAATTTTAAGAATTGGTTTGTGCGAATACACACACACACACACACACACACACACACACACACACACACACACACATATATATATATATATATATATATATATATATATATATTCTGAAAGGTGATATTTCAACTTTTATTTTATTATTTTAAATGTTTTTATGTTAAAAGTGAAAATGGCGGAGAATGAAATGCGCTTTGACATTTAATGCTCTTTTATTTCCGAAGAGGAAAAAACGGTGTACAAACTGCAAAAAAAGTCATGTGCCATTAATGAAGACGGTGCCATAGCTGAAGAGTACTGTTCGTAAGTGGTACGCAAAGTTTAGAAGTGGACATTTTGATCTGAAAGAGCAAAAATGTTCTAACTGGCATGTAGTCGTTGATGATGATCAAATCAGAGTGCTGATTAAAAATAGTCCAGGTCATTTGACACGGGACATCACAGAGATACACCACATATCTTGATTTGGTTTGTACTGCATTTGAAAATAAATAAATGAATCACTTTGATGTTTAGCTCCCAGACGAGTTAACGGAAAAAAATAAATGCACCGCATTTTCATCCGTGATTCTCTTCTCAAATGCAACAACGACCCATTTTTTTTTTAAAGAGCGATCACTGGAAATGAAAAAAGGATTGTTTATAACAACAATTGCCTTGGGGAAAACGAAATGAACCACTGCTAACCAATCAAAAGCGGGTCTGCATCCGAAAATGTTGACGCTGTGTATCTGGTGATGTTGGAAAAGGCGCTGTGCATTACAAGCTGCTTATGCAAAATCAGACGTTGAATTCAGACAAGACTTCTTTATGTACCGTGTCCTCTCAGTGCGTAGGCGATCATGGCTCTCCACAATTTTCTGTCTTTCGTAACTCTTAATAAATTTTTGTCTTTTTGTTATTTCTCCTAAACCATGATCCACCATCCATTTACTCAAGCTCTTAAGTATGTTATGCGTTGTTTTCCTCTATCCCTTCAATCTGCCTAGTGAGTATAACTTTTCCAGGCACTCTTTCCTCATTATAGAAATTTCAACTGTCTCTTCTTGATGTTAAGTATAAGTGTCCTTTTTGTTTCCATTTTCTCTAAATTTTCGTCGTTGCTCACATGTTTGGTCCTTGGTATTCTCAGCATCCTTCTGTAGAACCACATTTCTGTCGCTTCAAATCTTTTCATCATCTTTGAGGAGATTGTCCAGCATTCACTGCCATATAGGAGGACATATATCATGTAACATTTCATTACTCTTTTCTTTGTTTCTAACGAAGTTTTTCTGTTTATTTATTTATTCTGCTTAACCTTTGAAATGCATCTTTGGCTATATCAATACGGCTTCGGATTTCAGTGTCGCACTATTTGTCCTCTGTTAAAACATTTCCCAAGCATACTGTTTCCAAATGAGCCGATTAAGGTAGCAGTCGGTGAAAAGCACCTGGAATTATCCAATCGGAAGTGTGTTGTTTTACATCAGGAAAGTGTCTGATCTCGTTTCTCTTTATAGACCCGACAGAAATAAGTACAGATTTACTGGGATGTCCTACTAAATCCACCGTACGCACATGGCCTTGTACCTCCGGATTAATACTTATTGCGATCCCTACAAAATTCTCTTAATTGGAAAACTCAATTCTCTGGAAGCTTTTCAAATCTACTTAATCCAGTTTATCACCCAGAAAGATGCCCATTTTGGGGAAGATAGAATTATGAAGCTGCTTCAACGATGGTGAACAAAATGGCACATTTGTGGCTAAACAAATCCATGTACAAATATGTAAATATTGTTTTGAAATCCACTTAAAAAACGTTACACACGTTTTGCTCCGATCCAATATTAATTATACGCCAACATAAATTACTGGTGAAGACTTCTAAATAATAACAATATTTCGCAAATCACAACTAAAGGAATTATTCCACCAACTGAATTAAAATCTTCTGAGTTCAAGATTGCGAAGAAATGAAGCCTGTCTTCATTAAGAAGTTTTGCTATGTGATGCGTGAAATCGAATTTGCTGTGTACATAACATACAAATCCTTAAAAATATGCAAATCCTTAAAGAGACACATAGGAAAAAATCACACTGTCAAACTATGTTCCGCTTTCATTATCAGGGCATTGCACAAGGCTAAGTTTAATAAATACATCACCAGGCAAAAGTCTTTAGCCACTTTAAGCTATTTAATTTTTTAATAATTCCTATAATATAATCCTATAATATCGAATTTTCTGAAATCTTGATCCAGTTGCAGTCATTGTATTTCATTACAGCTGTGGAGAGATGTAGACAATTCTTTCACAATCTTCACATTTATGAGATATAATTCTCTGTGGCTGAGCTCTTACAACTCTTTAAGATTGCATGGGTTCTTCGTAAAAAATTCTCTTTAGTTTTGTCCACATTTACTTGTTATTTAAGTCAGAGTTTTGAACTGGCTAATCTTTCAATACAATGACACCATTATCAGCCAGACTCATCAGACTTACATGCTATCTTTTATATCTTCTCCTTCTTGTGCCATAATCGCTTACGCCCTATAGCTCTCCACAACTTCCTGTCCTTTGTAGCGCTTAATAAACTGTCTTTCTTTTATTTATCATAAGTCCTGTTCTGCCATCCATTTACTAAGTATGATATACATTGTTTTCCTCTGTACATCTTGCCCTCTATCTGTCTCGTGAGTATCAGATTTTCCGAACCCTCGTTCTTCATTATATGCCAAAGAAACCTCAACTGTCTCTCCCAGATGTTAACTATTAGTTTCCTTTTTGTTTCCATTTTATCCATTTTTATTCGTCGTTGCTCACATGTTCGGTTCACGGTATCTTCAGCATCCTTTTGTAGAACTACATTTATGTGGCTTCAAGTCTCCTCTTCATCTCTGAGGAGATCGTCCAGCACTCACTGCCACACAGGAGAACAGACATCACTTTTTAGTTTAGTAGCCTTTTCCTTGTTTCTAGCGAAAATGTTCTATTTCTTAGTATTCTGCTTAAATTTTGGAAAACTACCTTGGCTATCCCAATACACCTTTGGATTTATGGAGCTCCAAAAGCTAAACATATTGCTTCCATCCAAGTCTGGTATGAAATGGTTCTTCAGCAACCGGATCTATTTGGCACTATTCAAGCTACTGTCATTTATGACCAACTTTCTTGAATCGTCACTTTTTATGTATCCCCAAAACATCAGACTTATGCCCCCAAACTTCATTGTTTTTGTCATGTGACATTTCGATTTCCTGTAGGCACTCTGATAAATTCTTACTTATCAGCTCCATCCGTGTTTCATCGCTGAATGTGACCCTTTTCCAAGTATTTGGTTTCAATGGTTCATACCTCTTTAACAAACGTCATCTTGCTTTCAAATGTTTTTCGTTTAATGCTGAAATGCATTGGCTTAGTTTCTGTTCTCAAACGATCCGCTTAGTTGTGTCAACTTATACTTTATTGGGCAAATTGGCATTCATGAATCAGAGTTTCTGCTGTCATGATCACTTTCCGTGCCATCTTATGCCGCAGCTTTCGAAGGCGACCCTATTCTGTCCGAACCGAAACTCTTCCAGTACCTTGAAACTCTGAGAGAATCTTATGAAATGCCGCTTCTTCAAATGCTGAGTTTCTTAGTTATGGTCCACTGGTTGACATTCTTGGCTGTCTTCACTAACTTAAAAATGCAAGAATCTGATTTAATAATTTTCATGATATGTAGGAATTCCACGGTTTACATGCAAATATTTTCTCAACAGCTTCAAAGAGAGAAAACCAAAAAGGTTAAGTGACTAACAACTTTTACACGGACATTTTTGCGATCGAGCCATATTTTCTCCTCTTTTTCAGAATCCCTATTACAAAATATGGTAATTAGATATGAAAATGTCCCCAACAAATGTTTCATCTGTAGAAACATGATGCAAAATGTACACTTATAAGCTGTCAATTATTAGATTTGTAATTGTTTAAAATAGCTGAATGTTTTTGTACATTCACACACACACACACACACACACACACACACACACACACACACACACACACACACACACACACACACACACACACACACACACACACACACACACACACACACACACACACACACACACACACACACACACACACACACACACACACACACACACACGATTACAATTATCTACTGATCCTGATACCCATATTTGCCTTTTGTTCATAACTATTAGATGAGGCAAACACTTTTTTTTACGATAATAAATATTTATGAAGCAAATTTCCTGTTTAGGACGTGGCTTCTTATGAAAAAAAGTATACTCATTCTCTTTCACTCCCAGTAGCCCCTTGCGTCTTAGTGGCATTATTACCTCGCTCGAGAGGAATTGATTAAAAAAAAATACTGAATAAATTATCAAGACTAGAAAAAAATTGCAATAAACAAACGCATTTTCTATGCGTGTGTTAATTTTGCTCCCAAAGAAAATTTAATTAAGAACAAAAAATAAACAACGAAATAAGTCCTAACACAAACTATACAATGCATTTATTTAATTTTAATTTTAATATTTTTTTCCTTTCTCCTCATCCTCCCTTTGCAATCACTCAGTGTTATGTTGTCGTCACCCATCAAAAATTTGCTCACAAACTTATTTTTTATAAACATCACCAAAATTTCCGCATTGATGATTCAAATGCTTTTGTTTTCATTCAATTTTTTGTAAAATTTGTTTGTAGCAATTAAGTACGTGAAAAATGTTTGTAGTGTTGCTCATACAACTGGTCACTAATCAGTTCAACCGCCTCCGCCACCGCCTTAGCCAACAGAAAATACTAGCGCTGGATGCAGGTTAGTGACACCAGATACTAATTCTCTGACATAGTTCACATTCTGACTGCCTCATTCTTTGTTGTTGTTGCTGCTGCTGCTGCCGATGATACTTGATGCGATATTTCTTCCTTTCTTTTTTTTCTTTGCCCTTTACTTTATTTACCTTTAAACTACTTACTTTTGGCCAAATTCTAGAAAACAAATAATATAATAATAATTCAAAATATTGCACTGTGTAAAATTGTTAATCTTTTTTTCAAGATACTGTAAAGAAAATAAACAGTAAACACTAACAAATACTACTAATTGTTATCAATTAACGTCAGAATTTGTAGAAACAGAATGTATTTCCTACTTTGCCTTACCCTCGGTCTCGGACAATGACCTGGTAAGGGCCTGGATTAAAGAAAAGTAAAATAATAATAAACTATTGCAGTAAAATAATAATAATAAAGAAACTATTGTTGATCTCTCTTAGATTCTAATGATGACCATTATTTTTGTTTTTAGCAGCAACAGCAGCGGTCGAACTCAGTTAAGTGAATTCTAGCAAAAACAATAAAAAAAATAATCTAAAAAAAGCAGTAGAAAGGGAAAGAAGAAGAAAATAGTGAATTACTTTTGAAAAAACAAAAAATCATTGATACGTCACAGTATCAATGATTTTTTCAAAGGACTTTCTTTTCTGAAATCGTGCAACAGAGGTGATATTTTTTCAGTTTTTGTCTTTCGCACATTCTCATCATTGTCTATCCTCCTCTTTAAATATTTCTCTAGAGCGAAAGAAAGATAATATTTTATCAGCCACGACGCTATAATGGGGGCTGGAAGAGAGAGCTTCGACCTCCTCATATTTGCTATAAATAAATTAAAAAAATTATAAAATTTGTCTTTCCGTGACAATTGAGCTGAGTTCTATGATTTAAAAATCATTATTGCCATCAATTTTCAAAATAAATAATAAAACTTCGTTTTTTGTTTTCTTTTCCAAACATTAGCTTCTAAAACTTTAAAGTCTTTTATGTGGAAAAAGTCTATGAGTCTCGTTCCAGAAAATAAGTTCTATTGGAAAAAAAAGAAGTTTATTTAAAAATCAAAACAAAAACAAATGTTTACAGTAGGATAAACAATCTAAGTAAAATATATTCATTTTATGAGAGGATCAGATAAAAAAAAAACGAAAACAATAAAATCAGAAATATTTAAGACTTAACATTTGCTTTACTCCCCCCCACATTCATTTAACATCTGATTTAGTTCCCGTGTTTGTTTGTTTTTTGTTTTTGTTTTTTGTCTAAATTAGACATTGTTAGTGAAACGTTTTCCTCCATTATGTGGTACGCAACTGGATATTTAGAATAAATCTGAACTTATTCCTCCAAGTCTCTATACAAAGCCTGAAATTGTGAGGAGTTCAGCTCTGTACTGTGGGGATTACCTCACCTTGTATGGCAGGATGTCCACTAGATTTTGTTCTATTCCGGACGATAACAGCAAGGGATATAAACACACATTCTCGTTTTTGAACCGCGTTGTAGCAACAACATTGGGTACTTGTCTCTGCTGGAGGCGGATTTCTGTTCCCCGGCAAAACAACTACTTTGTTTCAACCAAACCACGAAGAGAATATCATACTTACACACAGTTAAGTACAAAAAATAGATAATTAATGTCCTTATTAACATAGACTCACAACTATTGTTTCTTTTTTTTACCCCAAAATTCATTTATTAATTATATTTTTTCTATTTAACAAAATGCCACAACTGCTCTGTGAAACTTCAGTCACTTTCCCATAAACAATTTCCCAATTCAAATGCGATGATTACATGCAACTATGATAGGGATAAGAGGGCAAGAACGATAATTTTGTATGAATTAAATGAGTCAAATTTAGTATAGGCATCGTCTTTGCCCATTGCAGAAAATTGTTTCTTTGCTAGATGTTTGGGTAGATGTTGTAATTTTAATGCATTCTATCCCGATATCTTATGCGACATGGGTCATCCCATAAACAAGCAGAATGTTTTAAGAGGCGAAAAAGGGAAAATCAAATGGGATGAGGAAAGTGAAAAAAAAACAAAAAAGGGTCTACCACGTTGGAAGAATCTGTCTGAAAAAAAGGGTGTCCTCAAAACCCATGGGAAATCAAGGACCAAATGACGTATTATTCCCTCTCATAGCAAAATGTACATTGTCTAGATTAACCAGGAGTGGATTTGTAGCAGTCAACTCCTCTAGCTAATAAAAATATAGACGTTTCTTCACAATATTTCTTTAAACCAATTCACCCCAAGCAAGGCAATAATGTCATTAAGACACAAGGGGCTACTGGGAGTAAAAGAGAATGAGAAAACTTTAGAAGGGACCGGAAACCCAGTCCGAAACAGGAAATAAAGGATAAATCTCTACTTCTGTTCAAAAGACTGGGAAGTCTGCGAGCCGGACGATAAGCAAACCTATCTACTCATATTAAATACACTATTCACGCACACGAACACTATTTACCAGCTATTCACACACGACACAGTGTTGATATAAAATATTAATTATTATTTTAATTTACTAGCAATCAACAGTTGTCATGTTAATGTTTTGACCTATATATAATAATTTATATAATAAAAATGTTTTAATTAGAATATAAAAATTATTGAAAAGTAAAATTATATGCGGAAAAATAATGAAAATTTGTCTAACAGAAAGTTTCTTTTTAAAAAAAAGAAAGCAAAGAAAACGTCAAAATGAAGCCAGTCGGTTTATATATATATCATGAATAAATTTTTTTAAAAATTGAAAAATAGGGACTCTAATTTGATTGCAAAATTTAATTTAAAAACCGAACAAATTAAATTTTGCAAAAACCTGTGGTCTAATTAAATAGCTATATTTTCGAATTTTGAACCAATGGGGTAAAAAAAAGTATCTGCACCTAAATGAGTTGAGTTTGGAGACCATGATTTTATAAAACGAAGAAATTTTGTTTGCCCAAGAAGAAAGGATTCATCCGTTTCATACGTATAGAATTTTATTTCATACCCGGAGGAATTGAATATTTTGTCTAAAAAACCGGAAAACCAGCAACATCTTTCTCACCCATAGTGCTTGAACATTGACATGTAAGTAAAATTCTTTTATTGTATCTAAAAGAAAAGGGACAATTGATTTGAATTGTTGTTTCCCAAAAAACAAAAAAAACAAAAACGAAAAAAAAAACAGAAATTTGAATTCATACAAGAACTGTTATACTGCCTTGACTATTTTGAGGCGCACTCGGGACATTTGTGTAAAGCCTATTTTGTATTTTGTACAATTTAATGATGTGAAATACTTTGTCATTGTAATAAATATTCGTTTCTTTTAAAATTTCACTTTGAGTCAGGCTTGTCTTTTTTGTTATCGTCTCAGATCATGGTAAGATAATATTTAACGCAAGTTTTGTTAATTTCTTATGTTTTGAAAAAGATATTATTTGACCGCTAATGTCTTTAGCTGTTCATAATGATTCCTTTCTACTGAAACTTTTTCATTAGGTAAAATTGATGTAAAATATGTTTGATTAAATGTCTAATATTGAACTAATCAGTGGCTTAAAATTGGATTTATTTTCAAGTCATTAACGTAATTCTCTTAATTTTAATAGTCATTTCGTTGAAAGTGTGGTGGCACGGAGCAAGCGAAGGACCGGATATTAACCCTCAGAGGTTTAGACAGCAAATGACCAATACTGGTCTCTGCGCACCCGGCTCCACGCAGAATTTCCGGTGGAAAACTAAAAAGAAATAAAAAGAATGATAAGCAATTTTCCACCAATTAAACGGCTCCGCGCCATACCCAACAGTTTGTTTCAGCAGACTGACTCTGATCCGAAGGGCACACATAAATAGAGCGATAAATTCACTTCTAGGAGAGAAAGCTTTGAAGTACCGTCAGTGAATGTCGCTACGCTTTTCTCACCCATCAAACCCGATGCCTTCAGCCTTCCTTCACCAACGGAGATATCAAAGGACTCCTACCAACCCATTGACCTCACCTTTCATCTCCTGTGACCAGCACGTCATGAACTTAAGTATTAACAAAAGACACTTATATTCTTTTAATAATCGGATTTCTCTTCTATGAATGAACATTTTGTAACGGACTTTGTGCGTGTAAATCAAGAAACATTGTACTATTCATTGATGTTGCATTTAAATACAAAGTGTTTTTGATATACCCTTCTCTTTCGTATGTTATTTTGTTTATGTTATGGTGACCTCAATTTGATTGCTTGTTGAACCCTTAGGCCAAACTAGCGGCTGTCCCGAAGGACTGCTACTATTTATCTACCTTCTGATACAAGCAACAATTAACAACGAGAACTCTACCCCCCCATCGCCATAAAAGTTGATGAGCTTTATTTCTTAGTCACAAAAATAGAAGAAAAAGACTTGATATCAAACTAGCACAAGAAGAGCGTTCAGCATTGACACCCTGAAGCAGTCCTTTTTACAGCCCTAGCTACTCTCTGCGACAGAGAGTAATTAAGCAAAGCCCTTATTCCAAAGAGTGACGTGAGGGACAAAATGTAGTTAGAATAAGTTTTCTTTTTTCTTCGAGAGATTTTAACTGAAAAACAATAAAAGAAATTTCCCATTACTAGTTTTGGTACTGAAAACTGAAAGAAAAGAAGAAAAAAAGCTAGGGTGAGGTAAAAAATAATATTTCTTTTTTTCTTCTTCACGAATTCCATGTTAGGATGAATCGGTTTAACGTGGTTGACAATTGAGTGAAGTTGCCATGAGTCGTGAGTATTGGGGTGTTTAACATTATATTTCTTGTTAGTCTTCTTCTTCCTTTGAGTTTATCCCTTTTCGCAGTTTCCTAACGAAATTATCATGTTTCATTACCTTGGTAACAACAGGAACAATAGGACTAATATTTCTGTTTATCGTAAAAATTTTGCGTTCATTTTGATTTTTTTCTCTGTCTTAACGAAACACACAAAACAGTATATTTCCTTCACACCTATAAAATCTGCATAAATTGAAAATTACCTGTAAGTTACCTAAACAAATCTTCCTTTGTTTTCATTTGATGCGTTCTTTGTTTGGTACATTCTCTTTCACTACACGTTCTCACTGGTACAACTTCATTCATATATGAAAGACTTTCTTTAATTCGACTCATAGAGTTACTTTTTTTTAAAAATATTGATTCTAGTCGCATCACCTGCAATGGACTCCATATGAGAGTGATACTTATTCATTCCAGTTCATCGATAAGAAAATATGCATTTATAGAGAAACGTCTTCTTTACACGCTCAAATGGATTTTGTTTCTTATCAAAAGTAAATTAAAGTTGCAAAATATTTGAATGATACAAATAGTGAAGATATTTCAAATCCTATATCCAAAGAAAGAACATCATATTCGCTCTCGACTAGAAACACCCCAAAAAGTTAATAAATTGCTTTTTAAATCTAAAAAAATAGTTAATTAAACAAACATTAATTTTAATAAATGCTCCAGGTTTCGGATAAAGTCCAAAAAACTAGTTGAATAATGGCTGAAATTATTTCATGAGAAATGCAAACATAATTACAGAATCTTTAATTCAACAAATTATTTTAAATCATTCCACTCCAATCAAGGCAATAAAGACACTAAGACACAAGGGAGTTACTGAGTGTTAAATAACATGAAAAATTAAACCCTGTGAAGGAGAGAAAGCAATAAAATTGCAATAATTAATTAAGAAAACAGAAGAAAACGATTGACATTGCATTTAGACTTTTGAAGATCAGAAGAATTACTACGAAAGTATTTATAGAAAGGTCACAGGGATGCTACGTTACGGCGATGGAAAAGTGACTGAAACCGAGATGCCAGGTTAGGACCAATAACGTTGCAGATTCTTTGGGTTTTATCAAAAATCTCTAAATATATAGCAGGATCACCAGATCTGATGTCACAGTAATATATAAAACAAGGACGAATGACAAAGTTATAAATATGTAAGAAAGATTCTGGCGAGCAAAATTGTCTACAGTGAACCAACCTTCCTAACGGCAGACCTGAGAAATTGATTGAATATAATTTTCCACCTCATGTCAGCGGAAAACGTTAGTTACTCCGACAAGGCGCAATATCACTCTCTTGGAGGTTAGCATCAGCAATGATTGTGAAAGGCAAAACGGGTTCTCTCAAACGATTAGATGAGAGCAGTTTCGTTTTGGAGGCGTGAAAATTAAATGCCATTACTTCCTCCATTTAACAACAGATTGTAGATCATTTTTGAGGTCAGCTGCCAACTTGACCTTAAGACAGGAGTAAATAGTTGTGTCATCAGCATCGATACCGAGTTGAGAACTGATGACATCAGGAAGCTTGTTGAAGAAAATTAGGAACAATGTAGGTCCATAGAGCCCTGGGGAACACCTGCATTAATACAAAATGATCTAGAAGAGTGGCCATTCAAGATTTCTTTTAGTTTGCGATTTGTTAAGATAGATTGAATCTGTTCAAAAATTCGTCTCGAAATACCATAACCTTTGGTGTATGCCAAATTCTGTCAGATACCTTCGAGGCATCCAAAGCAACAGTTCGAACTTCACCATCCTTATTTAAAGCTTGATAGACTCTTTCAGCAATAATCAGTTATTGACCATCAGCAGTTGACCAAAAGAAGCGGAATCATATAACTTATCTAAAAGAAGAACCTGTGAATTGAGATGCTTAACCAGTACAGTGTTAATTAGAGCCTCTAGTAATTTGCTAAAAATAGGGAGAAGGCTAATAAGCCAACAGAAGGATCAGGCCTTGTGGCCGAGTTCTTAAAGACTGGAGTTACAGAAGAGGATTTCCAACAAGCAAGAAAGCAAGAAGTTTTCAAAGTAATTGTACGAAAAATGTTTGGCTCAAAATATGAAAGAGAATTCCGTTATCTGATAATACCATAGGCAGCCGTATCACAGATTTGTCTGACGATATTGATGGTAATGTAAATGATGCATTGTATGGTCTACAAATTGGTGAATCGTGTGATAATAGTGAAAGAGCAGAGTTGCTGGCATTTTTTTCACTTCTATCAAAAAAAGAAAAAGGATTATAGAACAGTATCTATTATGCAGAGAAGTTTCCAAAACATTTTTTAATGATCTGAATCATTACATGATGTTCATAGACTTGGAGCCTGTCCTCCAGACAGGAGCAACGCCCCGGCGCCTTTCATCTTCGTCGTCTGAGGCGCATTCTGGGCATTATTTGTCCGACCGGGTCAACAACACCGTAGTTCTCACCCTTGCGCAATTATCCAGCCTTTCTCCAAGAGCGCCGGCACTGATGGCTTGGACATGTAAACCGTTTGCCGAAGGTCATAGAAATGGACATTGAGAGGTGGGAAGAAAAATAAAAAGGGTAAAAAAAACTATTTATTATACAAAGACATTCCAAGAACAATATATTTTTAATGTTCTGAATCATTACATGTTGTCCATAAACTTGGGAAAATTGTACTGGAATCTGTACAGATGTAGCGTCATCTATGGTTGGAAAAATGAATAGTTTTTGTTATACATACAAAACAATGAGACAGTGAATTGATAGCTGTTCATTGTTATATATATATATATATATATATATATATATATATATATATATATATATATATATAACAATCACGAGGTTTTAGTTTTTTTTAAACTTTCGTACAGAAGTTTGTAGTGAATTCAGGTTATTTTGTCGAATAATCTTTCACTGGTGTATGAAGTATGAAATAAATCATTTGCCTAGTTCCTTTTAGTTCCAGCTTGTGGACAAAAGATATGCCAATATAGCTAGCTTTGTTCTTTGTTGTTTCTATGTCCGCTCTTTGTCTTTGGTGAGGAGGCGTGCATTCATTTCCATATTTACTGGAGGGATCGAATTTCAACGTCTCACGTGATGGCGAATGAGACCGATAGAGTTCTTGAATCTACCGGGAAAAGCCGAAGTGTCACATGATACTCTAGAAGTGTAGTGATTATTCCATATTAGCCAATACAACCGTGTCAGTCTTAGCTGACCGTGGAGAAAAAATTTAAATAGTTAAAATGCAAGTTGAATTTTCAATCATACAATCCAATATTACAAGTGTCTGTACGCGCCAGCAAACTCCCTTTTTCACTTACGAACACTTGAGTCTCTGTATATACATACGATCAAGGGGACCGTCTCTTTGTAAGCAAAGAGACTGTCTCCTTGGTCTTCATGTTATTACGCTCTAGTGTTCATTAATCTATTCCCCCACTTCTTCCATCCCTATTTTCCTGCTATATATATATATATTTTTTTTTTTTTTGCGGGAAATTGCGATATTCGGTTAAAATATTTTTTTTTTTTTTAAATTTATTCATTTCATCTTTTAATGTTTTAATTGTATGAAGATTGTATGTGAGAGTAAAAGCTATTTATTATAAAATAAATTATTATGTTCCCCGTTCACCTTGATAAGCTAGGGAACGAAACCGGTTGGTCTGTCTTGTTGTTAGTGTTTTCATCTCTTTTTTTTTTTTTCATTTCTCATAATGCCTATTAGGAACAAATTCTTTGTTTTCCTGGCTATTTTTCGGTTCTGTACCTCCCACAATTTATATATATATATATATATATATATATATATATATATATATATATATATATATATATATATATATATATATATATATCGGTCTTGTTTTTTTTTTCATCTTTGGTTGGACACAACTAGAGTCCGCCATTTTCTTGTAGTTGGACATTCTAGCAGGGAATACACAGTACGTGTTTCTAATTCAGCAACACTCAAACCCGCACGGTGCTCTACAATCTCATAGCATCATATCGGCTTTCTTAAGCCAACGAAACATATAATTTTCGATGAGTCTTCAGTCTAGGGAAGTAGGGTGAGAGTGAAGTCACAAAAAGTTGAAAACCCCTTGTCGTAAAAACAAAAAAAAAATAGGCTTGAAGACCAGGCCACAATTAGCTTCAGTCTGAAGTACCCGTTGAGCTTATTTTGTCATTATAAAATGTCAACAAATAGAAGAAAAGAAAGAATCTCACTTCTTCGA
This sequence comes from Acanthosepion esculentum, assembly GCA_964036315.1. Taxonomy (NCBI): domain Eukaryota; kingdom Metazoa; phylum Mollusca; class Cephalopoda; order Sepiida; family Sepiidae; genus Acanthosepion; species Acanthosepion esculentum. The sequence continues at coordinate 38,911,520 of OZ038501.1, forward strand.
GTAATCAGAGTAATAAAAAACCCTTTTATTTAGAAATAGTTAATTTATATGTCAGAAATTAGCAGAAATCATATCTCAGTTTGTGAAATTAATTAAACTACTTGTTAAAGTTTTGTGGAGGTTGTGTTAATTGATTAAATTATATGGGTCAGTAATTGTTGAGTAAATAGGCTGCGTGATGAAATTAACAATTTCCTCTCACATTAAAATTTCAGTATTCCTCAAACATAGAATAAGAACAAACATGAGAAACAACAGTTTTTGCACAACAATGAATAAAATATTTTTATATAACCAAGAGGTACAAACAACTGGAGTAAAGAGGTAGTTTAAAAAAGTTCAAACGTCCTAGATTGAAATGTTATCAAAGTTCTGGTTTGATAGATTATAAGTTGTTGAACAATAATATTGTTGTACAATATTGAGAAAATGTGTTTGGGTATTATTGTAATTTAAGGAAAATTAAACAGTTCAAGTTTGTACTTAAAGTAGAGAAGTATTGTTCACGACTTACTTTAATGTTTACGAAGTTGTCGCTCTTTGATTTGTTTTCACTTGTCATTTGAAGAGAATATTCTGTAGTTGGAGTAAGTGATTCTTAACAAGCTGTGTTTATGTTAATTGCAATAATTAACGTTGAGCTTGAAGGCGTATGACAAAGATTCGTGTATCAAGTTGAATGTGGAAAACTTGAGTTGATTGCTCGTGATAAAATATTGCTGTGTGAGTGAGTGTTTTTTCAAGCTGAAATCATGTTAAGGAACTTTAACGTAAAGCCTGGAATTGTGTAACGCGTTCAAAGAATTCCGATCGGCTCACTGTCGAGGATGAATGACATTCCATATTTATTGCTAACTTTGGTCACGTGGTCGGCTCACAGGGGATTGACAGATTTTGGCGGAATTATTTTTTGGTCAGGTCAAGAACTACGTCGATGTTATTCGAACATGACTTAAATTAAATATTAAGTGACCAATTAGAAGTTGAGGTTTTCTGAAAATATGTATTAAGCTGAAATAAGCTCTGTGATCCACTTTTTGCACAGATTTGTACAAAAATTGATATTGATAAAAAAGGTGGTAGCGGGATGTTAAAGTTTCAATCTTTTCGATATTGGGCTGTTATTTCTCAATGTACTTTTGGTCGATACTAACAAGTACATAATAAATTTTATAGGTAATTAAAATTACCATGCTTTCAGTATTCAAGAAGTGATGTTATTTTACGCTACTTCATTGATGTACCAAATAAAAAGTAAATTATTTTTAGTTTTGAAAAATTGAAAAAACCTAACGAGATTTGCAAGAAAGAAAACTGTTTAGTATTCTGGTTCGTGCTTGCTTAATCCGTTAAATCTGTGTTGAAAAGAGTGCCGAAAAAAGTTCTGTATATTTTATGCCAAAAGGAAAATGTCTTTTTTTAGTAAGAAATGCAGATTATACTCTTGCATTTTATCTAAATTAAAACAAAGTTTTATTCTGTTACTGTTTTTTTAAAAATGATTTCACCCCAAGCAAGGCAATAAAGCCACTAAGATAAAAGGAGGTTACTGAGTGTGAAAGAATATGAGAAAAAGAAAAACGTTAATAAGAAGGGAAAACAATAAAAGAACAGGAATTGGGAAAACAAAAGATAACGATTGACTTTGCATTTAAATTTTTGAAGATCAAAGTTGACTGAAAAGCAAAAGGCCGGAAGAGAGTTGCACATGCGAGAAGTGTGAGAGAAAAAACTGTAAGCATAGAACTTACGGTTACATTTAGCCATTTCAACTGTAAAATGATGAGATAGAGCTGCCAATCTAGTATTGTGCTTAAATTCATACTTGAGAGGAAAGCTCATCAGAACAATTACCATGAAGATATGTATAGAAAAAGTTACATTACGGCAGTGGGAATGTGATTGAAGCTGAAATGCCAGGTCAGGACCAATAACATTGCAGGTTCTTTGGATTTTATCAAGAATCTCTAAATACATTTAATAAGTTGTATTAGTTTTGGCAGATGTGCATGAAAAGAGAAATGATTGCATTTTTTACCTCATGTCAAACTAGTTTCGAAAATGATTAGGCTTGACTACAGTTTACCGGGTCTACTTACGAAAAGCAGTAGCGAGTTAGCGCCCGCTTACTAAGTAACATTTAAAAAAAAAAAACGCAACAAATTACGCAGTACTTATTTCGATTAACAGCGTTACATAAAATAATTACTTATTTACTTATGTAAATGTACAGTCTTCGTTGACAATAATATGAGCAAAAGATGGCTATAAAAATGCACTGCTGATTATTTACAGCTAATTTAAAAAAAATAATGCACTGATTTATCTATATTTCTGAGATGTCTATATTTATTGTAACTTTTGTAACTATATTTGGATAAAAAATAAAAATATTGGCTGAAGTAATCCAGTGACTTGATCCAAAGAACTGTGAGTTCAATACCTGGTCATAGCAGAGGTGAACAAAAACTTGGAGAGTTGTTATTAAAGGAATTAACTGAAACTGAGATATCCAGAAAAGGCATGGCACGTGGAAGTAGAAAAATCTATTCCCGTGGATTAAATAAAGTGTTTGGTTCGAAATTCCATCGTATATCACCTGAAAAAGGCCAGAGCGTACAACGGTTGAAACGTCGTAGATATGCTAATAAAGATAAGGAGAACAGTCTGAACAATGTAAATAATGCGCTGATTATTGTTTGCGTCACGTGGCATCAAATGTAAATAAAATGATGTCCTAAAAAATAAGTAGTAACCAAACAATTGTTTTAAGTTCTCTGAATATCAGCCATTTTTGTAAACAAAAGCGAATCAGTTAAAAATTAAATCTGTTAAACAATAACAAAATTAATATCAGACTTGATTAAAATAAAATAAAAAAAATATAATGAAATGACGATATTTATGAAATTTGTAAAAATAGGTACCTTCACTGATTCGCTAAAAAAATAGCATACCTTGATGAAAAGAATGCCTCAAACAAACAAAATTTATAAAAACAAAGATTTATCGTCAAAATCTTTAAGACTAAGAGGAGAGACCAAAGGATTTTTAATTATATTTTTTAATCTTTTTCAGAACGTTCAAAAATTTTTGTTTTGGTTCGTCAGCAGGGGCGGCAGGGGTGACGAAAGATTAGTACAGGAAATGTTAGCATTTTTTTTTTTTTTGCGGCGAAAAACACATGGAGGTGGCAATTCTTGCAAAAATCAAATAACTGTCGGATTTTAATGAAACTTTCAGGACTTATTCACAATGAATGAAATCATTTTAGAAATGTTTTTCTTTTAAAAAATCTTGATAAAATATTTTTATTTTATTTAAAAAATTTTTACACCTTACACCACACTTTTTTTCCTTTTTATTTATTTATTTATTTTACACCACACTTATTTAATTTCATGAAATTTCGATAAATAAATTTTTGTGCTACTTATGTTAATTAAAAGTAGGAGAATTTAAATCATTAATTATTTTTTTTAAATCAGAACCGTTACTGAAAATCTGCTCTGAATCGTAAAATATAAAATGCAATAAAACTAAGACTTTGTTTAATTGGAAAAGCTTTTAGTTGCTTTTATGAATAAGATATGTTAAAGACACTATTGTCTTAAGAATTATTTTTCGATGAATAATTAATTTTTACAAGAATCGTTTCATTTTTAAAAATATTTGATAAGAATAATTTATAAAGTTTTAAATCTTAAATTTTTGTATTACTTTGTTACTTTTATGTGATATTGTTATAAAGTAAAAACTATAATTACTAATCATAAATGGAAAAGCTTAGTACAATTCCTCGAACATCAATGTTTAAAAAAGAATTTTGATTTTTTTTTTCGTAGGTATCGTTTTTTTATATGGATGTTCATACACGACACTATCAGAAAATAAGAGCCATAACCATAGTAAAGTTAAAGCCAAAGTATCTAAAATTCAGTTAAACATTAGAGAATATTTTCCTAAATTTTAACGATTACTGAGTAATTAATAATTATATAAAGGCGCTCGTGTTATACTCCTCAATTATTTTTACATATATACCCACCGCAGAAAAACTTTAGATAAACTTCCAATTGTCATTCAAGCTGTCAACACTTTAAATAAACAGCTAGCGCCGTGTTAAAAAAATGCATTTCTGTGATATTTTAAACTTAAAGCAACATTTGGTTTATATAAGATTAATTAGACTTTAAATCAGCTAATATACCTCAAATAAAGTTTCAGAAATGTATATTTTATTTTTGGAAGATTTTTTAATAAAGAGAATTACATTTCCTGATGAAAGATGGATAAAAAATGACGCTAAAATCAGCAATTTCAAAACGAAAATTCCTCCCAGTTAATTTAAACTAGTTTTGAAATACAGCAAAGTATTTTGTTTATTGAAAATATTAAAATTAAGACTTGAAATTAAAACTAAAATAAAAACTTCAAATTTTTTCATTTTTAAAAACTCATTTTAAACCTCGGGTATCGCGTTTCTTTGACAGTTCCTTGTTCAAAAGGAATGTGATAATATAGTAAAAACTTTTTAACGAGAAAATACCTTTTTGTAGTACTATTAAAATCTGTTTTAAGTGCAAAACAGCAAAAAAAAAAAACAATTGTTGTACCTAATAGATTTTCTAAACTTACAATTTCTACCACGATCCTATATAAATTAATTTGCTATACTTGTATGAATTATCTAAGTAAGTTAAAAATGCCACTTGCGCATCCATTTCTTTCCTATAAACCTGCTTCATCAGTCCTTCTGAAACTAATTCATTCCGGCCGGCTCCTACAAATTTCATAAGTATTGCCATTTTGTTTTATTTAGTTCGAGCATATTAATTTTTTCATTGCCGTTTATGAAATTTATTTCAATCGTTTCGTTAAAAAGAGAAAAGAAATGATTAATTAGTAAGCGGGTGATAAATCACGAATGCATTGCGATCCCGTCAAACTGTAGTTAATCTCAGGATTCTTTCTTTGGTGTCGAAAGTTAACGCGATGAATGAATCTGTGTCACTTTTTGTAACAACATTTCGGTCAGAGTTGTAGTTATTTTAGAAAAAAAATTGCTTCTTTTGGATTTTATTATGGTATGTGCGCGCCACTTCAAGAGCGGATCCAGCATTTTCACTTAGAGTGGGCATGTTCGTTCCTCAGTAAAAATCTCAATTTAAAACTGTGTATCACTGTAAAAAACATCTCAGAATTAATCTGTAGAAAAAGACTACGTATAAAGGAAAAAAGACAATATGAAAACTGAATACAGTTTTATGCGATTCATCCAATGTGGACTTTTTCAAGGCAAAAAACGAAATTAAATATATATATAAAATAGATAGGTTGGTTAATAATACAAGGGAAAACGAAAAGGTACCAATGTGATCAGTGCGAAAAGAATTTATTATATATTAATTGTTGATCCCAAGACGGAAGTGAAGCACGGAGATTAATGTTATTATTCCGGAATTTTCGGCCATGCCTGTGTCCTTCATCAGCGGTGCGAACTGAAAGAGATTGAACTCAATGTAAAATTAACGGACAAGAAATTTTCTCTTCCTTTTTTAGTGGAAGAAAATTTAGAATTAGATTTTCATTTGGATGGATTGGGAGTAGTTATTAATAATTTAAAAAGAAAGGGATATAGGCTGGCAGCGGATTTTTCCGATATGAGAAATGATACTTTGTCTTTACGTGGTTTGTTAGGGGTCGATGTAATTAAATTTATGGGACCTATGCAGTCAATACCATGTATGGGAGGTTCTGCTTTTGAATTTTCTAAAGGAATAATTCCTTTTGGTAATATTTCGGATTTTCAATATCCAGTAGAGAAGGCTGTGAAGCGGGGTGTAAGTCGGTTAAATTACACTACAGTCAGGTGATATCTGAATATACTGATTGTCCGGTAACTCACGTATATTATGTTTTAGAACCTAGATCTGAATATTTTGATCCTGTAGACAGTTTTTGTGATTCGTTAGTAGAAAGAAAGATAGAGAAGTTGTTTGATTTAGAATCATTGGGAATCTCTGAAAATACTTTCAGTGACTATGATAGGGATAAGCTTAGAGATTTCCAGAATTCTATCTCTTATAGAGACAAGTGCTACTTTATTGATATGCCGTGGGATGAAGATAAACTTTCCTCGGTTCCTTCAGATCATAGAGTGGCATTGGGGGTACTTGATCGAGTGGTTGATAGATTAAGTAGTCAAAACTTATATGAAGAATATTGCAAAGTGTTTTTAGATCAGGAATCGGAGGGAATAATTGAAAGAATTGATGTGATGCCTGCGGATTTTGGGAATCACATCTGGATACCCCATAGACCTATCATAAAGACAGACAGCCAGTGCACTACTAAGATAAGACCAGTATTTAATTGCTCTTTGCGTGTTGGAGGCTGCCCTTCTCTCAATGACTGCGTCTACCCTGGAATCAATTTATACACTGATATGTTGCATTTACTTTTGAAGTTCAGAATGGATCACTGCGTGCTACTAGCAGATATCTGTAAAGCCTTTCTTATGATTAGATTAAACAGTGAAAGAGATAAGAATTGTTTTTGCTTTTTTATGAAAATTGGTAATCAATTAGTGAGTTTCCGGTATAAGACTCTTATCTTTGGGTTTGTAGCGAGCCCCTTTATCCTAAATTTTATTATTAAATTTCATGTAAACAGATACAGGGATAGTTCTTGTAAAGAAATGTTGTTAAACAATTTTTATGTTGATAATCTTATTAAAACTCACAATTCTCCTGAGTTTTTGTTGAACTTGTATCGTGAGGCTCGGGATGTTATGGCTGAGAGTAATTTTCTGTTGAGATCCTGTAACACTAATTGCGAGGTACTAAGGGAGGAAATGAAAAGAGATAATAGTTTGGTGACTCATGATTCGCCTTTTGAGAAAGTACTGGGTTATATGTATAACCCTGCTTTTGATGAATTACATATTGTTGTGGATGCGTTGACAGGAGTTGCCAATACTAAGAGAGGAATTTTGTCGCAAAATGCCAGCGTGTTTGACCCATTGTCTCTGTGTCTTCCAATAACGATCAAAGGGAGACTACTTCTTAGCGACATTTGGAAAAGAAATCTAAAATGGGATGAAAGTGTGCCTTCAGACGTTCAAGGTGTTTGGAACAGAATCTTTGCAGAATTTATCGAGTTAGATAGTCTGAAATTCCCAAGATGGGTAATCGACACTTCTATAGAATTTGATTTCATAATATTCTGTGATGCTTCTATGAAGGCTTATGGTTTTGCTAGCTATATCCTCCAAAAGGGCTCTGCTAATTTGATTTTTGCCAAGGCTAAGGTTGCACCTTTAGCTAGGAAAACTTTACCATCTTTAGAGTTATTATCGGTGGTTTTAGCTTTTAAGTGTTTATTAAATATAGTAAAAAATCTTTCTTCTAATATAGGAAAAATTATACTGGCGGTTGATGCTCAGGTAGTGTTGTCTTGGATATTATCTGAAGACATTAAAACAAAAAATGTGTTCCTAAAAAATAGACTTAAAGATATTAAAGAAAAATTAAAAGAATTGCGAGATCTTGGTTATGACCTCTGTTTCAAATATGTTCCTTCGGCAGATAATCCTGCTGATTTACTCACTAGAGGTATTACACTTCCCAAGTTCCGGACTGTGTTACCGTTTTGGTTGCATGGCCCTCAGTGGCTGTCTGGAAAGGTTATTAAATGGCCTGCCAGCGAATTAAATTGTTTGACTTCTGACAGTCAAGCTTTAGTTTTGTTTAATACTGTGGATAATTTGCCTGTTATTTTGGATGTGGTTTCAGTTTTGGATGTTGAAAGATTTTCCTCTTTATCCAGATTATTAAGAATTGTTTCATATGTTTTCAAGTTTGTGTTTTCATTAAAGAAATCTAGCTTAGATCCTGTTTTGGCTGCTAGATTGTATTTGATAAAATTAATGCAGTCTTTATTTCTACCCAGAGAAAAATATTTCTTGTTAAACCCTTCCAACTCAGACGTGCCCTCTCTGGTTGCTAATCTAAATCTGTTTTTGGACGGAGACGGATTAGTTAGATGTAGGGGAAGAATTGGAGAATCTCATCTTTATACACCGGAGATATTGTATCCAGTCTTATTACCTAGATTCTGTCATTTCACTGTGTTGGTCATTTTGGATTGCCATAAGAAGTGTAAACACTTAGGTATCGCTGCTACTCTTCGTAAAATACGTCTATCTGGTTTCTGGATTAATAAATCTAGACAAGCAGTAAAATCTGCCATTTCTTCTTGTAGCTTATGTAGAAAGTATAATTCTTTGTCCTTTAATTACCCTAAAGTGACCAATCTTCCCAAGCACAGGGTTAATTTTATTAGACCTTTCTTACATATGTGGTGGCACGGAGCAAGCGAAGGACCGGATATTAACCCTCAGAGGTTTAGACAGCAAATGACCAATACTGGTCTCTGCGCACCCGGCTCCACGCAGAATTTCCGGTGGAAAACTAAAAAGAATGATAAGCAATTTTCCACCAATTAAACAGCTCCGCGCCATACCCAACAGTTTGTTTCAGCAGACTGACTCTGATCCGAAGGGCACACATAAATAGAGCGATAAATTCACTTCTAAGACAGAAAGCTTTGAAGTACCGTCAGTGAATGTCGCTACGCTTTTCTCACCCGTCAAACCCGATGCCTTCAGCCTTCCTTCACCAACGGAGATATCAAAGGACTCCTACCAACCCATTGACCTCACCTTTCATCTCCTGTGACCAGCACGTCATGAACTTAAGTATTAACAAAAGACACTTATATTCTTTTAATAATCGGATTTCTCTTCTATGAATGAACATTTTGTAACGGACTTTGTGCGTGTAAATCAAGAAACATTGTACTATTCATTGATGTTGCATTTAAATACAAAGTGTTTTTGATATAACCTTCTCTTTCGTATGTTATTTTGTTTATGTTATGGTGACCTCAATTTGATCGCTTGTTGAACTTTTAGGCCAAACTAGCGGCTGTCCCGAAGGACTGCTACTATTTATCTACCTTCTGATACAAGCAACAATTAACAACGAGAACTCTATCCCCCATCACCATAAGTGGTGACCAAGACGTGATTTTAACACATATATATATACACGCACGCAAAAAAAAAAAAAAAAAAAAAAATTGAACTGTCACAAAATTAGAATTTTTATTCAACACAAACCAAAAACATGGCAGATGACGCTGAAGAAACTACAATTAATCAAAACCAACCAATCCAAGCTGTTGCGATAAAACCACCAAACTTCATTGAATCAAACGTAATAGCTTGGTTTGCGATAATGGAGGCGCAATTTAATATTGCAAATATAAGACAGACCAGTCAAAAATTTTTTAACACTTTGGCAGCTCTCCCTGTGGACGTAGTAGGAAATATACAGCCAACTATACTGCAATCAAAAGATTACGACGCACTAAGAGAAGCAGTGACGGGCGCTTACGAGAAAACAAAACCAGAGATGCTGGACAAATTAATGTCGTCATCGACTGTAACAGGTCGTCCCTCAGTATACCTGAATGAACTTATGTCATTAGCAAGCCGAATTGGCGTAGGGGACGATATCGTACGTCACAAATTTATTCAAGCCCTACCTCACTCCATTAAACCAGTGGTAGCGGCACAAGTCGATTTAGACACAGATCGCCTTGGAAGAATGGCGGATGACTTACTATTATATTTTAACAAACAAGACACCGCACATATTCGACAGATTTCGGGGAAGCAAAGGGATGAACAGCAAAATAAAAATGAAACTAAAAGGATACATGGCTGTTCCCACAGTGAAAATAAATTCCCTACCAGTGTTCGCCCTTTTAACAAGGACCAAAAACCTCTAATTTGCCGAGCGCATTTATATTTTGCGGAACGTGCAAAAGTTTGTAAGCCGTGGTGCAGATGGCCAAATAAACGGAATGTTCAAATGCAACCCAACTCTCGCCCAAATTCACCAGTTCCTCGTGAGATTTCGGAAAACTAACTAGGCGAGAGGTGTTAGCTTCCATTTCCTCGCCGCTTCTCATTGTAGCCGCACGGTTAGGAGCTCAAAGTTTAAATTTTATTGTGGATACAGGAGCTGCCGTATCTATACTTCCGAAGAGATATTTAAGCGGAGCTGTAACATACCCAACCAATATCTCTTTAGTGTCTGCCAACGGTCAAAAGATTGAATGCTCAGGACAAGCAGTACTGAATCTAACACTACGGAACCTCAGACGAGAATTTACCTGGACATTTATAATAGCCGAAACTGCTCAGCCACTCCTAGGATACGATTTCCTAAACCATTTCGGGCTAATGGTGGACTGCACAAACAATAAGCTGATTGATAAAATGACTAATAGACAATCCGATGCACATCCATCGTCTATTATCATGAATATAGATTTAGTACCGAATAAAGATGCTAACAAAATGGTACGAGCAATTCTGGAGAAATACCCAAACTTAATTTCTCCTCATCGCGACACGAATGCAACAAAACCAAAGATATTCCATAGAATAGAAACTGGTAGCAACCCTCCTACTTTCTCCAGAGCCAGACAATTATCAGCTCAGAGATGTGAAATTGCAAAAGAGGAATTCAAGAAACTCCTAAAGGCAGGAATAATTTCCCCTTCAAACTCTGAATGGAGTTCAGCCTTACATATGGTACCGAAGTCAGACGGCACATATAGACCTGTTGGCGATTACAGACATTTAAATACCATAACAAAAGCCGATCGATATCAAGTCCCAAATATAAATTCCTTGTCTTCGAAGCTTCATAATAAGAAGTTCTTTTCAAAGATAGACCTGTCGTCTGCTTATCATCAGATACCTGTACATCCGGAGGATGTTTGCAAGACAGCCATCTCTACCCCTTTTGGGTTATTTGAATATAACTATATGCCTTTCGGACTACGGAACGCATCATGTACTTTTCAGAGAATGATGGACAATATCTTTCGTGATACTGATTATACCTTTGTATATATCGACGATATCCTTATATTCTCAGAAGATGAAGAAACTCATTCCAAGCATATCGACCTAGTACTACAAAAACTGAGTGAGTACGATTTTAAAATTTGTCTCTCCAAATGCATATTTAGTGCTAATGAATTAGACTTTTTAGGATTTCATATTTCTGCTAGTGGTCTCAAACCCAGTGCTAAAATGTTGAATGAATTAAGTGAATTTCCTCAACCAAACGATTCCAAATCACTACGCCGATTCATCGGAATGGCAAATTTTTACAGAAAACTTGTGCCAAATTTCAGCGATATCATACTACCTCTCACGGAAAAAATACGTTTAAACCAAAATTCCAAGTCATTAACCCTAACAAAGGAAGAAATTGAATCTTTCGAAAATATGAAAAAGTCTTTATCAAATGTAACTGTTTTGGCTTTCCCCAGCTCGAAAGCTAACAACTATCAACTTGTAACAGACAGTTCGAATTATGCGGTGGGTGCAGCACTTCATCAAATGATTGATAATCAACCCATCCCCATAGGTTTCTTTTCAAAGAAATTATCCCAAACCCAACAAAAATATTCTACTTTTGACAGAGAACTACTAGCTGCCTATCTAGCAGTACTCCATTTTAAACATTTAATAGAAGGCAGAAATGTAATGTTACTGACGGATCACAAACCACTTTGCAGTGCTTTTAAAAGCCAGTCTTCCTTAAAATCAGATAGACAACAGCGTCACCTCTGTTTTATCAGCGAATATGTAAATGACATTTCACATATAAGAGGTTCACAAAATATAGTAGCTGATTGTTTATCACGACCTGTCAACGCGATCACTATTGATATATGTGACTTACAAGAAATAATGAAGCATCAAGCTACTGACAATGAAATTCAGGCATTCAAAGATCAACTGAAACCATACACAATAAATCAAAATGAAACCATATTATGTGACACGACATTACCTTTTCCACGACCTTTTGTGACTGAAAAGCTCAGAAAATCGGTATTTGACAGTCTGCATAATCTATCACATCCAGGAATAACATCTTCAAGAAAAATAATAAAATCCAGATACTATTGGCCGAAGATGGACAAGTCAATAAAAACCTGGTGCACAGAATGCCAACACTGCCAACAAGCAAAAATAATAAAACACACAAAGAGCAAAGTAAATCCATTTGAATTACCTTCCAGTCGTTTTGAAACGGTGCATGTGGATATTGTCGGTCCCTTACTACCAGTAAAGAACCAAACTGACCCTTATTTTTCACCATATCGATATTTATTAACATGCATTGATAGAAATACGAGATGGATAGAAGCATGCCCAATAACAGAAATTACGGCAAAATCAATATCAACGGCTTTTGTCAATCTGTGGATCTCCCGATTCGGGGTTCCTCTTCATGTCGTTACGGACAGAGGAAGCCAATTTGAATCCGAATTATTCTCAGAACTATCAAAAATAATAGGCTTCCACAGATTACGAACAACGGCGTACCATCCGCAAACGAATGGATTAGTTGAGCGAGCACACAGAACTTTAAAAACGGCTATTATAGCCAGGAAAGAATCGTGGTTGTCAGCTCTTCCTATCGTCCTTTTGGGAATGAGGATAACACCTAACGAATCAAACTATTCTTCATTTACTGCAGTAACAGGGAGTCATGCACAAGTCCCCCGATTGTTAATTGACTCTATCAAGAACGAGAATAGTGAAATGACAAACTCGCACGTTAAAATTCTAGCCGACGAGATGCAAAAATTTGACATGGACAAATTATCCAGGGGACACCTGCATACAATACCTAATTCTTACATTCCAAAAGATTTACAAACATGTAAAAGTATCTGGCTAAGAACAGACAGAGTAAGAAAGCCATTGGAAGCTCCATACACAGGTCCATTCCAAGTATTAAGTCGTCATGAAAAATATTTTACTATTAAAAGATCGGATGACGTACATAGTAATGTTTCAATAGATAGACTAAAACCTGCATATATTTCTGAAAATATAAAATCAAAAGATTCCATTGGATCAAGACCGGATTTGGATAACTCCCTATCTTGTTCCGAAGAAACTAATGATAACAAACCAGAAACTAGAACGAAGTCCGGTAGAACGGTTAAATGGAAGAAAGAAAACACATATTTTTATTACTAAAAAAAACAAAAAAAAAAACAACAACAACAACTCCGTTTACTGGGGCGAAAGTTATGTGGTGGCACGGAGCAAGCGAAGGACCGGATATTAACCCTCAGAGGTTTAGACAGCAAATGACCAATACTGGTCTCTGCGCACCCGGCTCCACGCAGAATTTCCGGTGGAAAACTAAAAAGAAATAAAAAGAATGATAAGCAATTTTCCACCAATTAAACAGCTCCGCGCCATACCCAACAGTTTGTTTCAGCAGACTGACTCTGATCCGAAGGGCACACATAAATAGAGCGATAAATTCACTTCTAAGACAGAAAGCTTTGAAGTACCGTCAGTGAATGTCGCTACGCTTTTCTCACCCGTCAAACCCGATGCCTTCAGCCTTCCTTCACCAACGGAGATATCAAAGGACTCCTACCAACCCATTGACCTCACCTTTCATCTCCTGTGACCAGCACGTCATGAACTTAAGTATTAACAAAAGACACTTATATTCTTTTAATAATCGGATTTCTCTTCTATGAATGAACATTTTGTAACGGACTTTGTGCGTGTAAATCAAGAAACATTGTACTATTCATTGATGTTGCATTTAAATACAAAGTGTTTTTGATATACCCTTCTCTTTCGTATGTTATTTTGTTTATGTTATGGTGACCTCAATTTGATCGCTTGTTGAACTTTTAGGCCAAACTAGCGGCTGTCCCGAAGGACTGCTACTATTTATCTACCTTCTGATACAAGCAACAATTAACAACGAGAACTCTATCCCCCATCACCATACATACAGGGATAGATTTCACCGGACATTTATGGATAGAGGATGGAAATGAGATGAAAAAGTTCTATATTTTGGTTTTCACCTGTTTCAATGTCAGGGCTATTCATTTGGAATTGGTTGCAGATATGTCGGCTCATGCAGTGATTCTTGCGTTGGTGAGGTTTTGTAATTTATATGGGGTACCTTCCCATATATACTCTGACAATGCACGTTCCTTTGTGGCTGGTTGTGACTTGATTAAGCGAGTGTTTATTTCTGATGAATTTGAGGGAAAGTTTAGCTCTTACAATATTAAACATTTAACGATACCTTTGTATTCGGCATGGTTTGGTAGTACTTGGGAGCGACTTATCAAGACAGTAAAAGGCTGTTTGTATAAATTGGTGGGACGAGAGAGGCTACCTTACTTTGAATTACTTACAGTGTTATCTGACATACAAAATGCGGTCAATTCTCGTCCGCTAACATATAGATGTTCAGGGGATTATGAACTTGATGTTATTTCCCCTAACGCTTTTCTTTGTCCCCATTATAACAACTCTGTGTTTTTGAATATCAAAGATAACCCTTTTGACGTTGAGGTTCCCAATAGAATGAATCTATTGGACAGTCTGGAGAAAAGAGATCTTCTTGAAAGATTCCACAAATTGTGGCATGAAGATTATTTGTTGAGCTTGCGAGAACAATCTCGAGAATTATATCAAAGGGATTTTGGTAATGTCATAGGGGTTGATGATGTACTTCTCATAAAAAATCCAGCTAAATCTAGACCCTACTGGTCGTTAGGTAGAGTTGTTGATGTAATACCTGGTAACGATGGAAATATTAGGTCCGCTAAGGTGAAGAAACCCGATGGTAATTCTTACTTATATTCGATTAAACATTTGTATCCTTTGGAGTTATCGATCACTCACTCCCACCAAACAATCAGCCCCCCAGCAGAAAATATGGAAGATAGTGATTTAAATGGGGGTATGACTGATGTCAGATCAAGTGAATTCTGTCCTAAATACAGATCCAAAAGGAAAATTAAAAAAGTATGTGAAAAAAATAGGGATTATCTTTGGTACTGAGATGTAATTGAATATGATTAATGGAGTGAGATTCTGTTTGGAAATACTAGGAAAAGAACAATGTTACAAGATTGATTTTCTTTATATTGGATAAATTTAGTGCCCATCTTATAGATTGAAATTTAACTGGTATAGCTTAAAGAACATTTTTTTTTCTTTTTCTTTTCTTGATGGGAGAGTTTGGAAATTTTTGTTGACCGAGATTTAACATAAGTGTGAGAGGTCACCTTTCAGTGACCTCGGTGGTGAGATTCTTGTTTTGAGTGTTTTTTGGAAATCTTTGTTGACAGAGATCTAACATGGGGTGAGAAGAGGGCTTGCAGCGACTTCGGTATTAGAGATGATATGTTGTTTTAATGTCTGGAGTCGGTGGCCTGTGGATGGGGCGGTCGGAAAATTTATGGCCCCATTGTCATGGAATTTGGCAGCTGAAAGCGAGTCCGTTTTATCAGAAGATTTTGTCTTCAGTCAGAACTTTGTCGTCGGACGATACAGACGTCCTTATTCTGGCTCCGTGGTGAACTACTATAGTTCGCCACGTAAATTAATGTTACCTTAAATAGTTCGAATTACAGTATCGAATTATTTGCCTTTAAATATTATAGAATTAATTTTTATTTAGCTTTTAATAGCTATATTACTGATTAGTTTATGGATGGGAACAGGGGAGAGTGAGTTTACGCATCGAAGGGCTTTGTTGGAAGATTTAATTGGCTTCGGTAGAATTCCGTAGCTGATATTCGTTTGTATTTGAAAAGCTTTGAAGAGAAGAATTTAAATGGCTTCGGTAGAATTCCGTAGCTAATATTCGTTTATGTTTGAAAATCTTTAAAGAGAAGATTTGTTCGGCTTCGGTGGAGTTCCGTAGCTGCAGTTTGTTTGTTTGTGAGATTTGGAAGAGGAGATTTGGTTGGCTTCGGTGGAGTTCCGAGGCTAAAAGAAGTAATTTTATTCCCTAGAAGGGGAATGGTTTCATTTGATTTGTTTGTTGATTCGGAGAATCAACGTTTTTATTTGTTTTACGGAGTCAATCGATGCCAGGAATTCCGCCCCTGTTCACGTTCTTTATATTAAAATAAGATTTAAAAGAATAAGATTTAAATGAATTCCAAAGCTAAAGTTTTAACATATTTTGAAAGATATGCTTCATGGAATAAGTTTTTAAGATCCTAGACTAGGTTAGGATTTGTGTTTTTTCAATTTACCCTTTCAGCTCCAGAGGAAGTGAAAAAGAGTCTCATAGAAAGAAAAGAAAATATTTGAAGAAAGAAGACACAAACAGAAGAAATTGAATTGATTGTAAAAAAAAGAAAATGCTTTAACAATATTGTTTGTTGTAAAGAAAAAGTTGAATGATGTTTGCGTTGTCTACTTGCTGACAACATTGTTTTGAAGTAAAAATCCTTTTGTTCATTTTTGTTTGTTACCCACGTAGCATATGGACCAATATGCATGTAATTATGATTTGTTGAAATAAATGTTTGGTTTGTGAGCACTAACGGTATAGTTGTTTATGATATCGTCTGCTTCATTGAGTGGGTATGTTGTTGATTTCCTTTGAAGAAGCCGAGAGAGAAATCGGGAGTTTAGTCCTGTGTGTTATTTAGTGTATTAAATTGTAATTTAAATATATTGATTTAAGATCGTATGCGGGTAAAGTTTAAGTTTGATTGACGGTTTATTTTTTCATTTAAATTTGGGTTTTTGACATCAACCTTCACACTGACGCACAGGAGACACGATCTCTCTCTGGAGAAAGTTTTATATTTTCTCCACTTTATCTCTTCTTTAATTTCAATTTTTATTTTTATTTTTATTTTTATTTTTATTTTAATTTTATTTTTTTATTTTTTTTTTCACATTTGTGGCAGAAGAGTAGATAGACGAGATTGGAGCTGTCGTGAGTGCCGGGGTGTGTGTAGGTGTTTAGAGTGTTGATGTGTTTGCAGACCAAGCATCGGGGTTTGCTGCAGATGACATTCTCAAGGCATCGTGCTGTGTTGCAGATCTTTGATGATGTTAAAAAATCTGAAGAGGTAGGAGGGGGGCTGGGCTGTCGCCTCGCGTGTAGGGGGCTGTCACCTCGCGTGTAGGGGGGTCATCACTGAACAAACTGCTGATAGTCTTCTTGTCTGATTTTATGTGTTGGAAATCTTTCGTGAATGCGCGGGAAAGTTTATGTATGTTGTGATTAAAATAAAAGACAATGGGTATTCTGGAATTCTTTTTAGTTACATAGTTGCGGAGGGTGTTGTTGTTGAGTTTGGAAGCTTTGGTGATGGATTCTTTGATTATTTTGGGTGGGTAATTCCTATTTAGAAAGTGATTATAGAGTTGTCTGATGGGTAAGTCGTAATCTTCCTTTTGAGAACAGATGCGTTTGATGTGTAAGCATTGGCTGTAGATTATAGATTTCTTTAGGTTTGTGGGGTGGCAACTTTTGAAATTGAGGTAGCAGTGATCATCAGTAGGCTTGGTGTAAAGTGTAGTGGAGATGTGGTTGTTTTTTAGACGTTTTTGTGTCCAGAAACGGAATGGAAGTGGTGGAAAATTCCACAATGAATTTAATGGTGTAGTGGAAAGTATTGAGATGATTTTTAAGATATGGGAGATTGTTCTCTCCATGTATCCATATGAAGAAGATGTCGTCTATGTACCTGTAGTAGTGTAGGGGTGCCAGGTGGTATCTACTAAACATATCTTGTTTAAGGGCATCTGGGGGCCATTTTCGTTTCAATTGTTGTGCCTCTAACTTGAAGAAAAGGGTGCTCGTTGAACTGGAAGTTGTTATGTGCAAGTATGAAATGTATAAGGTTCGAAATATCGATAGATAGAGAGATAGATAGATAGATAGATACCTTATTTACGGGCATGTAAAATCGGTCTCTTTACATTTCTTTTATAGTGTGGTGGTCTTAGGCTAGTTAATAGTACGAGTAAACAATAGCCTACCAAATGCCTCGGGATATTTTTGTGCGAAAGTGGCGCCTTATATCAGATAGATAGATAGATAGACTGACAAACAAACAGAGAGAAAAAGAAAGTAGTATACCATCTGAATTTTTGAACATTTTGAGAATAGAAAATTTCTGCCACATTGGCGTCCGTTTAGAAAGCGACAAACAATTCAGTAACTTTTTTCAATCCTTAGAACACTGGCTAAAAATCTTCTTGTATAATCTTCTTCAGGTTTTTGATTTCACACAAAGCATCTATTTTTGCAGACACTTTTCCCCCTCTTTCCTTCCTGCACTGTTATTACTACAATTATGTTTCTATCTGTTCATTTTTTCTGCCCCCTCCCCATTTTCTGACTATAGTTTTCCAAAAGATTTTTTATCAAAATATTTTATCCTTATTTTGTGGTTCCTATCCTCTTTTTTCCCTTTCATTTTATTTTTATTACCTTCTTGCCTTCTCAAACTCTACCCATCTAGTCAAATCCATCAACACTGACCACATAAGGGACGTCTTCCCCACCCCAAATCCTAAAAACCTCTTCCCCTAGTTCAAAATCATACTCCCCCACCTTCCACACCGATAAAGACAAAACGGACTAAAATGTGTTCACCCCGATCATTTTCAAAAAAAGTTTCGCAGGTGAGGAATAAAGCAGGTATCGGATTTATACTAATTTATACTAATAATACCATCTACAACGAGTCCACACCAGCCCCCCCAAAACACCGTTGGTGAGTCACCCCGGTTTCTCTGTTTATTCTTCGCACCGCTGATGAAGGACACAGGCATGGCCGAAAATTCCGGACTAATAACATTAATCTCCGTGCTTCACTTCCGTCTTGTGATTAACGATTAATATATAATAAATTCTTTTCGCACTGATCACATTGGTACCTTTTCGTTTTCCCTTGTTTTATTAACCAACCTATCTATTTTAAATACTACAAGAAGCATATATATATATATATAAAACGTGTATGTATATATATGCAATTTTTATATATATATATATATATATATATGCGAGGTATTTATTGGAAAGCGCTCAATATCAGTAATAGAGCTAACATATTTAGTTGGGTTGGTGTGAGTTTGTAAAACCCAGGGTCACAAACTCACGCCAATCCAACTATATATATATATATATATATATATATATATATATATATATATATTGTGTATATTTAGGCAGCAAATTTTCATTAATGCATGTTTCATTAAATAATATAGACAAGTTTTGTCTATTTATTTTAAGTAATTTCCTTTCATATTGTCTGATAAGCTTAATTACATTATCATGAAAAGACACAAGGAAAACACCATATTGATACATACAATCCAATCTAAGCTTTCGGCTTACATATCAAAGCCATTATCAAAGATGACAATTTCAATATATCATACAACACACAGACGAATCAACAATGATAGTCCGCCCTTGCTGCATGAAAAATTTCAGAGTAACGACAAATCCGTGTATACGAGACGCGGAAGCGAAAATCGCGTCGCAGCTCGTGACGTCACATATGACCACGCGAGAGTGAAAACACGAAGTATTAAGTATGGGAAGCCATTTGTATAAACCAATGGCTTTTGTTATAAATTATAGGCATTTAAGAATATTTGTGGAGATTTCATACTTTATTTTGTTCAGGTTAGGTTTCAACTGTTTTATGTATAAAGCTTCAAGGATTTTTAATTTTTGTTTATTGTTTTCATGTTTAAGTATAGTTGTGTTGTCAACAAGGATTTTCCGGAATTGAGTACGCGGCCAGACATATTGTTTTAAATGCCTAAAAATGTTAGAATTATCATTTAAATGTAGAGTCAAGCGCCGTGAAAGCGAGTTTGTGGTATGACCAACTTGTCTACACACACACACACACACACACACACACACACACACACACACACACATATATATATATATATATATATATATATATATATATATATATATTTGAGTTTTCTTTTATTTATTTTAAATATATATATATATATAATTGTAAATTCAAACTTTTAGATTCAATGAGTGATTATATAGCGTTTATGAAAGAGGATGGATTTACTAAAGTCTATTTTCGTGGATTCTTATTTGCATAGAAGTTCATGATTTTATCATAGTCTAACTGAATATCTTTGTGCACATAAAAAAGTACAAGCGCGTTAAATATTTCTTCACTCACTAAGTGCCTCGTTTCATTTTTTTTATAAACTTCAAGGATTAGTTTGATAGCTCAACAGAAATTTATCAGAAATTTTAGGTGGAGGTGTGTACCTTCTACGTCACCCCCTTAGATCTGCCCCTGTATACAACTGCTGAATTTAATTTTGACAGGAATATATCTCTTTGCATAGGTACTAAAAATCCTGAGAGCTCAGATGCTGTTAGAGATTTTTAGCTTTTCACTTCAGAGGGAAAATAAAAATTGAAAACTAATAATTTCCTCTTGATATTTTCAATTTGTCGTCACTTATTTTTCAAGGGAAATAACAAGAAATTAATTTAGTGTCAAAATAATGGGTTTTCTCCCTTGCATCAAATATTTTGTTTGATAATGCATCTACAACTTTGAAGAAAAAAATAAAGTATCATCCGTAGATTTAATAATGAATTTAGTTTTGTTTTGCAATAAGGTCTTCTAATTCTTTTATTGCACAAAGTTTACGCAAAATAATGACTGCACAGACGTGCGTGTATGGGTATGCATTAGTCGTCGTTTTATTCACCAAGTTATTTTATTGACATTTCAGAGATATTTAATTTACAGGGTGCGGTAAACATAGATGAAGACACCCTTGCCACTAATGTCTTACAATTATATGGGCGGTATATGTGGAAGTATTTCTGTCGCATCCCGTATAAATGTCAATGGAAGAATGTTAAAAATGATGATAGGAAAATGGAGATAGTCATAATTTGAATATGGTACTATTTTACCGTGAATTAAAATGTTATTTTTTGTTCATTTAATTGAATTTCTTTTTCAATTATTCACTTTTTTCATGGGTGTTTATTTAAAAATATTTCTGTTGCTTTTTATCCGAACTCACCGATCGTCATTCTGCGATCATTAAGAAAATATTGACAAGAAATGAAAGTTCAACTCTCACCAGATGTTGATTATTTTCAAATTGGAAAGATATTTATTTGGACATCTTGAATATCAAAACATTCAATATAAAATAGATTCGCTTTGTATAATAAACCCTTTCAGTGAGTGTGTGTGTGTGTGTGTGTATCTATCTATCTATCTATCTATCTATCTATATATATATATATATATATATATATATATATATATATATATATATATATATATATATATATATATATATATATATATACCAATCGAATCGATTGCATTCACTTACGTGGTAATACCCTTGGGAAAGGTATTAATCCTTTTCTTCTCCCTCCAGCTATGGGTAAATACCAGGACAGACTGGGTTCTATAGCCTTGGGTGACAACTGGTCTTGGAGAAGGACAACTCTGAATTCAAAATCTGTGGAGAGTCGTTTGAGGACCTTGTGGCACGTAGTGCACCAGGCCTCTGTATTTAAACTAACTAGACGGCGACCGCCACCATCAGCTTTGAAATAGAGACCCCACCATAACCTGACATAAACTTTCCAAAGGTGACTGATCTGTAGATAAGAATTAACTGTTCGACCACCTAATTGTCGCCCCCAGCAATTTCCATAGAAATTAATGTTGCAAGAGACCATACTTATAAACACGCGCAAACCACAAGATAGCTTATTTCTAAATTTTCGCTTGAGGATGAAACGGGACTCGATACCTTAATTCAACTTAATTTCAATAATTATATTGAGGGTTTCGGCTCTCGTTTTTGAAACATGAGAACTCTTATGTAGCGAAGGAATCATATTTTAAAAAAATATTATAATATAAGCTCTACTTCTGTATAGAACACTGTCTTTTTAAAAATAAAAACAAAAATACTAAAGAACTCCGGATTATTCACCTAACGTGTTCTTTCCTATTTTTATGCATACCTGCACACACACACACACACACACACACACACACACACACACACACACACACACACACACACACACACACACACATATACATACATACATACATATATATATATATATATATATATATATATATATATATATATATATATATATGCGAGAAAGAGAGTGTGAGATATGAGACATGGAATAATTCATTAGGATACACTCTAGCCTGACAATGTGGCACCGATTCCAGAAGTAGTTCGAAGAGATGTTGAATCATCCGGATACAAGTGAGCAGCCTTGCCAACTGGTATATTATAACTTCAAGGTAAGCTCGCGCCACCTACTATTTTCTTTGCACGCTAATATCTTATGACTTATTAGCAAAATAATAAACGCATAGTAGAAATTTTGAACAGGATGCATAAATTCTATTTGTAGAACTGTTTGAATCTAGTAAACTCTGATAAGGAAATTAAAAAAAAAACGAGCTTAAAATGTTTATCAATAAGCAACTTCATAATGAAATATATTGTCAACTTCAGTTCCTATGACAAACAATAACGACAGAATTGCAACACGTAAATTTCTAATGTACATAATTAGGAAAGAGACTGACAAGGCATTGAAGGCAAGAGGGACAAAGGAAGGAAGAGCCTCACCTACCTAATGAACTTGTGTAAAATAGATGACAGAACAGGAATTAGGAGAGAGAGAGAGAGACAATAGACCCTAAGAACAACAAATGATAGGAAGTTGTGGAGAGTCATGATCCCCAATGGTACATAAAAGATCGAGAAACCTTATGGAAGTTAGTTTTGTGTCATTTGGTACGATTTTGGATAAAAAATGAAAACTGGAGGACAGCCTTTTCACGCCTGAGTAGCATATTCATTTTTATTTTAATCAAGAAATCTTGGTAAACAAAACTTTTCTTATTAAAGATAAAGACGAATAAGTTAATAACAAGAAAACATTTAAACAATTTAAATATTCCAATTGGAATGTTTTTTTGCGGAGGGCAAACAGAACATTTCTAATGGCCAATCTGATGTATTAACTCGTGCCGTCAAAATTGACGGCAACAAGGAATGTATAAGTATGTATTATATTCTAAGTAATTTTCGTTTGATCCAAGTACAAAATTTAAAATAGTTCGTTGTTAACGTTAATAATTGAACAGTGTACAATTTATAAACACTTAAGGAAAGATATCCGTATATTATCCTCATAAAATGTTACATATTTGCCACCAAAATTAAGTTTACTGTAAAAATTCTCAAAGCTAAAGCATATTTTTTTTGTACAAATTTGGAAGGTTTGAGTAATCCTTGACAGCCTGTAGATTCAATCTGTAATTTCAGTGTCTGCTTATTTCTCGTCCTACTAAGAGCAACGTATCATCAGATATTTTTGTTCTCCTCACCCTCTTTTTAAAGAATAATTTTTAAAGTTTAAAATGAATTTCTAAAAATGAACAAAGTGTTCTTGAAACATTATAACGAACCCTCTTCGATAGCAATACCAGTACGCGTCAACGGGACCAAGTTAGTACGGCACCAAGTTAGCACGGCACCAGGTGAGACATCGTTATTTTGCACACTGCCCCTCAATTGTTACATAAAAAAAAAACGTGTGTGTATGTATATATATATATATATATATATATATATATATATATATATATATATATATATATATATATATATATATATATAGTTTCTTGGAGAAATAATAAAAGTTATTACAAAATTCAAAATTGTTTTTTAAATATTAGTCATTATTGGCAAATGTATTAAAGGCGTTTTTGAGACCTGCAATATGAATCATTACTTCATGCTAAGCAACACCTGTCTTCATAAATGCGTCACCAATATGTTCACCGGCTGGGATCCACTTAATGCTTGCTATTTTTTTTCTTTGGCAACATTTCTCGCAAAATTCCTATTTCCAAACGAAGTATGAAACTGGAGTTGAATGAATAGAATCGCGCAAACCATTATTATCGGTTTTACATGTAATGAGAATTAAGGTTTCTTACGGTGTCAGACCAGCTAAGTAAATCAATAATATATAAAACATGAAGTTCTGCTAGATTTACCAAAGCCAAAGTCTGTATGCTTTCTAGAATTCTTATACACCGTAACTGTCAAGTAAGTAGCAAGTACTTATTTTGCATCAACTAGTAACAATACGTAGACCCTCCACCTGCGCGCTACAGTTGGATAAAAAGTAAGTATTTGCAAATTGTTTAAATTAACAAAATTTGGCACGACTAATTATGACCTTTTTTTAGTTATTGGAGACATTCAATGGTTTCATTCGTTAAGCTGCAACTTAAGTTAGTTCTTGTTTGTGTTGGTAACCAGTTTAATTTATCGATTCGTTTTCGAATTTCTGTTATTTCGAAAGTGAGAGATAATTTATCCTCTTTTCATCTTTTGTCGTCGAAAGCGAGTTAAGAGACCTGTTCGATTAATGTTTTTCAAAAATGTTTCAGCCGGTTGGTTTTTTCTTTAAAGTCTTATGGTGCTGTTTATAACATGACATTGAAAAATCTCCTGTCCAACAGAGAGCGTCAACATGTTTCACGGTAATTCTATGCAACTGTTCAGAATCAGCATAGCGCCATGTAAATAAGACATCATCATCATGTGTGTACAGTTGCTCCCAATGTGATCATTACTTTTTTCACGGTCAAATACCAGAATCTGGCTGCATCTCCACATTTTTCCATGCCAGGTCTTATATGGGGAAAATAATGACGGACAAATGCATTAATTTGCTACTTTTAGTACCAGGAAAGTTTGCAACGCATAGGAAAGAAATGGTGCATTGAAAAATACTTAAGTCGTTGAAAAAGTTAAAGATGGTTTCCGCCTCCTCACATATTAAGTGGAAAAGCTAAATAATCAATAATGGAGGTTGACTTAATCCGGGAATACGGTTTATAGGTAATGTTTGCAAAACCTGACGCCATCTTTGGGGAGGATTCGAACATTTCAAAATTGTTGGCGTATGGAAATTCGTCAAATCCGAAGATGCGCAAATTAACGATTTATGGTTTTAACCATCTTGTGAGCGAATTAGAGAACCACAATATCATTTTGTTTGAACTAGTTTTGGCATTTAGAGCGCAAAAAACGCCATCATATCGAGGGAGAATGAAAGACTTGTGGCAGTGACTGAATTGATCCTAGACTCAAAACTAATGCAGTTAAAAGATGAGTTTTGACACTTCAAACAACTCTGCAATAGTTAAAATCAAAAAGGACTTTGATGCCTTTTCCATAGATTCGAGGTGAAGAGAAGGGCAATATTTATGACAGTATCGAGAATAGAAAAGAACCCGACTATAGATTGATGAGGTACTTTGACGTGGTGTAATGGTTAACAAGCTTATCCCGCTATAACGGAGTAGTGAGTTCAATCCTCACTGGGTGGTCCGAACTTTCGGCCTTGTGTCACATATAAGCTACGCTTACTAAATCGCTATAGATGTCATATTATAGGAGAAGAGGCGTTAGAGCTACAAGATCGGCCATTCGCAAATCAGGGAGCGAATGAAAAGAAGACTCAATCCTATTGATCAAGGAGCTTCATATGTGATTCTATTTAATGGCAAGTTTAAAATTAGAACGGTTTTCTAAAATAATGGCTTTGTATTAATGGACGAAAATAGTGACACTACATTACTGGGCCAAGTTATAGAAACAATGATTCAAGATTTAGACTGTACCTTTTTGTGTGTGTGTATATATATATATATATATATATATATATATATATATATATATATATATATATGTGTGTGTGTGTGTGTGTGTGTGTGTGTGTGTGTGTGTGAACCTGGTTGGATATTTTCTTTTACACAAACTTTACCAAAAGTTAGAAACTGACAGTTGGCAAATTTAAATTTTGTAGTAGCAAAGAAATACCAGTCAGTACAATCCTGGGTATGACGATAAACTACATCCGGTAGCAAGGCCTCTGATCGAGAGATTCGAGGTTTTGATGTGCCAGGAACCACCTTTTAATTGCTATTGTTCCTAGGGCCACCCTACCTGGGATGGTAGCACCCGTTAGGTTCCCAGCTATGGGCAAATAGCAAATGCCAAAAAAAAAAAACACTATGAAAGTATAAAAATACATTTTTATAATAAAATTCCTGGCAATACATTTTTATATAAAAAATACCAACAACACCTACTTATAGTAGAATTACCAACAATACATTTTATCTATAGTTGCAGGCATACAATTTCGTTCAAAATATATTTAGTAGAAATCATAAAATTGTTTTCAACATATTTAGATTTCGGCATTAAATAACCCATAAAAGTTGATATGCCGCTAAACAAAATCAATCAAACCAAACAATAAAACAAGTTACTTTACCACCTCCATCCACCTCAATATCGGGAACAAAAAAGTGGGGGTGTTATACACTGATGTAGTTGAAAACCACTAAAAACTACAAACTACATTATATCACTGTAGAACTCAAGCAGCCATGAAAAGAAGCTGGGGAAAAAAGCTCGATTTTTCTACTGAGTCTTGGTAGATGCTTGGTGAATCTTTCGACTTTATGTACAAACGATGGACACAATTTTATTCGCATAACTAACCCGTTGCCTGACAGTGATCGTAATCATTAAGTACTGTTTATCAAAATATTATTTTAGCACCACTAGGAAGTATAAACTAAAGATTGCGGATAAATTACATCGCCAATTCAGTTATCTTAGCGGTGAAGTAATGCTTAGACGAGCAAGAAATGCAGGAGCTACTTTTACGAGTTTTATTTTACATGTGGCATCTGTATAAAATAGGCCAGGAGTCAATTTTCCATTAGCCACAAGATTCAATGAGACAGTCGCTATTACATAAAAGTAATTGGAGCATCTGAAGTATTAGATCATATGACTTGATATAGTGTGACAGCAAAACTGCCAAATAAAGAAAGTTCTGAAATATTGGCAGCCATTGATCTCTTATTTTGGATGAACTCAAAGTTTTAATCAACAACGATAGAGAATAAAAGTGAACATTTTCACTTTTCAGGATATGGTACAAAATGTCAATATTGTTTTAAAAACCGCAGCAATTGAGTGTCTTTAAAGCAACGAACTGAACGAGGGATATAGCGGAATCCTTAGTGAAATGGGCATTAAAATTCTGAAGGATACAAAATGCTCACTGGATATTGCCTTACCTCAGGCAGTAAGTGCGAAGGATACTTCGTCTGATGTTTACAGTTTTAATCCTAACCATAATTACTTGATTCGTCGCCCTCCTGCCTTAGAAAAGGTTATAAATAATGAAATCTTAGCGGATAATTTAAAAAATGCCTTTTTACGCTATTGTTCACTAAATACAAGGCCCAAATTAGTGATAGTATCAGTAGTGAATGGCGACTGAGAAACCAGGAGATGCAGGCCAATTGCCAATATAGTTTTTGGTATAAAAAACAAAAAAAACATATGAAAAAATAGTTCAAACAAATGTTTCAGGTAAGATTAATTTACGGGCACAGAACAAAGACAGACGACACGAGCCGAGTTAAAAAACATACGAAAAATTTATTCTTAACACACAAAACACAATTTATTCTTAACACACAAAAAAATAATTGCACATATTAAGTACTTTGTGTGCAAAATGGTGGCAAACAACATGTATGTAAATTACCAGTGAAAACGAAATGTGCCATTTTTACAATTAAAATTATAATGCTTTATAAGAGGGTCCTCAGAAAAGAAAACGGCATAAAGTGAAATACTTTTAAATAGTTTTCAAAGATTAATTTGTTACAATATTTGAAACAAAACTCGTGGTAACAGCGAAGAATAGATGGAGCACACCAGCCAAAGACTTTTCATTGATGTGGGAGAGACTTTGTTGCTTCTTTCAATTCTCGTCTGGTGGTTGTCTAAATTCTGGATCTGGATCTGGATTCCTGCAGCAGCTGGTCGTCGAATCCGAAAATCAAATCCAAGACCCTCCTTAAATAACCTACAGGTAGGAACAAAAAAACGCTGCTCCGAATTTGGAAGGAAACCCTTTTATTGGTTTTGGATTAAAAGGAAACGCTGCTGTTTTACAACTAATCAAAATGTACCATAAATATCTTCAAAATTAAAAAATTAAGCATGATTGCAGCATCTGCTTTCTCTCTGAAAGCCCGATGCACTCTCACTCAGCTTAAATTTCTTATACCAAGGCAGTGTCAGGCAGTGGAACTTTACTCTCAACCGGAATATTATTCACCCCAATCTATGAATGTGATATAAACTAATTCTAATAGAAGGAAATGCATTACTACCAACAAGTCACTGGACTTGATGCACTATTAGTAATACCCTGGCGATCATGAATATCGTTCGGTTGTTTATGGCTGTACGCGTTTACGCAATGAGTATAGCGTTACTAACGATACTTTTATCTTTCTCTTTGACTTTTAAAAAATATTTAACTCGAAGATGGGTAAAGAGATAGAGGAAAAGAGGTTAGTCTTTGTAATTTGGTCTCTCAAAAAAGGAACTCGCATGATACGCGAGATACATGATAAAATCATTTTTTTTTTATGTGAAAATTTGGGCGGTCGAACGATACGCGAGATCGAGCGTTACACGAGTATCTACGGCATTTCTCCTCATGAACGGAGATGCAATGAATCGGGCGGTAGGGGGTGATGCCAAACTGGCTACGGTCAAGACATTTCTAGTACTTAATATTTAATTCATCAAGATATTTAATGTCAGAGAGAAAACTGAAAAAATAATAAAACCTACAAATAATGAGATATTTAAAATTTATTTGTAAATTATTTCAATTTTTCATTTCTTTTGGATAAATTCATATATGACTTTGCTATAAAATGTGGCGGCACCACACTCTACCTCCATCTTTTTCAAACAGTTTTTTATACATGGAACTTTTCGTTTTCTGTTCCTACGCGTTCGCACTGTATTTTGCCCTGTTAACTTACTTTTCTGCCATGTTTAAATGTGGAGAGGGTCGCATACTAACATTTGCAATCATGGTGTAAATAATAAACATGTTGTTCCTCTCCTGTCCACATGTTTGTAAAAATTGGGGTATTAGTTTAGGTATTCATGGAAAGAATTCATGGTGATTGTGACATTATTTACATTATTCGGACTATTGTCCTCATCTTTGTCGCCATATTTATTACAACATTTCGGCCGTTGTACGCTGCGGCTTTTTCAGGTGGTTGGAATGTCGAACTGAACCCTTTATTTCGTTCACTGGAGTAGATTGTTCTAGTTCCACGTGCCATTTTTAATGGGTGTCAGTTATCTCCTGTTAATTTCCCTCTGAAACCGGGTATTGAACTCACACTCTTTGGAACCTATCACTGGATCTAACCAACGCTTTTATCCACTGTGCCATGTGTCCTTGAGGACATCTGTGTATGAATTTCTGGGTATTATAAACCTAATGTCTTCAGCAACCATTTTTACCAGTGCTCATATTGCAATTTTTGCTGTTATCATTTCATGTTTTTACCAGAGCTCATATTGTAACATTAAATATGGCACGTGGAACTAGAACAGTCTACCCCAGTGAGCGCAATAAATGGTTCAGTTCGACATTCCAACCACTTTAAGAAGGCCGGAGTGTACAACGGCGGAAACGTTGTAATAAATATGGCGACAAAGATGAGGACACTAGTCAGAATAATGTAAATAATATACATAAAATCTCATCTCAAAATATAGACAGATACTGATTGTGACATATATGTGTTTTCTTATATAAATGTGCTATTATGGTGAAAGGACTATTATAAGTATGATTAGATCAGTGATGTGACGAATTAAATTAAATTTAACAGCAGTGATGATCAGATTTTCCCCATTTTTCAGCCTTGTGCCACATTTTATGTAATATATAAATGAATAAATACTCAGTTTTTATTCGTGGAAATGAAGACTAAATTACTCAATCTCTCTCCACTTTGTGAACACCTCATATAATTATTTACTCGCTTTAATGAAGAAAATCATCTTTTACAGAAAACAGATGTGGCATGTATGGTCAGAATCAGACGTAGTCATTTTGTTCTGCTAGAGTTTGGTTTGATCCAAGTTCCAGTATTATATTTGACGACTTCTTGGATGCTTGACGCTTGCTTTGCAAAATCTGCAGCAGAAACTGATTTCAACTAGCATTTCGAGCCATCCAAATCAAATATGTTTTTAATGACATCCAAAGATGTAAATGCGCCCATCAGATTTTTCTTTCGTAAGCGTGAAAAATCTTCGGATTCAACAAATCTGATCATTCCTATTGTTTAAGATCTCTGCTAAACGTGAACAATAACTTCATCCTAAATGTTAATCAAAGTTCTTAAAATAGCTTCAGGTGGTTCAGCGACACCATCCAGAACCCGGCAGTAAAATTCCTCAAACTTGTTGTTCTTGACATTAACCAATTGTTTTTGAAGTTATCAACCTCATCTCGAAATATCAAGCGAACTTTTTCAAGAAATTGAAACAGAATCTCTGAGCTATTCAATGTGGTTTAAAACAACACTAATACATTTAAACTTAAAAGCTAAGATTGCAACGAATCCCTTGGCTTGTGCTAATTCTGAAGCACTCTAATCCTCTGGATTTTCTAATAGGATTGAAAATATCAAAAAAACAAAAACAAAACAGTAATATTGTCGGATAAAATGGAAACATGTCGAGATGAATCATTCCAACCTGTCTCGGGTAACTTTGTAAATCGTCTTCTATCGATTTCATCCAGTAGTTTTAATTCAAGCCGTCAACTTTGAGAGAAAAGTGGAAATTCCTTTTAAAGTTTGTAAGAAAATTCGACATTCACGAATACTTGAAGCTGTTTGAGTAAGTATTAAATTAAGTGAATGTGCATAACTATGTGAACGTGTGACTCTCGCACCAAAAATATCGTTTCTTCTCGCGCTTGCACTCCATTCAAATTGCTATGCCATCACGCTCGCTTCATCATAAGTTTGGGCGATTAATCTTTGGCCACATTTGAATTCATTAACAAATTTTCGAACATTTTCTATTAGCGATGCAGTTCTTCTATCTTGATTGACATCGACATGTCTCAAAAAACATTTCTTGAGGCTTTTCCTTCTCATCAACGAATCACAAAACGCGTGACAATTGAGGTTTCATCCGAAGATCCATAGCCGCATCAATCATAACAACAACAAATGATGTTTTTTCGATCATTGTCACAATTTAACCTTCAATGTTAGCAGCTCTGCAATTAATGATCTTGTTTGGAATATCACTTGAAAGTCTAGAAAATGTGCTGTTGACATTTTTTCATGAAATTTAAATTCTTCTCTTTTATCGTCTCTTCGAAATTGTCATTGTTGACAGATCAAAATTTCAGTACAATGAATTAACCTTTTTCAATATATCACGATTTTTCTCGGCTCATTTATTATGTAACGGAATCGAAGCTGCTTTCCAGTGATAAGATCGTTGTATCAATTCATTGTTGGCCAAAGATTCTCAGCGCAATTACGCAACTCAGATGGTTTTGAGATTTTTATGTGTTCTCAAAGCTGTAATGAAATTGTTCAAATCGCAGTAGCCAGTCGCTGTTCCTGTGTTCTGATGTTGGTAAAATAGCAGTCATTGAAAACAGAACAATTTGTTCAGAATAGGCCACCCCATCATCCACGCATACTATTTATAATACTTGCGATCAAAATAACGATGACATTCCTTGCTGCCCACTTCGCTCTCGATTTTCAATTCAAGCTTTGGTTTCTCTCTTCCGAGGATGATGATATTCTTCTTTTTCTCTTCGAAGCTTCTTGCAAAAAGTCCGTAAAGTAGAAAGGAAACTGAGCTAATTAACTTTTATTTTGTCATACTGTGAGTGAATAATTCATAGTAGGTACCACAAAAAAAAAGAGAAAAGAATCGATACCGAAGGTTTAAAATGCATTTTTTTAAAGATGATTTAATACCAAGCTGATAGATTAAATTTAATATTCTCAATAAGCAAACTACGAGTTTGATATTTTTCAAATCGAATTTAAATTGATCGGAAGAATTTGTTTTTTTTGATTATCAGTAAAATAAAATCGTTCATATTGACAAATTTGTCAACACAACAAAATTCTCTTTATTAAAAACATCTTTCAAAAATATTATTTTTTAAAACATTATTTTGAGCTAATTTAAAGTTTAATTAATCCGAATTAAAATAAATACTACTTTTAGTTTAAAATACCGCAAAAAAGCACTTTTTAAATACTGAGTTGAGTGTTTTTATGTGGTGTTGACACATCTATCGATAGCTTAATGTTTGGGAAATTTAAGTATGATTAATTAATTTACTTGACGAATAAAACGTAAACACTTTTTTAAATATATTTTTTAAACTATCTAGTAATCTTTGAAAAATTAAATATTTTGAGTATTTTAATATTTTATTGAATTTTATGTAATTTGGCCTTATAATCATACTTATAAAGACGCTTGTTGATGAAATGTTAGAAAATTGCCCATAAATTTAAATTTAATTTTTAAAGTACTGGAGTTCGCTGAATTGTAGTAAGATTTTTCATTTATGATTAGTAAATTCAGTTTTTATTTAATAACAACATCACTTGATTGCTACAAATTAATACAGAATTTTAGAAGTTTTAAAAGTTTATAAATTATTCTAATTAAATTAATTAAAAAAAAATGAAAACAAACAATTTTTGTAAACATTCATTATTCATCGAAAATATGTTTTTTCTTATGCAAGTAGTACCCACAATATATTTTATTCATAAAAATAACTAGAAGTTTTTAAATAATGTCATAATCACATTTTTTTATTTTACGATTCAGAGCAGATTTTGTTTAATCGAGGGTCCTGTTTATAAATCAAAGAAAAAATGATGATTTAAATTCTCGGATTAAGCGCTATAAAAAGAAATCCTCGAAATTTCATAAAATTAAGGTGCCTGGGTAGTAAGAAATGTAAAATACATTTTTACCACGATTTTCTAAAAAATGAAGTATTTCAACAAAAATAATTTAATTCATTTGTAGTGGTACTGTTGATAAGGATGGATGGTTTGCACATGTCTGCTTCCGGCTGCGTGAATAACATGGCCGTTCAGTTTATATCTGACGTAAAATGCCACAGAACATGAAATACAAGAAAGAGCAAAAATGGTTTTAAAAGCATAACATTTGTATTTATTTGTGTATATTGACGTACATGCGTAGAATTCAAAGATCTGTGGGTGTTATGTCCCTTAGACT
Source organism: Acanthosepion esculentum (assembly GCA_964036315.1). Taxonomy (NCBI): domain Eukaryota; kingdom Metazoa; phylum Mollusca; class Cephalopoda; order Sepiida; family Sepiidae; genus Acanthosepion; species Acanthosepion esculentum. Next base: position 38,944,752 of record OZ038501.1, read on the forward strand.
GCGAATATCTTTATCTTAGCCATACAGGGCAACAAAAATATTAGTGTTTAAGGAGAAAATATGTTGAGAACAAGGATACGCGCAAGCAGCAAAAAATCTGCTTTTCTTTGCCTTTCTGTCTTTGACCTCCAACTCTTTTGTTTTTTTTCATCCATGTTCCCTGCTCAAAGGTAATAGAACAGGAAAACAATTAATTTTAGGTACCTCAACTTAGTCGCGTAAAAACAACAGCATGATGAAAAAAGGCCCCAAACTCAATAAAAACAAAGTTTTGCCATTAAAATGTTTATGATATTATTAAGAGGAAAGACCAATGTATTTTATTATTATTTTTTTAAATTTTTTTTACTTCTTTGTAGCACGTTCGAAATTTTGGTTAAAAATCTTTTTTTTTTTAACACGTCAGCGGCGGACCAAAGATAAAAGTTAGTTTGTTTCTTTTCCGGTGAAAAACACATTAATTTGGAAATTCTTTCAAAAATCAAATAATTGTGGGATTTTAATGAAACTTTCAAGACATATTCAGATATGAATGAAATTTAACAAAATTTTTTTTTAGAAAATCTTAGTAAAAATATTATTATTTTTTTTTTACCTATGTTACCACCCACTTACTTAATTTCATGAAGTTTCGAGTAATTAAATTTGACTGGTCATGGTGTTGGGGATTAGTGAATATGTATGTTATAAATCAGAAGGAAAAATATTTGTGAAGGCGTGTTCAATAAAATACAATTCTCAACAATATTCATCAATTTTGAACAAGTCATGTAAAACAAAGTTTAAGAAAACCAAGGCAAATTGAATGCAAACAATAATGGTTTATATACAATTAGAATATATACAAATGTGTTAAAAACTGTTAAATGTTTTGTGCTGATGTATTGTATCTGGTGTGTTGATTTTTAGCACGTTAGACACTTTTTGAATGTGTCAATAAGATTTTGTTAGAAAAATAAACAGTTGTTGTTTTTAGCAAGTGTTTATGTACAATTGTTTTTTAGTCAACCGAAGTTGCGTACCCTTAGTTGTGTTTGTATGAAATGTTTTGAGTTATTAATACTTGTTTCGTAGTGATGGAAAATGTCACTTTTGAAGTATAATAATGAAGTTTGTAAAGTTTTTTGTTTGACAGAAAGAGAAAGATTATGCCAAATAGTTGTTGAGTCAGAGTTTGATTTGCGCGGGAAGATCAAGATTTTGAATTGTGTGAATTTGTTTTGGCGTCTCTCTGGATGCTGGAATCTGACTAACTAAGCAGTTGAGTTTTTTCTTTTTATGTGATTTAGCGAGAAAAATAGGCTCAAGAAATTTGAGCGCCAAAGAGATTTTTCACGTGCATTTTAGGCTGTTAACCAATGAGAAACTGAGTTGTTGGAATTAGTGTTCTGATTGGATAACAGGTGTGTGTGGGCGTAAAATGGATTGTTCTGTTAGTAGGGGTGAAGGATAACGTGGATGATTCCACAATGGATATATTTTATAAAATGTATTTTATAAAATGTATTAAAATATATTAAAACGTAATTTAAACAAACATGACCCATGCAAATTACACAGATTTACTAATAAAGTTTTTAATGCTGCACTCGTGACAATACCCAGATAGTTATAAGAAAAGTGACAATCTCTTAAAAGTACTGAAATGTGTTATGACACACAGCTTCGTTAATAATCTGAAATCATTTTCCATAAAATGGAATGGAATAAATATAAATTATAAATAATTATATACATTCTCCCCACATAAAAAGGTAATATAGAATTACTTGTCTTAATTTTTCGCAATTGAGGCATGGGTTATGTGTCAACTGGACGTGTATGTTATGGGGGCATTAGCAATAAAAAAGGAATTTCTTTTTCGATGTATCTCGTTTTATTCTAAACAATGTTGCATTATTGATGTTCTTATAAAGATTTTATCGATTTACAATGATAGGAATGAAGTCAAAGAAATGCAATCAAATTATATCCATTTATACACGATGATAGAAACATTAAATACAATCAAGTTGCTCACGTATAGATATATTCTAATGTTGTCCCATAATATATACATATATACACATGCTAAAATTACACGAGAACATAAGAAAAAGAACGAAATTCTTCATAAGTTCGTTAAATATTTAGAGAAACAGTGATAGAAATTACTACACCAATAGTGCACTCTGTTGGTGGGTAACCGAGATAAACTCGGGTCCTGTATCCAGGTCGATGGAAGACTCCGCAAATGCAGAACTAATTAAGTTTGACTGTATTCCCCTCGTGCGACTAAGTAATTGGTATCACAGTACTTCATCATACTCGATATTTCTAGTGTATGTAATACCATGTCTCGTGCCTTGGATGTCATCTTCGTTGATTTATTTGCTGCTGGCCTTCCATTTCATTGTATTCGTAATGATGGCCTTATCGAATGCACAATATTCAAAGACAAATTATGAGCTCAGACTACATTTATAGGCTTTCAGAGTGATGCACTGTTTGCAATAGAAATTCATGGCAAGAATTATTCATTCTCCAAGATGACATTTAAAGAGTTACTCCCCTAAGACTGTAACGAATATTACCAAAAATAAAAAACAAACAGAAAACAAACAGAAAACAAAAGAAAGATTTTAATTTCAAAGTGTCCCTTGTAGTTCAGAGGCGAATTTGTCCTATACAGATCTTTGTCACAAAACATGATTTAACTCCTCACTACAAACAACTGCCATTATCTAAGATAACCATTTTCAATCCCTCTCTGCGTCGCACTCTTTTTGTCTCTCTACGTCTTTCTCTCAGTGTGTGTTTTACTATGTCCCTCTCTCTTTCTGTTGCCCTCTCGGCCGCTGAACACAGTCTGGGTTTAATAGGATTAGTATACGCAAGCAATAAAAAACATGTTTACTAGCGGCCATTTCTTACATTTTAACAAGTTTTAAAATAAAATTTAATTATCGGTTTTAAAAATCTTGCAAAAATAAAATTTATATTTCTGACACGTTATTTGAGTAAATTTAGCAAATTTAAAGTTAAATTAATCTGATTTGAAACAAATATTATTTACTTATAACATAAAAATAGTATAAGCATTTCTTAACGATGGGTCCTGTTTTTCTTTCGTCTTTATTGACGTATCGATGAGCTCCGAGATGTTGACCGCTAGTATGGATGACTAGAATTAACATAAATTTACGAAATCTAAGTGAACACATTTTTTGGGGTGGTGGGTAACTACCTAGTTACCTTTTTACAAATGAACATATTTTCAGCAATTATCTAATATTTTATTGACTTTTAGTTACGTTAAAATTTTTTAAAAGTACACGGTAAATTAAAGTCAATCGCAACCGTGTGATAAAAGTTGAATTTTATAAAACGGACAAATTATACTTTAATGAAATAAACATGTGAAATGAAAACAAATTCGCGCAGATAAGATTAAAGAAAAGATTTTACTTTTACAATGTCACTTGCAGTTCTGGGGTGAATTTATCCTCAACAGATCGTTAGGTCACGAAGCATGGTTTCCCTCCTCACTACTAATAACCGACTTTATCTAAAATGACCCCCACGATCTAATCCCTCTCTGTCACAACTCTTTCTTGTGACTGTATACGTCCCTCCCTCATCCTGTTTTACTCTCTATGTCTCTCTCTCTCTTTCTGATTGCCTCCTCAATCCCTCTCTGTATCGCACTGATTTTGTCTCTCCACGTCCCTCTGTCTTTTTTTGTTTTACTCTCTATGTCCCTCTCTGTTTACCTCTAGACCAAGCGTGACAAGCGAATTAATATGTAGATAAATTTAAAAATGTTTTCTTTGAAGTTTCAATTTGGGTTTTAATTGCAAAAAAAACAAACAACATAAATCTAGGTGAAAAAATAAAAATTACATTTGTGTACTTAAAGCAGCTTTTTTTTTCAAGTGACTTTTAATGAGCTTCAGTTTTGAGAAGCTTCTCTCTGCATTAGCAACAGAAACTGTGAGCATCAAAAACAGCAAAGAGCAATCACAATATTTGCCACTGTTTCTTGAACTTGCCATTGATAAATCCATCTAAGCCATTCGATAGCTGATGATTTAATCATCATGGTCATGTCACATTCCACTTTGAAAGCTGCCGCTAAAAAGTCCTGAAGTCGGAGAACTTCTAAGTCAGCACAGTATTCACTAACGAGAATTTTTAATTTTCGCTACAATTCACCTTCAGCATCTTCCAGAATTGCTTCCGATGATAATCCAGCGAAGACAGTTTGCAGATGTGACATGGAGTCAAATTGTACCCTCAGTTCATTTACAAGTCGATCATGACTCCGTAAATATTTCTCTTTACTTCCTGTACAAGTGTTTGACATACATCATCTTTCTTTTCCTCAGGTATTTTTCTCTTTTTTCTAACCGCTTTTCAATTGGAATTTCCATTTTCTCCCACTTTGTTTTACTTTGATTGACCAATTCAGACACCGGCCTGTTAAAATTAAAGAAAATTTTGATCACATCCATGTGGGTTACACACATCCAAACCAATAGCAAGCTCCTGAAGTTTCTTTTGGATGAGATTTATTTGCCCCAGAATACAAATGTGACATGAAGAAGTTTTTAATTGAAAGCAAAATGATTTATGCATCCCCTCTCGTTAGTAGATTTTCTGAAGCTGAGATTAATGAATCGAGTGCATTGAAATCTAGTTTTCACTAACGAGTGGTAACCAAACACTTCATCATGACTTTCACATGCGAAGATAAAACTTCCCACCAGTGACTGGAAGAGGAGAAAAATGTATAGAGTCTCTCAATATACTCAAAAAAATGTAATGACATTTTCGTACACAGCTGAGGCAGGAACACCGCATACATTCAGACTATGATTAGAACTTTAGCTTTCTTATTTATGTTTTGTAGAAGACGTTGAACACCACCATGAACTCCAGCCATACTAGCCGCGTTGTCAAATCGAAGTCCTTTTTTAAATCGTTTCTCTTTCTCCATCTTCTTGATATTATAAGCTCTTCCCATGCTCAGTGATAAAACCAAGAAATGATTCTCGCACCTCCACTTCTTTGTCTTCAGCAACGACATATCGACAAAAGAAACTCATCTGATCAGTATGAGAAATGTCCGGCGTGCTGTCTAGTATGATCACAAAATAATTGGCTTTTCGAATTCGATCCAATATATTTTCCTTTACGTGATTTCCCAAGAGATGAATGAATTCATTTTGGATTTTCGGCGACAAGTACCGCCGGTTATCATTAACTTCTTTTAAGTAATGCTTTCCAAAAACAGGATCATACTTGCTCATAAGTTCAACAAGTTCTATAAAGTTACCTTTATTAGAACTATATACATCTCGATTACCTCTAAAAAGCACGTTGTTTTGTCAGAAACTTCACGACATCAAGTAACCGTGTTAAAACTTGTCTCCAAATCTGTTTTTTTTTAAATAGTTTGTTCTTATAATTTATTGTCAAGGGTTTTACCTTTATTAAGGACCATTTCCAACATCTTCCATTCCTTGAAAGCTCTTTGGTGGTCAGACGAATTTTCATGTTCAGGCATTTTTTAATTAAGCTTCCAGAACTTTTGAAATCTTGAATTTCTTGCTAGACTTGATTTGCGTTGTTCTGTCTTCAGGAAGAGGTGACAGCAGAAACAATAAAGGGATTTGTTCGTTTTTGAGTACGGCAACCACAGTATCTCCATTCTCCATAGTTTTGTAAAACCAGTATTGTAGCAGTACTCTCGAACTATTTTTCCCCGGTTTTACAGTCAGAGAAAACAGTTCATCTCTGTTTTGAAAGTTTTTAGGTCCCAATATTACAAGATCAACAAGCAACTGCTCTGAGCAAGTTTGTAGCCAAAATGCAATGTCTTCATACACAGTAATCTCTGTGTTTGCCTGTTCTATTTCTTTATTTCCAGTAACTTCATCAGTTCCTTTTTCATATTTATACATGTCCTTACCACATGCAATGGAGCTCTCTTCCTTTGGCACATCATCATTGTCACCTTCAATTTCGTTAACAACATTAATTCCTGCAAGAAATTCCTCTTTAACTTTTATTTCTATATTTGTCTCCACCATATTCGCAGTTTCTCCATGTCCCCCGCTCCTAGTTCTGATGTACATTCAACATCCTCATTTTTGCATTTTGCTTTAACTACATATTTCTTCTGTAGGAAAACTTGTAAAGATGCAACATTTTCTTTCCTTGCATTCTCCGGCAGCTTTCAGTTTACGGTAAGCCGCACCACTAAGTTTTTGCCGTTTAGTCATTCTAATCGGTGAAAAAAATAGAAAAAATTATAAACAAATAGGAAAAGAGCATACTCAATGGCATAGGGAATTTTTATTTATTGTGCTAAGATACAATTTGACACAAGGCTGAAAGTGTGGTTGTAAAAAAAGTTGATAATTTTTTTAACTATCCCAAACTTAGCTAGACACATTCGTGACCCATTCGCATCTTATAGTGGCATAGGGAAGTGTTGCTTAAAAATAGATGTAAATAATTACAGGGGTTTATCGTATACAGCCAATGATTGTTTAAATTTTTTCTTAAATTCAGTTTTAAAAATTTACTCTCCTTTTTTTTCTTATACATTTTTCTTCATTCTTATATTCAATATAATAATTTAAAATTTAACTCATAGTAATGGTCGTAATAAAAATAATTGAACATTGAACATTTGTATTTAAAAAATCATTAAAATTTTATAAGAAATGTTCACCTTTGATACTTGCATTAACTCTTTGAGCCCTGCGTTTCTGAACAATTTTAACCCTTCTGCCTGAGCTCCTGGGTCAAATTTCGCAAATAATTGGTATGTAATGTTTCATGGTAGATATAAAAATAGTTACGAGTGTTTAATCACTGTTCAACCGGTGGCTGGGCTTTACGTATTTTTTCTCTATCACTGGTAAAGCGGTGGTCAGGGTTCAAAGGTTTAAACATTAACTTATTTTCCAGAGAATTGACAATTAATTTTTTAGGCAAAGTAACTACTCCCTCATTATTTTGCCAGCGCATATATATTTTTGTAACTTTATGAAAGATGGTAATAAAACTAAACTAATAAGGACAGAATTATTTAATAACTTATTTATTTCCATCAATTTAGCCGGTTATTTAAAAAATATTCGTGTCTTAAAATAAAGTTTTTAAAACAATAAACATTAAAAGTCAATATTAAATAATGATACTTCTGACTTCACTTTGTTTTTTTTTGTTTTTAGAGAAACAAATCTTTAATCTTTTTTGTGTTTCTACTGCTCAATGTAAAAAAAATAATAATAATTTGGATCAATTGAAGAATCTTTCCACCAGACATGCTTGATTCTACACTTGAGTTGAAATGGAGATTTTACAGTTGATCTTAAATGAATATTTAAAAATATTTAAAAAATCGTCCCGGAAGACTTTAAAGCGTAATATTTGAAAATTTTACATCTAAATAATCTGAACATAACCTTTTTATATTACAGACTTAAGATTCTTAGTTTCTAATAAGTTAATCTTGTAATATGCACTAGATTTGATTTTTTCTGAAAATGTTTAGTTTAAAAATCTTTAAAACATTTAAAATTTAATTCAGAATGTTGTTATTTTCACAGAATAATTCTAAAATAGTGATTTTATGAAAAATCTATTGAAATCTCTGAAGAGCGTGATATTTATACAATTTTTGAGCTTTAAAAATTGCAAGTTTAGTAAAAACTTTTGAAATGTAAACAAACTTTAAATCATGTATATCTCTGGTTGTACGTTACTACGAATGTTTTCTTTATTTAAAAAATCTCCAATCTTTTTCTATGAAAAGAACCAACTGAAAAGAAAAATTAACATTCATTTTTAACAAGATATATAGATCTACAGTTGAGCAGTCTGGGAGGAGATTCTACAGTTAAGTTGGGGTGGACATTTAACAGTTGATCAGTCTGGGTGGATTCGTCAACGTTTTCCAATAAAAAAGCAAATAATTGATTATCTTCAAGATACGCACTTTCGAATTATTCAGTTTTTTTTAAGGATTGCCGCCTTCAAATTAGCAGCAGAAGTCAGCTTCGTACGCTCTTTTGATCTGCTTTTTTCGGGAAAATAAACTTGTTTTTCATCTGAATTCTTAAATAATTTTCTTTCACAATAAATTAATTTGGGCATTTTCAATAAATATATATAAATGAACTTTTTTAATAATAAAATTTGAAAACTTGCTTTTAAACAATGAATTGAAAATTTTTCAACAATGAATTGAAAACAAATCAAACATTATTTCAGAATTTCCCGAAATAAAGCAGACCGAAAGCGCGTACGAAGCTGGATCCTGCTGCTACTATGAAGAGAGCATTCCTTAAAAAATAAGTTGAGAATTTTAGGATTGCATATCTTGAAGATAACCAAATAAGTAAACTGTTGCTTTTTTCTCATGAATAAATAGTTTAGACTTCTTTCATAACGTCATAGCAGTGGGGGTCGTTATTGTGTAGGGACTGGCAAAATAGAATCTTCCAAATTTTTAAATTTATATGAAGGCTGTTTTGTTCTAAAATGTTTCAATTATTAAAATTTAAAAAAAAATTAACTTACGTTTTGAAGTTAACAGGTTTTTACCAAGGATAACTGGTCAGTCCAATGCTGTGTGTCGGTGCTCTGAGTGTATCTGGTAGTCTGTTTCAGGATTGGCACTACAGACTCATAAAATATATTATGAGTAAACTTCATTGGGACAAAGAAACAATAAGCCCAAATATTTCTTAAAACCAATGTGCGTTATTATTTACTATCAAAATCAACTATAATCCATATTTTGATTCAATGATTTTGCTCTTAAATCTAATATGATATGTAAGGAAAATATCGGAAATTTCAATTAATCAAATTATTAATTAAAAATATTAATAATAATGCAAATATTTTCAGATTTCATGGACAATAAGAGAAATATATAAAAAGACCAATTTTATTTCTCCATAATTATAATTTTAAAAATCTTAAGACTTCAAAGAAGAAGATCTATTTTCTTTATTTCTTCAAGTAACTTTAGTCTGAATGAAAAATCGTTCGTAAATTTTTTAAATACATTAAGATCTCGGAAAATATGCTATCCTACATTTGGGAAGTTTTAATCATACATTTTTAGATAGATTAAATGAATCTTTAGTTACAAATATTTCATCTTAGGCAGAAATAGGTACTACGACGAGATCGCTAAAAATGAGTATAGAATGAAGGGAAAGCCGCCAAACTTGACGAAAACAAAATTTTATCGTCAAAAAGTTATTATTAAGAGGAAAGAACAAAGTATTTTTTAATTAATTTAAAATGTTTTTCCTTCTTTTTAGACCATTATAACTTTTGATTAAAAACCTTGTTTCTTTTTGTATCAGCGGAACTACTAAATAACATATAAAATGTTAGCGCCGTTTTTTTTTTGTATGACAGACATTAATTTGGAAAATATTGAAAAATAAAAATAATTGTCGGATGTTAATAAAACTTTTAGAAACTATTCACAAATGATGGAAGTTATTATAAATACGGTTTCCTTTTTTAAAGTCATGGCAAAAAAATGTTTATATTTATCCCCCCCCCTCAACTAATTTTAAGAAAACTCTAGAAATTCATTACTGTAAAATTTAGTGATTATATTAGTTAAAAGCACAAGGCTTTGAGGAAAACAAATCATGTTTTTTTTTAATCCGACCCCCTACCTAAAAATCAGCTCTGCATTGTAACATACAAAACTCAATAAAACAAAGATATTATTTAATTTCAAATGTTTTTAGTTGTTTTTATGAATATGGGTAATATTGTGTCTGAAAGCAAAAAACTTTTTCGATGAAAAATTAATTTTTAAAACAATTATTTATTATTTCTTAAATTATTTTATTATTTTTACATTAAAGTTGTTAAATATTCTAAAGTTAGTGAAAATGGCATACAGTTTAATCAATGGTGTTATTAAGTAGATATATCTTTACAGATTATAAATTGTAAAGCTTATTACAATCAACGGAACAGCGGTGTATTAAAAATCCAATTTCGCATGGCTTTTGTGTCCATAAAGTGGCTGTAATTCAAACGTACGGAAGAGCGTACACGAAAACAGTAAAACGTCACGTTAAGCGTTGTTCCCCTCTGTTACGACCTTTATTTATAAATTTCATAAGAAAGGTATCTATAAATTAATTAGATACCTTTCTGATTAAATTTTCACTGTCAACAATCTTATTTTAATTTTTTTACAATATATTTTCCATAGAGCATCGTAAACGTAAAGGTGAAAGCTAAGTACAAAAAAAAAAAGAAAAACAAAAAAATTAGAGCGCTGAAAGTTTTCCTTAAAAATAACGATGTAAATAATTGGTTCACTTAAATCTAAGTAATTATGTTACTTCTGTCCTTCCCTACGATAACTTTCCCTCACGGAAACTGTCAATAAGTGATGAAATCATAATTCATCACCTGTCAAATGACACCAAATGTTATGACTTGTTTTGTCTTATTTTTAAACTACATTTTTCGGCGCAGAAAGTAAGTAATGTTTGTTTCAAAATATTTTAAATAAACTTTATAATTTCTAATTTTCTTAAAATCAATTTTGAAAAAATTTTAATTGATTTTAAAAAGAATTTTAAACGGATATTTTCATTTTTTTTATTAAATGGAAAAATGGTTGACATGATCAAATTTCTGCCAATTTTTCTGACTAAAAAAATGAGATTTTTAACGAAAATTTTGGACGTGCTAGGAATGATTAAAAAATGTAAAAAAAATACCCAAAATACTTTGATTTTTCTTCTGGGTAATAACATAAACATTTAGACAGTAAAAAATTATTTTTCATCAAGTTCAAGGCCCTCTTTCATCATGCTATGCTCTTTTTTAGAAAATTTTATCGAGGTCCCGAGGCACTGTAAAATTTTTAAGTGAATAAGATGTAGGTAAATTGCATCAGAAGAAATTTGTTTTTGGATCACCCCTAAGAAAAAACAATGTTTTAAAAAATTCACTAGAAAAAAACACGGTATAAACATTCTTTTTTGAGTTTTTAAAAACAAAATTAAAATTTTCAAATAACTTTTTCAGGGTGTTCTCATGGTAAATTTAATTCTTTTTATTTGTGGTCTTCTCGTTTTTGATCTTTCTAGAAATGTAAAAATTAGTGATTGGAATTTTTTTTTTGACCAAATGTTCAAACCCTCCTGTTAAGTGATAAAAATATTTTCTTAAGTTTTTTTTTTTTAAATCAAAGAAGCTATTCATTATAAAATGTATTTATTAATGAATAAAATACCAAAAATTTCATTCAAATTTCAACATGTTCACAATTGATTTTGAAATCAATAAAAAAACATATTCAGACATTTTATTTTTATTAAAAATAATTTAAAAACGAATCAAAAATTATTTGGGTCGATTATCGCAATACAAAAATATGGGAGGTGGGCAAATACATATATTGTTTGTACAAAATATACAATATAGTGGGAATGTCTCTTGGAATGTCCCGGTGTGGTCTTGCAGTCTTCAGCAAGAGGCCGCTAACAGCAGGGCCAGATCAAAGTACCGGCATCTCAAACAGTCGCTTGAGCTTATTAAAAGCTGAAGTCGCCAACAGAGCGGCATGTCATGTGTTTATCATCCATGCAAAAAAAAAGAAAAAAAAGAAAAAAAAAGAAAAAAAAAAGAAAAGAAAAGAAAAAGGAATGAATGTGAAAACAAAAACAAAAAAAAAATGGATTGAAAAAACAAAATATTAGATTTTTTTTGAAACACCATAACATAAAAATGAATGATAAATGCCGCACCCATAAAGTGCAACCCGGTGCCCAGCCCCCAGCCCTCGTCCGACACTGCATCTCGATTTATATTGCTATTGGGCAGTACACAACAAAATAGACATACCCTTTTATACCCTTTTTTATACTTTTATACCCTTTTTTATACTCCACTAAAGCTCGAATAAATACCAACAAAAACTCAACTAAATACTCTACTGAAATTTTAATTTATAACTAATAGAGTCATAATAATACAAAACATGTATTAAATAAAAAGAAATGTTTAAAAGATATAATTTTGTTGAAGTTAAGTGACACTTTGCATGTAAGAGAAAATCTCGGAAACTTTCTGGATGAACACGGCCAATCAATATTGGCAGAATATACAAAGGTTGATCCAGTTTTTTTCCGTAGTGGTTCAACTGTAATATATATATATATATATATATATATATATATATATATATATATATATATATATATATATATATATATATATATATATATATATATATATATATTATGGTTAGAAAGCACAGTTATCGATGTTTGTTGTTTTTTTTAGGGGAGAGTTCGTGGGCTTTCTGTGTATAAAGACATTTTTCATTTTTTCATTGTAACTTTTTAGCATTTAAATTGAGAATAGAGTAAAGTAGGAAAATAATAATCAAAGACATTTACTACAGAATCAATCAATAAATAAGAAATTATAAAGGAAAATGCTGAAGGACTTTGGGTGTATAAGCTAACATGATTATTTACAGAGGTTTGCTTGATTTAAAAAAAATATATCTAAATATTTAATAAATATTTACTACTCCATTGCATTCAAGCCCCTGTTCTCAACTCTGTGTATGGTGCTTGTTATATACTCATATATGATAGCTAGTGGGGTATATCAGAAGTAACATGTACTCATTCGGAGGTAGTTCAGGCTATTCCGAGAGAATTTCATTAGGGTATTTCGTTAAACCGTTTTGGGTATTCTTGAAAATTAATGGTAACATTAGCTGTTTCCTTATAAGGAAACATTCGACAGTAAGGATTACTTTTAGTTGAAATTTACAAAATATTTCTCTTAAAATAATTTTTCAGAAAAACAGGTTTCCCAAGTCCCGTAATTATTATCGTTCTTTTCCAATAGTTTTGCCTTTTGTGTGACATAACGAGGAATGTCAGCATTTTGATTACGTCATTATTCTTTCTTAAAGTTACATATGCTATCCATTTTAGTTGTTGCTGCTGTTGAAAGCCCTGAAGTGATATGGTTTCTGTTACTTGGTACAATTATTTGTTTGCGATTTGGTAACGCCAGTTCAGGAGGTTCGAAGGATAGTCCACGCTGAGACCTACACGCTTCATTAGCTCGTAAACATTTTTAACCATCGTGTTTAACGCCATGCATAGCATCCATATGAAAATTTCAATCTGACGAGATTATTTAAGAACATGACACTAATTTTTATGTTAATGTTTTGGTTGTAGTGTTGGACGAAATTACCCCTAGCACAGCCTATTCTATGTTCAATTTTCACATCTCCTATATACTAAAATTGTTGTAACTGATCCATTCACCAAGGTGAATTCCACTTTTTAAATTTTTATGATTGATTCTATGTATGTGCCATCGCTGCTTCCATTCTAATTCTAGATCATAGTTTCTGTTTTGGAAAGGTTTGGCTTGAGTCTTCTTGTAATACTTGTTAGAAGATGCAAAATGTAAATCGTGTAAATATTCTTATCTTTGTTTCTAACGAAATTTTCCTCTTTCTTAATAATGTGCTTAGTTTCTGCAAGACATCTTTCGCTAATCCATTGCATCTTCAGATTTCGGTGTCACATTTTCCATCATCTGTTAAAGCATTCCCAGATAATTAAACTTCCGTATTTTCGCGTTTCCAATTTATCGTCTGCATCTGTCTTGCTAATGGTCAAACATTCCGTCTTCTTACAATTAATGGTTAGTCCTTTCTTCTCGCTTTCCTTTACTAGTCTGTTTAAAAGTACCTGCAATTTTCTTTTTGTGCCTGCCAACAATACGATGTTATATGGGTATGTTATTGGTTGTTCCAATAAATCATTGCAGGAGCTCCAGTTCAATTAAGGCCACCTCGCTGAATAGGTTAAATAAAAATCTGGTGAGAAGACACGTCCTTGTCTCATGACCCCTTTCTGATTTTATATACTTGCCCAATTCATCTTTTATCCGCATGCAGGATGTTTGTTTCTATTAAATGTTCTGGATTATTCTGATGATATATTTCCTGAATAAATCCAGTTTCCTTAACAATTCAAATAGATACTTGTGTATTTTTCAAATACTTTTGTGTAGTCTGTGAAATACAGGTATTTTGCATTTGTATTGATCGCTCTGGTAGCATTCTAATCATGAAGATTGCATTTCTTGTTCTAGTGTCTTTGTATTATACGCTCTATATTCTGGCTTTATTATTTAATATATTAAATGTTTTATAGATGTGTCCTTCGGTTCGGGAGTAGATTGTTCTACTTCCACGTGCCATGCCTTTTCTGGATATCTCAGTTTTAGTTAAACTCAGTATTGAACTCGCAACTCTTTTGTCAAGTCACTGGATTGCTTCAACCAACGCCATTATCCACCTGGCCATGGATTTTTGGGTCCTTGGAGACACCAGTGCATGAATTTTGGGGACTTATAAGCCTAATGTCTCAGTAACGATTTTTAACAGAGCTCATATTACAATTTTTGTTATTGTTTTTCTCTAGCTATCTGTATCACTACATACATTATTGTATTCAGCTATTGGAACGAGTACAAGCTACCACTGTGAACTAAATAAAGGGTTCCATTCAAAATTCTAACATAATCTGAAGAAGGCTGAATCATACAACGGCCGAAACGTCATGAATATGACAATAAAGTTGAGGACAACTTTTTGAGCATCAGCTCTAGATGACTGATAGAAAGCGATTGGTTTCAACAAATTTCAGCGAAAGGTGTATGACTGAGGCGAGCCTAGTTCGCGTGAACGGGACAAGCCTTGATTTTCTTTTTTAGGTCCACCAAAATCACATCGGGGTGGTTTCCTGTGGAGCGCTTCTCTGGTTAGGATAGACACTTTTTTGTGTACCTAGTTAATGTTAGTATTGTTGTCTGCCTGTTCCTTGCTTCTACTTTCGTTTGGATCCAAATCGAGATTCCCAACCTCCCCAGTTTGTTTTAGCCCCTCTTTTTTTTTTTTTATCTCGACTGGCTCAGCTTTCTCCTTTCCCCATGGCTGTATTTATTTTAACCTCTTCACTCTCCCTTAGAGAGAGAGCTACTTGATTTTGTCTAAAGGCAGAATACAGTGGCCTCTCTTAATTCTTTTGAGCGTTTGACGGGTCCAACTAACATCAGTTATCTTTATTTTGTCTCTTTTGTTATTTTAGTTTGTTTTGGGGTCCATCCGCTCACCGTTTATTTATAGATTTTTATGTATAGGATTTTATGCTCATGAAACTTTTATGTCATGGGGTGTTTTTATAGGTTCCCTGAGAGTATGAGGTATTATGGTATATGGAGGATTGAGTGGCGATGGTTGGGTTCGTGTGGTGGATGTGGAAATTGTAACGAATGAATGGGTCGTGAATCGGATTAGCTAAGTATAAGATAGCAAGTGATGACAAGCCATTCTCCCTTTAGGCCTTGTGTCAAAATTTTATTTGTAAATACAATATCGCATTTAACAACGATTGGAAGACACAGTTAATCAGCGTGTAACGAGTAATCTATTATTAGTAAGCTAGGATCTAACTGAGTGCCGTATACCTTCGGCCTTTTAACACATCTAAGCTACGATTAGTCAATCACATTAACACTAATTGAGTAGAGTGGGCCCAAAAGTAGGGCGCAGTCTATTTCTGAAATGTCGGCTGCTTTAGGTTTTCCTCTGTGCGTTCCAGGCAGACATAAGCGCGGCATGCAAAAACTGCAAGAGGCCCCACCCGACGTTGCAAGACAAAAAAGGTCCAGCGACTGACCAGCATGGTGATGACGAAAGGATAACAATGCATCAAATCCCATCCCAATTCAACGTCAGTGCGGTTTAACTTACCAGTTAACACTATACAGTGTGCGTTGCATTCTGTGGGATTTTTTTTTTGTCGTTGAACCAACAAGGAATCTTCACTTGAGCCAGCGCAACATTGGACTGTGGAAGACTGACACTATGTCGCCTGGTTTGGCTAATCATGTTTTCAGTGCCTTCAGGTTGATAAAGTTCCTGTGTGGATGAGACATGAATCTGTAGATTTAACTTGACAGCGTTGTCGGCTGGTGGTGACGTTGGGTGATCTGCAGTGACCATAAATGATTATAGCGTAAGACCTATGCGTTAAGTTTCACGGTCATGTTCACTCCCGCCCAAATAAAAACAGAAAAAAAAGTCTCATCGTGCATAGTTAACACAAAACTACTTACAGGAACACTCAAGTAACCCACGTACTCTCCAGATTTAAATCTCATTGAGCATGTGCAGGATATTTCAGACTTTACTAAACTTCATGCATACATAACACATAAAACCCAATGCTTGGATAGATATACGCACACAACAATTCGAAGATAAAATGCAGTCTTGCGTAGCCGCCGTAATTCAGGTGGAGCCTAGACTAAGTAGAAGCCTTGCCACAGCGAGAGGCTTAGAAAATCGTCATCTTCTAATGTCTTTCTGTTTTGTTTTTTCATTATTCTTTTCTTTTTATACGAAAAGACATCGCACTTTTATATTTTCTACCAATCAGTAATTCATAATACATGCAATCATTTTTTCACTCAACCGGCTTTCAAATATATATATATATATATATATATATATATATATATATATATATATATATATATATATATATATATATATATACCTATTTTCATTCACAGATAAGTGAAGGCAAATTATTTTGGAGTAGTTATTGATAGATTAGATTCGTGGAGGAAAATCGTTCAGAGTTTGGTGGAGGGGTAGTTTTGTCAAAACGCATAGGCGAGTTACCAGATAATTCCCTACCCCAATTTTTATAGGATGCTAGTTGAATAAGCGGAAGTGAAAATACAAACTCTTCTGAATTCTCTTTGTTGATCAGTGGTATTTTTATGAAAAAGTTTTAGTGGATTTCAAATGTGACCACACTAAACATTTGCTTCTGGCCATTAAATTTTATCACAATTTCCCCACCTCGTGAACTACTGTTTATACAAATTGTCAACTTTCAAATTTGTAGATTGTAACTGATTTGCAGCACTAATTTAAATTTTAAAAATGCAAATTTAAATTTTGATTAAATTCCATAAGAACCGGATGTCACTAACTACATCAGCGCGTTCATTATATACATCTCTGGCTATGGACTTGATTGACTTGGAGGGATCGTTGCCAATCGTGACCAGGATCTCGCCAAATTTGTGAGTTCTTTTCTTCAAAAAGTTTTTCACTTATTTTCACTTGTTTTGTTTATTACTATTGCTTAACATCTTATTGAATACTACATCCATTTAACTTAATACATTTTACCGTTGAATTTACAAAGATTTTCGCTTTCTCTTTAAATACTTATCAGAACAATATTTTTTACTCATAAAGTTATATTTTTCTCTGTTCTCTACCCTAATGATGACTTTGTAGAAAGCTTGGACCATATTTCCTGTTCTTACGAAATGAATTTTGGACAACTTCTGATGGAACTTCCTTGTCTAAGGATTAATCGACACAATGTCTGTCGGTTTTAATAATATTTGCCTTAAAGAACATTTGTTGCCTAAATACGCATTCGTATGTAGGAATGTTAAAAAAATTCAGTTTTATCGTTAAAATTTTTGAGAGGCCAAAGGAGTTTTTGATTATATTATTTGATCCGTTTTTAGAATCTTCGAAATTTTAGTTTTTTTCCTTTCTATGAACGAATGAAAATTATTTTTCAACTATTTCTTTTCAGAAAACCTTTCTATTTGTTTGTTTTTTATTAATCTATTAAACCCCCCACCTTCCACTTATTTAATCGTTACAGAAAATCTGCTCTGAATCGTCAAATAAAACATGCAGTAAGACCTTATTTAATTAGAAAAAATTAAACCATTCCTTGGTCAGCTGTTAAGAAAGCCAGTTCACTATGTCAGGCGAGGTAATTTTTCTCTTCAGAATCTGTCTTGCATATCTATAAGTCTACCATTCGTCCATGCTTAAAATATTGCTGCCACATATGGTCCGGTGCCCATACTATTTACCTTGAGCTCCTTGATAAGATCCAAAGAATCGGCAATATTGTTGGTTCTAATCTGGCAGCTCTGTTCCAGTCACTCTCCTACCATCGGAAAGTTGCCTCTGTCTTTTCTATAAATACTTTCACGCTAATTGTTTGCATGATCTCTTCCTTATGGTACGTGGGGTTTTTGAATTTAAGCGCAGTACTAGATTGGCATCGAGATCACATCAATTTTCAGTTGAGCTGGCTAGAGGTAGCCGTAAATCCTATGTTAACAATTTCTTCTCTCGCACTTCTGGCTTGTGGAACTTACTTCCGGTTCCATGCTTTCCAGTCAAATTTAATCTGCAAAAAATGTCCATC
Organism: Acanthosepion esculentum; assembly: GCA_964036315.1. Classification (NCBI taxonomy): domain Eukaryota; kingdom Metazoa; phylum Mollusca; class Cephalopoda; order Sepiida; family Sepiidae; genus Acanthosepion; species Acanthosepion esculentum. The sequence continues at coordinate 38,963,108 of OZ038501.1, forward strand.
TGATAACGCTCTTCTCTTTCTGCTCATCATTATTGTTTCTCTTAGTAATTCTTTCACGTCCTGTAATCCCCTGTGTTTTAGTGGCATTACTGCCTTGCTTGGCGTGATACCGGTTAAAAAATCAAAGAAGAAAAACGGCTTTATGTATAAAGTATATTAAGGGCACTATTGTCTTAAGTAAAAATAAAAGAATTCGATGACTAATCCATTTTTTACAAGAATTGGTTTCATCTTTTTTTACTTCGGATAATTTATAAACTTCTAAATCCTTACTTACATTATTCGGACTGTTATCATCTTCATTATAAGACCTCATTTCAGAGATATAGACAGATATCAATTTTTTAAAATTCAGTATTTGTAGTGGTCAAGTGATATTAAATTAAGACTCTATTTACTAATCATAAATGGAAAAACTCACTACAATTCAACGACTCCAATATTTTAAAAAAGAATTTTGAATTTGTATATATAAACGTGAATACGGATCTCCAAATGCGACATTATCAGAAAATGAGAGAAGTAACTATGGTAAAGATAAAATTAATTGGTAATTTTCTAACATTTCCTCAACAAGCGTCTTCCTAAGTTAGACTATAAAGCCAATATTCAATAATATATGAGATTACTTAGAATATTTTATTACATCTTTAAGATTTCTGTGTAGTTATAAAAAATGCGTTCACGTTATATTCGTCAATTTTTACATTTACTGTTATTTTCACATGGGAAAAAATTCCTTAACATAAGTCTAGCGAGAAAGTTATCAACACAACAAACGACCCACCTCCGTGTTAAAAAAAAAAAACAAGAAAGAAACTTTGTGCGATATTTTAAAGTAAAATGTTTCAAATCAGATTAAACTTCAAATCAACTAATTTTCTTCAAATTATGTTTCAGAAAAGTATATTTTATTTTTGAAAGATTTAATAAAGAGAATTTTGTTGTGCTGATAGATTTATCAATATGAACGATTTTAGCAATTTTATTGATAATAAAAAATGCATTCCAATCAATTTAAATTTGAAATTAAAACTAAAACTATAAGCTTCAAGAAAGGTTTTTCATTTTTTAAATGCATTTTAAACCTTAGATATCGCCTTTCTTAGATGAGAGAGAGCAAGAACAGCAAAACGAATACAGAAATAGAAGCGATTATATTAAACAATAAAACAAAATGATTTTGGTATTAAACACTGTCATAAATTCTTAGCAATTTTACTTTAACTTGAAAAGTTTACATGTCATATAAAAGGAGAACTGAAAAATAAAGGAAAAACAGATCTAATAGTATTATTTTCAAATAATTATTCTGTGTCAGAGCTTCACTTAAGAGGCTTGCAAGTAAGGAGACGACGGTAGCGGGTGCGCGTTAAAACCCATCATTCGTTTGGTATCGTCGAAAGTGCCAGCAGTGTGTTGCCGTGGAAACTGGCTTTCAATCGATATTTTCTGCTGCGTCACGGTTGGTGGAGATTGTTAGTCAGCGCCGACGCCGGGGCCTGATTCTATATAAGAGGGTCGAATTTGCACACCTGCTGTAGAAGCCAGACGGAGCAGTCTCTGATTCAGAAGATCCTTTTCGTGTCCAAAACAAAGAATCCTCTCCAATTTTAACAATGAGGGAGATTATACACGTACAAGCTGGACAGTGTGGTAATCAGATAGGGGCTAAGGTAAGTCATTTATTTAAGGTTTGTGATAAAATAAGAAGAAAGAATATAAATTCACCTTTTATTTTTATACCCACTATTTTTTCCCTAAAATGTCAGCGTTAAGGATATTACCAATCTGCAAAATGAACGATAGAATTTTCTTGCATTTTGGGATAACAAATTTTTTCTGCTAGTCTATGAATGCAAACTTCTGGTCATAAAACCTTAAACTGATCGTATTTAAAAAAGGCGGTGGCGGGTAAAACTAATTTTAAAAAACCGGCCTGTAACAAGAATGTCTGTATTTATTCAAATCATGTCTTTTGTTTAGACATAAATATATGTATGGCTGGATGAATAGATATTTATCAAACTTAGTTTAATTCTGCACTAGGTTAAATAGGATGAGGCAGAAAGACTGTGTTGCGCCAGTATATATATATATATATATATATATATATATATATATATGTATGTATGTATGTATGTATGTATGTATGTATGTATGTATGTATGTATGTATGTGTGTGCGTGTGTGTGTATGTATGTATATTTGAGTATGTGTATGAGTGTACATAATTATATACCAGTTATCTTCATAATAGCTATTATAATGAGTAAAAGCAAAGATTTGACTTCCAGAGCATCGATAGATACACAGATAAAAAGATAGATTGTGCATACATATGCATATGTGTGTGTCAACGTATATTATCATACGTGCACAATAGATAAAAAATGATGCTAATTTTATAACATATTAACCTTAAAGGATTTATCTTTAATTACCCCACCATAAAATTTTAGGACGGTTTGCTAATTACTATCTTGGAAAACGTCAAAACCATTTAGACGTGGAAGAGAATTCTTTCTTTCATAAATAAGTATTCAGATATTTATTCAAAGTTCGTTTTAATGAAAAATGAAATGTAAAAATCTGAATAGGACAGCGTCTAAGAAATGCTGTATTTTCATTTTTTTTTTTTTCGTCTGCTTGCTGAAAATTTTATAATACCGAAATGTCCCCCACCTCCTTTCTGAAAACTGGCATGTCTCTCATAATATATGTGCATATACTTAATGCAAGCATGTATACCGGCTTTGGAGATATTCTTTAATAGAAAATTAGTTGTATTGTACTTAATAATATGGACATTATTCGTTCAGTATTCTTTTATATTTCAATAAAGAATATTATTTGTTTTAAGCTATCCATATATTTAATTTGAAGATTAACAGATTCAGAGAGAAAACCGTTTCAAACAATGGTGCCATGTTTGACCCACTAGCTATCAAAGTAGTCGTTTGGTAGTTATTTCTTCGAATGAATGACCATTTGTAATTCTTGCTCGTTTTCCTGACATTTTCGTTAAGTATTCTTTACGAAAAAGAATTATTGGTAAATGTACAGTGATTCATTTTCTCACTTTTTTTTGTACGATGACGTCAACGATTCCTTGTCAAATTTTGTCGTTAAGAAGAATAGGAAGAAGCGGTGGAATCGTGTTTCGCTATTATTGATATAGTAAATCGCTCTAGCAATGACTCATGTAGGGGTTTCCATTGGTTGTTGTACGAGGGTGTGCCGGCTTTTTTTTTTTGCAGGTGTTTGTTGCGCATGACTCACTACAATCACTCTGATACCTTAATTAAATTTGATTATTTTAAGAACAATACAGATTACTACGAAAATGTCTGTGAAAAATAGACAAACAAATATCAAAGTAGATATAGGAGATGAGCCGCGGGAAATAATTTATGTATTTTGTAATTTATGATCATTCAGCCGGCGTCTGTTTCAGGACGCTATGAGGATGTATGTAATGATGTCTACCAAAAATATAATTGCATTATTTCGGTACATTTTCTTCGCATTTTGAACTTTCTATAATTTCGTCAGGATAGTACAATTAAAAAAGCCTTCCATATTCAAAGCCGAAAAGTATTTCAATTTTTCCTCAAATTTTCAAACATTCTTGTGTTGTATATCGATATTTAATGCCTATATTAATTTCTGTTTCAGGAAGGAAGTTTTATGTTTGTTTTTTAAAATAAATTTTGTATAAATGGATTTATGCGTGTTTATACTTAATAAAGTATGGCTATGTGTGTGTGTTTAAAAGTATCTTTTTTTTAAAGCTTGATGATGGCTACTCGAATGTCTGTTTTCTACATGCATGTGTTTTGAGAACTGTCAAACCATATTTTAGTGCTTTCTGCAATGAATGAAAATTTATATAAAGCGCATTATACAATGGTGTAAGTATTTTATATGCAGAATGTGGATTCTTCATTAGTTTTGTCATGGAGAAAACATTGATTCATTTTTTATTTTACAGAAAAGCTTCAAAAGAATTAAGACCGTCATTTTTTTTTACAAATTATCATTAACAGGCAAAGTTGTAAATTAATGTCTGATTCTTGCTTAAATGATTAATTTCCGAAAATGTTTATCTTTGGCTTTGTTTTATTTACCCTACCCCTTTATTTAATCAATTTTTCAGGTACATTTACATGTTATATTTTTATTTTACCATATTGTCACACTTCATGGCTCTGCCCTGGTTTAAAACATAAAATGTCTAAAAAATTAAAAGTTTGTGCAACCCCTTTTGAAATGGCAAACAACTCCAGCCTCACGATTTTCGTTTATCTTGAAAAATGTTAATTTTTGAAATAATTATAAATATATATATATAAATATAAGACAATATTTAGTATCATTTTATAAACAATTAGTCTTAAATAACTCTTAAGTTCTTATTTTAATAAGTTTTTCATTTTCTTTACATATGTTCTCAGCCCAAATGAATTTCACAAATCTGCCAAAACGACCACACACACACACATACACACACACACACACATATATATATGTATAGTGAGAGTGTCTTGGTCGGGTCGAGAACTTTTTAGCACTCCACATAACTTCCTTTCGATAAAATATTGTAGCATACGTTTTTTTAGTAACGCATTTTTCCTTTCCCTTATATTTTGTTTTGATTTGTGATTTAAACTGCCACATATTTTAAATAGAAATAAATATTTTCTAGGAAGTAAGTGATGAATAATTAACCATAAAATATGGTCATCTGAAAAAATCATAGAAGTCGTATTATTTTTGTGAGGGTCTTCTTAAATGTATAGCTTTTTTTTAAGTAGTAGTAGTATTAGTAGTCGTTGTGTCTTGGATGTTGCAGATTTTACAAGAAGTGGGATAAACTGATATGACTGGTCCAAGAAGAATTAATATTTTTATGCCAGACGGATGACACGCGTCATCCAGTCATAGTAGTAGCAGAAATTGTAGCAGCAGAATTGGCTGTAGTAACAATTATCGGAATCATCTTCATCCTCAATATTGGAAGCGGAGGAGATGGTGGTGGTGATGGCGGTGATGGTAATATTATAGTAGTAGTAGTAAATACTATCGATACTGAATATATGACACTTCACTTTATCTCCGTTAATTTTTAATTAAAAAAAATGAGCCTGGCAAACTAAAAAATAAGGCACAGAAGACCATCAAATTGAATCGATAAATAAAAAAAGTAATCAGATCTAACAGATAATGCAAAAGTCCCTGAAAGCGTGAATTTAATTGAAGCTTAATATAATTGTTATAGATTTTAATTAATTTTAATTTTTCGTTTTAATTTAGGTATCAGTTTTATTACTTTTCAGATTCACAGAATTAAGTTTTTGATGTCGGCCAGTGCGAATCTGGGTCGAGGTTCGCTCAATAGTTCAAGTACAGACATGGGGAAAGAGAGAGGTTTGGAGCAATCGCAAATGAAGATAATATGGAACCGATTTAACTGATGGCAAGAATGCTGAAGAGTCATTTAATATAATGAAAGCCCAGCTTGATGTTGGATTGTTGCATACTAGGATCCTTTAAAAACAAAGTAACATGAGTGAGTGTCTGAGAATAAGTCTCTAGAAGTTTGGCCATGTCACAGAGAATTCCTAATAAATATTTCCAAAGAAAACTGACTTTAAAATAGTTGCCAAATAGATTGTAATCCAAAGATGGTCATAAATATTACCTCAAGTATCATTATGCGTCATCTTGATGGGTCTTATTTCACAATAAAGAATACTACTTCACTACTCATGAGTGCGAAGAAAGGATAGAGGGAGGGGATTCCGAGAGGATTTTCTCAGACTCAGCTCATTTCATTCAAATATCTATTATGATGGTGAGATAATCTGAACTTCTGTAGCAAAACTTTTAACAACCGAAATCTCCGTGGTACCAGAAGTAGGACATAAGGGATCCGGGGTTTAGTGTATTATCCTTTAATGCGAGGTGTTGAGTACAGTGGAGTTCATAAAAGAAGAATAAAAAAACGGTAGTTTTTTTTAATGTGGATTAAAGTATAAGAGTCAAGCGAATCAATTGAAATTATCGATAATGTACCTTTGATCTCCAATATTGAAAATCTCTTCTAATGATTCTAATGAGCGAAATGACATATTCGTTGCTGACCTCATATGGTGTTCCATTGTCAGCAATCGAATTATATTGGTCATCCATGAAGACCAAGATTAAAAAACTAATGGTCGATAGACTATCTTCGGTGCTGGCTGATATCGTTGATATTTATCGGTTGAGAATTGATGCGTTTCTCAACCATTTACCGAGTCACTGTGTCGTCATCATCATTATCATTCGTCAAAAATTATTAATGAAATTGTTATTTGTAAATAAGAAAGAGCGGAAACTTCGATGACGGTGCCAGATTTTCTATTCATTTTTCCGCCAGTAGTACCGGATGGCTTTCACTGGGAATTAAGTAATAGAATATCTCCTGAATATTTCAGCAATTCTTGTTTAATGGATAACGGCTCGGAATCAGAAATCGAAGAGCCGACTTCGAATTCCAGTTGGATTCGTTTCATCTACTTATACGCAAATACCCCTAGAAAAGGTGAAAATCCATCTCTTCCCCTGCACATCTATTGGTTGAATAACATGACAAACTGCGTCCTATAGCCTTGGTTGACAACCGGTCTACACTAGAAAAAAACGACAGTCTACTGCAGAAAATCTTCTGCTTCGTCAGTCATGAATCGAAACAGACATGGGCGCCTAAGCGTATGGCACTAGTAGCTGATGATTTTTCAATGGAAATGAAGTCTTATCATTTTTCTTTTTTGCTAACTTTAATAATGTTGCCGATTTGTAATTCTTCTCCAAATCTCTTTGCAAATCTCTTTGAGACTACGGATACAAATGTCACCTTCATTTTCCGCAATTTTTTCAGTTCTCTGTCAAGGTTCAAGTACTTATCCAGCTTTTCATTCTCTTTCAGTTTCCTTCTGAAACGATCTCCTGAAACGGCGACATCCACTGACAGATCTTTTCTTTCTTTACGATGACTAAACGTGGTCGTCTGCTATGGAAAGGTTAATCTGTTTGAAGTCGTAAAGAATTTTTACATTTATTTTTATTAGAAATAAATGAATGGCAAAAGGAAAAAAATATTGACGTATTTCGTTCCAAGAACAAATCTCTTCAGACTAATAATTTATTGATTCCATTGATGGTTTTATTAATGGAAACAATCCTCTATATAAAAAGGGCTAAGGGGTGGGAGAAATACAATAAACCCTGGTTAAAGTTTACATCGAAACATTAAAACAGGCCTTTAAATTTTGCTCTTCGATGTTGAACGTAGCCTATCGTATTCATTTATTTATCGTTTTTATTTTTATCTATATTTTTAACGTTAAAAATAATGAAAAAAAAAACGCATTCTTTAAGTCGAAATTATGATCACACCAATTACAATGAACGTCTCTGACCAAAACTTTGATCTAATGAACGAAGCTCTGATTCAAAGATGAATTACTTGAGGGGAAAATGTACTGAAAATTCCCTAATTACGGAATCCTCTTCGGTAAATATATGTCCAGGATCATACAACATATCTCTTTTCCTAAAAAACTAAAACTGCTACAATATGCTGTAATTAAAACTAAGCAATAAATCGTAAAAATAAAGCCAAAAGTTTTGAAAATCGGAATGCTGTAGACGGAATTCAAAATCTAGATACAGCAGATGTCAAGATTTAAATTTAAAAGCTAAGTATCTCTGTTTTAACTTGTCACTATAAACTGCATTTCGCTCTTCTCTTTCCCCCCTTACATATATATATATATATATATAAGACTGATTCCATCAAACTTTTATTTATCTGAAGAAGTTCCTTCTCAGAACGAAACGCGTCACTAAGAAGTTATTCCATTTTGTCATTCACTTATATATTTTATTTGTTCTTTCATTTATTATTATTATTCTATATAAATATACTTATTAATTATTATTTGTAGTGAAGATGCTATTATTTTTAAGAGGACAAAGACTACATATGAAATTGTGTTACTGATAATGATGATGTTAGACCAGTCATTTATTATTATTATTATTAGTAGTAGTAGTAGTAGTAGTATAGTGGTAGTAGTAGTTATTTAAATGATTCAAGTAAAAAATATAAAAAACAAGACTCTTAACAATGTGATGAAACATTAAATAATATGGTAAGATGAAACATGCTTAAAAATAAATAAATCAGATCGTTTTAACACGAGAGACACGTTTTGTTCAATAATAATAAAACAAACTCTTACTATTTTTTACTTACGTGTGCATATTTGTAACGTTGATTATCCATATGTGACAGACAGAGCAAATTTTTTAAGAATGTTTTCTTTCTAGGTCTTCATCAACTGTAAGATCAAATAAGTAAAAATATCAGTGGGCGGAAAAGTCAAAAATGGCAGAATGTAAATGACTGGTTTTATGAAACGAAGCGATATCAGAGCGTTTCAGTTCTCTAATATTCTCATTTCACTTGTAATATCCACAGAAGAGAACGAAAGAATCATTGAAACAATAATCTTGACATTACAGTATTATTCAAACTCTTATCTTCAAATGACACTAGCAATCATCAGTTGAAACACAAGTTAAACCAAGATTCTATCTATCTATCTATCTATCTATCTATCTATCTATCTATCTATCTATCTATCTATCTATCTATCAAATATCAGTATGCATGTGAAATACACTCGAAAAAAAACGCGAAAAAATAATTCAACTTCTAAGATTTATTTGAGCAGTATCAAATGTATAATACTCTTTCCCCTGAATATTATTTAAATTGTGTTAGCCTATATACAAATCTATGCAATCAACTCGGCCCTTGAGAAATTGTTTGGTCTTTTCTTTCTTTTTCTTTTCTTTTTTATTTATTTATCTGCTTGTCATCAGAGTAATGTAAAAATACTGAACGGTAAAAATTTAATGAGATATTTATCAGCATGATTTTCGTTACATGAACATAAAATATTTATATTGTAATTAGGCAAATTTGGCTTTATTTGAGTGTTTTAATTAATAACGTTGAGTCACTCATTCATAAGAAACACCAGTGGTGTTTAGAATATGAATATATTTTTATATTTTGCATATAGTGAGTCCAATTATTAACTCTATGAATTTGGCCTTTTAACAGAATTGGTGTAATCTGACGGATAATTTATGTCAATATGATTTTGATGAATCTTTGTAGTATTATATTAGTCGCCACTATATTTCGAATATACAATTAACTTTCAATTATTCCTAAGCAGATAATCCGATTTAAGGATTATCTTCATGCTACCCCTAAGCGACACATTTAATGAGTATGTTTAAATTGGATGATAATCTTATTTTCACCAAATATTTAATCCCAAACTGTCTACCTTTCAAAACATTAGATCATCATTAACACATCCTATTTAGGTGAAAATCTTGAAGATTCCCACATAAAATACGTAAGCGAAAAAAACAGTTTTTATCTGACGAGAAAAAATATATTCATGTTTTTTTGTTTTTTTTAAGTGGCACAATTAAAATCTCAAAAGAAATTCTGATCATTTAATTAATTAATTAATTAATTTTTTTGTATGAACGCAGAGATTTTTTTGAGCAGCTATTTTAAATACAACTTTTGTTTGATAAATTGTGTACAATAGATGTTACTTTCTTTAAACTTTTATTGCCCGGTCTTTTTCTTCCGTCGAAAGTTTACGCACAGATAACGGAAAATGACAAATGTCTGAATCTTGCCTGTGAGGTGAGGAAAACGTGAAGTTGACTGTCGTACTAATTATTATCGGAGCACTAGGGACTGTTTTGAAGAGCCTAAGAGAGAGAGAAGAAAAGAACAAGAAATCAAGAGAATTGAAAGCATTTTTAACTGACAGAGCTGATAAAATCCGCTCCAATACTGAAAGAAGGGGAGGGATCCTGGTGTATTGAGGAGATTTACTGCACTCTAGTGAAAACTGCTGCTGCTGCTGCTGGTGTGAAGACTCATGTGGAAAATAGAATAATTTTACGCTAAATAAAAAGCATGAACAACTGTACGCTCTTTGCTTCTTTTTAACTGAAAGCATTAAAAATGTTTTCGATGCGTTTAAAGTTTCAAAAAGAAATAAGAGATTCAAAGAAATTACAATGCATGCTGACCCCTTTGTACATTTGTATGGACGAATTAAAGAAAATAAATAATTAGTTTTTATTATTAATAAAGAAGAATAATGTGTCATTTGTTTGCAGGAGCAAATACAACTGGGCTCTTCAAATTAGTGTCATCATTCTTTTCCTAAAATTATTGATCTCTTTTGTTTGATCAATTTTATTGAAAACATTAATTTATTTAAGATAAAATTTCTAATGTTGGGGATTTCACTACTTACTACTATGTCCCACTGATCTGTGATCACATCATTGCGATGATACGGACACTAAAACTGAAATTAGTAAAGAAAAATTACAACGGTGCTAATCGTTTTTAATTGTAGTATCACCAGTGTTTATTGCACTACTACAAATAATAATACTAATCGTCGTCGTCGTCGTCGTAGTAGTAGTAGTAGTAAAATGATATTTATTTGTTTTTGCTCGCTGCTTCAGGTAGAGGTTGTTAAAAATAATATTCTTCCGACTACTGACCTTTAGGTGAGAGAGAATTAAAGAGAGAAGGAGTACAGTTTTTATTTGGTTGTTTCTTAAACCAATGACTAATTGTCATGTCCGATTTAAATGGTAAAAGGAAGGAGGTATAGAAGAGAAACAGTGTACGTATGTAAAGAAAGAATATTATTGGAATCATTGTCTCTGGTCTTTCAACCATTTAGATCCCCCTACTCCCCTCTCTCTCTCTTGCATAAATTGTTTATTCTCCTGGTGCTCTAGCACAGACCATCGTCTCATCTTTATTAATTTCAAAACATTTATTTTAAATAATCTTTGTATTCAACACTTTTTCTTTTGTTCAATGTTGCATATATTAAGTTAAAAGATTTTCTTCACATTTCTCTCTTATCGTCGTTTTGTTCAATCTATTATTATTATTATTATTATTATTATTATTATTATTATTATTATTATTATTATTATTATTATTATTATTCATCTCTCATAGTTAGACACAATCAGTTTTTGCTTACTTCCATCTATCTTCTGATACCATCGCTATTCATCGGATTTTTAGCCGCATAAAGTACAGAAGTGTATGCATATATACAACATCCTTGACATTGTATCTTCATTTTCCTCTTTCCTCTCCTACTGTACTGTCTACATCATTGTCAGAGCCAGACAAAATTTCCCGCTCACTCAGTCAATGCATTATTAATAAAAGTAGCATGCGATCATTCTTTTACTCCCTATTGACTTTTGTTTTTCCTCTGCTTCCCATTCTAACATGATTATCTTTCCCTCCACGTTTATCTGTTTTCGATTGCCGGCGAATTGAATTGGAGGCTTGAAATTCTTTCACTTTCATTTTCCATAAAACATCTTCTTTTCTTGTCGTTCAACTTATATACGTTATTTTGTTTTCTTTAGCATTCCCATATGTATGTATGTATTTCACTATCATTCTATCTAGCTTTCTATCTCTCTCTCTTTCTCTCTCTCTCTCTCTCTCTCTCTCTCTCTCTCTCTCTCTCTCTATCTATCTATCTAGCTAGCTAGCTAGCTAGTTATCTAGTTAGATATGAAGTATCAGTATTCAAATACATTAGCTTTTTGATCTAAGTTAAAAACCTTTTTTTTATTTTTACAAAGATTCTAAACATTTTCATTTTCCTATCATTAATATTTTCAGAAAACAAATAAACAATTATAAAAAAAAAAATAGAGACAAAGACGCGAATAGGAAAATACCTGAGGAGGGAGAATAAATTAATTTTAATTGTTGCCATCATTTACATATTTTAAAGCTGCCTCATCATGTGTCCAAGAAACCGTACGCGTTGTTTGAATTATACAACTCCTAACGCAAAGACCACTGCATTTTCTTCTTTTAATTTTTTTTTTTTTGAAAAAGCGCAAAATTATCATATTACCGATTTAATTTTTTTAAAATTTTATAGATTATTTCAGTGGTGAACAGTTAGATTATATATCTCCCTCCCCACCATCATTTTGGTACCGATTTCGCAAGTCATTACGAATGAATTCGAACTTTAATTCTGTATTGCCGCTTTGCTTTGTAGCCGAGCTGGCTAAGAAGGCGGGCTTTCCATCGCATTATGAGTGCGTCTTTTTAGAAGAAGAGAAAACAAATAGGCATGATAAGATTAATATATAATGTAAGTACACAGGTGTCAAAAGAATGAATTTGGCTGAATTTCCAGTCGAGATCATTGCATTCATTTTCGAACAAGTACAGTTAGGAAAGGCATGAATCCATCTCTTTTTCTACAGCTATTGATATGATTTGGAAGTTAAAATGGATTTATGTCACTAGTCTTTTATTTGTTGTGGATGAAGTCTTTCTCGATCAGAGCATCTTGGCGTGCATGTAATGGCCTGTGATTTTTATGAGAGAGCTTGTGTATTGTGTTTGTAGTGTGCCTGAGGATAAACGGCTAATAGGTTCGTCGTTATCGGAGTCTGTGCTGTTAGTTGATTTCAGTGTTAGTCGAAGATGGAGATATCCTTGGAGATACAGGTATCCTTGGAGATACAGGTATCCTTGAAGATGAAGATATCCTTGAAGATGGAGATGTCCTTGGAGATGGAAGTATCCTAGATGATGGCTGTATTACCAACATGAAATTTCCTTCATCCAAAGAGGACTGAAGCAGAGGAATACTAATTGTGGAATGGGGAGTGTTGTTTTATAATTGAGGAGCGACTTGGATTCATTTTTCACATGTAGCATGGTGTCACAGGGATGCGATATTTCCGTGTTTTAAAACCAGTATCTGAGGAATATCAGTTGAACCAATGGCTTTTCAATGGAAAACTCTTGTCAGTCTAGTGCGGATGTCAAATTTAGCAAATATCTTATCCACTGATATTCACGTGGGGGGGGGGTATTTTATTTTATTTTTGTAGCCTGAAACTCAGGCTGTTATAGCAAAAATAGGTTCAAAGAATTTTGCTGCCCTTGCAAGAACCTCGAAGCTCAAATGACAGAGAAGAGCGTGAATAAGACCGATTTCTTGCAAATGATCCATGCAATAAGCCTCTCTCTCCCAACATAACCGTAACAACGGTTATGTGGGAGTAACGTCGGCATCAGTAACGTTGTTCTACGACAGATCACCACATTTTTAATTAACTAATGCATCGCAGATTTTGATTAGCATTACTACATTGGGTTAACTTAAATCAATGGTGAATAAACTTTCCTAGGCTGTGCCCTGTAGTTTACGATTTATGAGGGATGAAAATTAGGCTAACGTCATATTATTTAATGGATTTGTTTTTTTGTTTTTTTATATATTCTGCATTATTTCTTGTTACTATAAACGTTATTCTTAGTGAGTACACGTGTTTAAGTTGCTATATAGTGGCCAAATTGCTAAAAGCACGTTTCGGCTATAGAAGGGGCTTCCTTGATAATAAGTGACAGGTCAAGCGTCTCGATTCCTGTCAGGGGCACAATCTTTCTTTAGTATGGCTTCACAATCCAGGCCGTTGTTAGTAATTTCACTGTTTAAGAAAATAAAAATCAGGTTTAGTAACTCAAATACGTGTACCCACTAAATAATGTTTATAGTAATAAGATATAAGACGTTAAGATATAGGAAGTTACATATATATGGAAAGTAGTGTTCCTTTTAAACATATTTCGTTTAATATGACTGACAAGGAAAATTTTATTAATTTTTATTTAGTTTTTCGAGCATTCTTACATTTTTCCGTTTCATGGGAGTGAGGGAGTTGGGCTGTATGTGTCTTTGTGTTGTTGTTTTGAATACTAGTAGGAGCGTTTATTCCGAGATTCGCGTGTTGAGCTTGGATGGGATTCAAGTGATCGTCTTTCTATTGGTTTTAAAAATCTTTCAATACCCATTACCCCTACTGAATAAGGTGAGGGTGATAGTGGGAGCGAGATGATTTATATACAAGGTCCCACTCACAGCGAGATGGCTCCGATAATTTGATTTATATAAATTTTTGTGTTTTTGACCAGAATTTTCCTTAAGGGATCTGGTAAATCGTGGGTGGCTAGATTTATTTTTTATAGCGCTTTGATCTGATCAGTGACACGTGAGGAGTCTACTCAATGAGTATGTCCGATATATATATATATATATATATATATATATATGATAAAAATATGGTTTTAAAGTATGAAATATTTATGGGTAAAATGCTGAATATCAGAGATAGAGCGTATGTAAATATAAAGTGGACACTGAAGTCAACACCAAGCGGCGACAGTCTGCTTCATGGTTGAACACAATCTTCAGGCCATCCTGAAGGTTGCGTTCAAGCAGGAAATAGACTGTCAAATTCTTGGTGTTGACCTCAGTGTCCATTTATTGAACAGATATTTTATACAAACAGCTGCAACCCATTCAAATTTTGCAAAATAAATATTGAATGGAGAAACTGTAGAAGCGAAGCTATTTATCTAAAACGATATATAAATGATACTAGGGAAGGCCGAAGACACCATGAAGAAGAATAACTCTGGTAAACCGTTATTACCCTTGATATGAATACATCAATACTTATGTTGATGTGCATATAAAAATATTGCCATCAGAATTGAGAAATAGGCTAAAAAGAATCAAACGAATAAACAAAATTTTAAAATATCTTACTAAAAAACAGATATATCTCTTATGGAAAAGACAAAATACATTTGCTTTCCCCGTTGATGTATTCGACCAATATTGTGTGATTCTGCCGACCATGGTATACTAACCAGAAATATTTCAGTAAATATAAAGTTGAAGCACTAGCTGCCTGCTAACGAAATCAAAAGGAAGTATACATGTAAAATATTATCCGTCCTATGAACGAAGCTTATACATCTTTAACACTAAATACTAAGAAAGATATAATGCAAAAGTTACCAAAAATGAAGAAGAACGAAGAAAAAGAAAACTCAGAGGAACGAAAATGTCACCAATGTGCGGGAAAATTCGTTAGGATAAAGTAGTGATTTTTAGTGTTAAAATGCCCATGCGAGTGCAGCCTGAATGGAGAATTTCAATTTAAATGTTATTGTTTTTTTATGGTTTTGATTGGTCCTAGCCATACACCAACGAAAAATTCGGGGATCCAATTTACCAAAATGTAGTCTATGAATAGGTTCTTGCGAGCTCTGAGTTCTCATACATATGGAAATTGAGCACTCTAAGCAGTTGTGAATATTTTTTAAATTTAACCATTTTAAGTTATTATGAATACTAGAGCATATTTTCGGATTAATATTAAGTATTTAAATCCACTGATTTTTGTTTCTATCACTCAAATAGCCTTACTTTAATAGCAAACAATAAAATACTCCAGTTCAAGATCTTTCCAGGATTAGAGGCACTGAATTAGTTTCAAAGTGGATCCGCCATTGCTTGTCCGACCGATTCTCATTGAAATCGAGGCAAAGATATCCACAATCACATGACGAGAGTACTTGTCGGTAAAAACAAGGATTTTTTTTCATTTAAAGTGCACTGATCTGCCCATGGAACTAAATGAAGAGGAACATTCTGAGGATTTATCTCGAAGGAGTGGGCATGAAATTTTGCTGGGTATGGCAGTTCTTAAGAATGCCATATACGAAGAACTACATAACTCCGAACAAGAAATTTTCTCTCGAAGAGCTGTTGTTTTCACAATTCCTCTGTAATCTACTATGTGTGATTTTAATGGTTTGGGAAATCTCCGGAAGAACTGTCTGGTGTTCTTTCAGGATAATGTTTCCATCATGTGCCAGTAACAGTTCAAATATACGCTGGAAAAGAGCGTAGAGTATTGATCTGTAAATATCATCATGATTAGCACGCCATTTATTAATAATGATCGTTTTTATTATAATGGTGAATGCTGGATCCATTCCACTTTTTACAATGACCTTATCAGCTGTCATCGCATCAGCTGTTATCGTATCAGCTGACATCGCTTTGGATGTGGATGTGGAGATGATGTAGTTTAGGTATTTTTCCGCTACATTTTGTTCTCTGCTACTTGGTAATAAATTAAGTGAATGGCGACTCAGGTAGACAGCAGGGTAGTTGTGACCTAAGAAGTAGTGAACAGTGATTTCCTATGGCTGCGTTTTCAGCTCTCAGTATTCGATGTGCGCTAATAGCTGATTCCTGGTGGTGTTAAAGATTTTAATCAGTGGTTTGATATTGGTGTAAGCGGTGAATAGAACATCGAAAATGTAGATGTGAGAGTATCCATATGTCTACGTGATTGCGAGTATTTCGGGCCCTGACTATGTGTATCTTTGCTCCACTGGCGTGAGGGCTCAACTTACAAATTGAATGACACTTGATTTTAGTAATACTGTCGTCTAGTTGGTTTCGATTCTTTATTGATTTTCAAACCACTTTCTGTTCCAATCACTCAAACAATAATGGGCAAAACTCTCACCTTATATTCCTCCTTTCTTTAATTTAGTAGCAAAGGTCAATATATTTTTTCAACTTTTCACTTTCTTCCTGTTTTATTCTGAGGCTTACTCGAACAAAGATTGATAAATCAAAACCTACTAGAATAATGAAATCCACGATCTGACAAGTTTTCGTTTATTGGTTTAAGATTTAGTACGCTGGCCTGAATTGAGGGACCTGTTTGAATCTTTGGGTTCCATATATTTTTTTAATTCTCCCAGAGAGATTCTGGTTTGTGCATCGACCATTGAATCCCAGTCATTTGCACAATTCCTTGTGAATCACTCATGTCGTTTCGGTACGTCTATTCTTAAAACTAGTTCTGCATTAATTTTTGACATTTATTTATTGATATTACCTCCATATTGTCGCCATTTAGTATGACTGCAATAAGTCGAAAGCCAAGAGATTAGCGAGTTGAAAATAATCAAATAAAAAGCCAAAATTACACTCTATCTCACTCTTTTTACTTCTTTCTTTCTCTATCTACGTTCATTCTTACACACACACACACACACACACACACACACACACACACACACACACACACACATACACACACACACACACACATGCCTGTTTCTGTATTTGGGGGAAATAAGTATGACAAATTGGAAAAGATTTTTCGTATTTTTTTATCCTCTACTACTTCATGAAATCCTAGATGAAGTCCTTGTAAAATCTGGAAGGTTTCCCTTTTGTATATGTGCACCGACCATTTATTGAAGAAATCCATTTTTATTCTAATATTTTACACTTTTATTTTTGCTTTACAGAAGGATTATTCAAATAAATTTGTTTTGTCCTGCAATAATTTTTCTCTTTTTTTACTTTTATGTGTTCAGTTACATTTAAATTTATTTTTTAATTAATTAACTAATTTATTTAATTTTAGTTCTGGGAAGTGATTTCCGACGAACATGGTATTGACCCCACTGGTTCTTACCACGGTGATAATGACCTTCAGTTGGAGCGTATCAATGTATATTTCACAGAAGCAACAGGTAAACGTTTTTACTTTACTTTTTAGCAAATCTGACCCGTTGCCTAAAATATTGTTTATAAAGTTCAAAGTACAATACACAAACACAACCAGGCAGAGAAATGTTTGGGTGCATTGACCTGGGATTGGTTCGTGTGAAGTGTAAAGTTTCATCCGGTAAAATCGCGATTCGTGATAAAAGAAAGTACGTGCCGTAGCGCTATGGTAAGCTGTTCAGTTGTATAGAGAATTAGATCTTCAATAAGTACTACACTACAGTGGATTTGTTCCAGACTAAACTTAGTCAGTTATGATGTGCATTCGGTTTATTTACGTGTTTTAGTACCTTTCTAATAAGTATGAATTATCTTTTACTGTGTGCCATGCCTCTTCAGGACGTGGGCGATCATGGCTCTTCATAACTTCATGTCCTTTCTGGCTGTTAGTAAGGTTTGTCTTTTTGTTAATCTCTCCTAATCTCTGTTCTGTCAACCATTTACATAAGCTTGTTAGGTAGCTTATTCACTGCATTCCTCTGTCTCTCATGCCTTCGATCTGTCCTGTGACTGTTTAATTCATTTGGAGGAATTGTTTTAGAACTGATAGGTTGTCTATACTAGTTATTTCAAAGCATCTGACAAGATTCTTTGAAATAACTTTTAACAGTTCCTCGACTAAAATGGATTGTTTAATAAGTAATGACAAAATGAGATAGGTGTTATTATTAACAGCCTGTGTCAGGGGTATTATTATTATTATTATTATTATTATTATTATTATTATTATTATTATTATTATTATTGTTGTTGTTGTTGTCGCTGTCGTTAATTACTTACTTATTGAGTGTTCACACCAATAGAAACTCGTGGCTTATACTAAGAATTAAGTCCCAATTAATCCTCGATATCCCAACACGCTTAGTTTTCGAGATGTTTACAATAACTCTGCCATCTGGCTGGTTCCAACTCTTACCTTAAAATCCAGTTCGTTCATCTTCTCTTCTTCCCAGTGCTCCGATAATGATTGTTACGACTGCCACTGTTTTTTAACATGGGGGTGATAGTTCAACGATGAAGATATGACAGATATATTGATGAATCGGCTGGAGAATTTACTAAATTCATAATCAATTATTTCTTCATTTATGCAGTTTTAAGATTGCTATTTGACAATCAAGTGCGACGAAATTTTACCTGAGAAGTTGAAGTTTCTGATGCGAACAAACTTGCCAGTATGAATAGATTTTAAAGTGAAGCTAAACAAGTTTCCTCAGAAGTAAACCAAAGAATTATGTGTTTAAACGGCAAAAGACATAAAATGTGACACAGAAGTTCGAAGACACATAGACATAGAGAAAGATTACTTGCATTATTTACATTATTCGGACTGTTATCCGCATCTTCATTGCCATATTCACAACGTTTCGGACGGAGCGTACAACAAACAAAACGTTGTGAATATGGCAATGAAGACGAGGATAACAGTACGAACAACGTAAATAATGTAAGTAATCATAATACCTCATCTCAGAGATATAGACTGATAGATAAAGATGCCTTTCAGAAACTAATCAACGGAGAACTTTTTTAGAAACAGGAAAAAGTACTGGACTGCTACGTATATTTCATCTATATCGCAGTGAACAATGATTTCACAGATGAAGAAGAGATTTGAAGCGACAGATATGTGGTTCTGAGAATACCATAGACCGACCATGGGTGTACGAGGCAGTTTTAAGGAGAACTGGCATTACAAGGAAACTGCTTCTCGCAATCAGAAAAAAGACGAATAATGAAGACATAAGGCCTATAGAATATAACACCCACAGGACATACTGAAGGAAAGTGAGACAAGAAACAACGAATAACCGTTTTAACGAATTTCAGTGAATCGATGGCAAGACAAGGGCAAAGGGGCGGAGGTAAAGGGTCTAAGGGTTACTTAGAACAACAAAAGAGAGGAAAGGAGACTGAAAGGACATAAAAGGAGAAACAATAACTATCTGACGTTTCCAACTATAAATGAAATAATATCAGCATTAACATTTGTAAATTATATACAGCCGGTCTATTTGATCAGGTAATTTAACTAAAAGTTTTTGTTGATTGTTTTATCTGATTAACCTCACTTCTATATTCATACATTAAGTCTTATTGTATTTATACATTAAAATAAAAAATAGTCATTTTATAACTTTCATAGGGGAGATGAATTTGTTCACTTGACAAAAATTCCTATTTGTTTATATTGTGACACGGCACTCTATGGCTATTCGGTGAGGGCCTTTACAATAGTTACAAGAATAGCATATTTGTAATTTTCATGCCTAAATCTTTATGATAAACTTTTCTTCAGTCCATCGACACAGCTAAAAGAAAGCTAAAAAACAAAATGATTGTTTGTTTCGCTGAAAGATCATTAAAAAGCATTTAAGAGTAAAAGAGTCAGCCCTAAATGCTCCAACAGATAAATCTCTCATTATGCTTACCAAAGTCCTTGTCTCTCTAGCAGAGACAATAGATTTGGTATGCATGAGGGGAAGATTTTAGTCGAAAATGTCGGAAAAGATTTAGTCAAAAAACATTTTAATTAATTTGGTTGGATTAATTACGAACATCTGTACTTTATTGGCTGTTTCGCAAACAGTATTGTTCTTTTTTTATTAGTAATACAGTACTTATTATATAAATCCAACTTATTATCTACTTGCTGCAAACAAAAAAAAAATTTTTGTTTGACTACTTTTCTAAGCAGCGATGCAGCAAAGTACAACATAAAAGTACAACATAAAAGTACAACATAAAAGTACAACATAAACGTACAACATAAAAGTACAACATAAAAGTACAACATAAAAGTACAACATAAAAGTACAACATAAACGTACAACATAAACCATGAATTTTTTTTCTCATTTTGTCTGGTTTGAAATCAGGATTCTCTTATTTTGAAATCGAACTGTTATGTTCAGTATCACATCTATGATGGAGGTTAAGTTTTCCGCCTTCTACGCTATCACTGAAAAACTCAACCATTAAAAAGACGACGACACGAATTTATGTTTAATTTTGATTTAGTTCTGATTCACAATCTCAATTTTAAAAGTTTAGTGATCACAGCATTTTGTACATTTTGACTAGAATGAGGAATCTTTAGACATTAGATAAATTTACCTCTGAAATTTCTCCTTTTTTGTTTTCATTATATGAGCCATAATTCAAAGTGATATTAATATTTTCATTTCATAAAATATGGCTGCGTTCAAGACTTGAACAAATTATTAGAATATAAAATTCTTACATTACATAAATCTTTTCCCGAATTTACCTAAAATTGTCAATGATCGTCAACAAATCAATAAGTAAAAATGGTTCTTTGATATACTTATGTTTCACTTCTACGGGATTCATTAATAGAGGAAATTTTGCCGATCAAATATTTACAAATGGTGAATTTATACAGTAATGCTCATGCAAAGTATATCCAAAATTAATGCCCCGAATTAGATGTTTATTCATCATCCTTATTCAAAATTTGATTCATTGTTTTTGGCCAAAATATTTCGCCATTATTGCAGAGGTGATAATTTTCACTTCCTCTTCCATATTTGGTGGGATTTGTAAAGCGTATTAAATACAATATTGTTATTAATATTTCTGTTCATCGAATTTTCATGTTTCAATTTTTCTCACTTCCCTCACAAGATCAAGATATTTTTCTAATTTTTCATTTTCTTTTAGTCGGTGCTACGATGGAAATGCTTAACTGTGAAATCCATTATCTGACAACTTTTTTTCTTGTTTAAAATGACTAGATCTGGTCTCTTAAGCCGAAATGGAATCAGTGAGTCTCTAGCGAGTATATAATTTTATTCGTTAAAACAGATCCCGGGTTGTGCATATATTTTTTGATGTTATGGATCGCCATTAATAAGGACGCAAATTCTCTTTTCAGATATCCTATTTACAACAATGTCCATATTATCTTATTTGCAACTCCTTTTATTTACCTATTGACTGTGAAGTTGTTTTTTTTCTTAGCATAGGCTTCTCATTATAATGTTTTCTAGGTTTCTATTTATCCTGCTGCAAATTTTAATTAGCTTTTCGATACCCTGCCTTAATGATAGAACCAACACAATCTCTAAAGTTGATGCAATCATCGTCTTTACTCTTTATTTTTTTACGTATAATCTATCGACGCCATGTCTCAAATGTAATATGGTTCAGTTTTTTCAGTTTCTTGTCCAGTTTAGTAAGAATCGCGAATATCTCACAAAATAAACTGCTCATATGTTTACCGCCTTAAGTTTCTTGCTTACTTCCTAATAGTATCTCTGCATTTTCAGGTCTCATTATTTACTTGATTTTCCTTCATTTCATTCCGTTTGATTGAACCCGCTTCCAATATTCCTAGATGCTTCTTCTTATATTGACTTAGGCGAAGGGTTATTATAGTTATCTCCAATTTTCCATTACATTTCTTAGACATTTCACCAATTTTTGTGGGATTTTTAACATTTTCTCCATTTTAATATCAAACATTATGGGATTATATCACAGGTCTTTTTGTAGTCTTTCAATGTCAACTTCATTTTTCTTTTCTCAATATTTTGATCTGTAGGTTTTTTCGGCATCTTTTTGTTTTTCAAGTTTTCGGTTTTCTTACGAATAATAAAATGTTTAGCGTGTTATGTTGTTACGGTTTCCCTCATCGTAAGTAGATGCGTTATAAATGTGTAATCATTTGCAACTTTTCCTTTGTAGTCGTCTTTCTTCTCATCATTACTTGGCGAGTCTTCTTTCCACCTGCATAATTGTTGTGCTTGTCTTTCATGAATAGCCATGAATCTCTTGAAGCAGACTCCACAGATTCCATTGACGCATGGCACTTTCCAGTGAGCAATTTTTCTTACAGTTCTTCTGAAGATCTATTGTCTGCTTTCAATCTCTCGTGATTCATTTTTCACATTGATAAAACCCTCAACCTTTCTATTGATTATTCTTGTTATTATTTTGACATGCCATTTATAGATTTTTCTTTTTTTTACCATATGAGTGTTGCTAAATATCGAGTAGTATGAGATCTGTTCACCACTCATGCCGTAGTTTAAAGAGTCTCGCTTCCTCCAAAATACATCTCCTTTTTCACATGAGAATTGTTTTTTAATTCTTGTTTTTTGGTATTAATTTAGAAAAGAATTCCAGTCGCCTTCATTTTATATTTAGTAATATTTTTACATTGTTCAGAATGAGTTTATAAATTTTCTAGTTTTTCTTTGGGAAATGGTTGTAGACACCCAATGTCGTAATTATTATAAATATATTGTTTTCATCTTTTATAGCTTCTGAGGCTAGTAAGAGGACCCTTATAATTTTTCTTTTTTATTCTTTTTATTGTCATCGCTTCCAAATCATCATCATCATCATCATTATCATCATTATTTTTATTCTTTTATAGGCGGCAAATATGTGCCTCGAGCTATCATGGTGGATTTGGAGCCAGGCACAATGGACTCTGTGCGATCTGGACCTTTTGGCCAAATCTTTCGTCCAGATAACTTTGTGTTTGGTCAAAGTGGTGCCGGCAATAACTGGGCCAAAGGACACTACACAGAAGGTGCCGAACTCGTAGATTCCGTGTTGGACGTATTGAGGAAAGAATGCGAGAACTGCGATTGTCTTCAAGGGTTTCAGATGACTCATTCTCTTGGTGGTGGTACTGGATCTGGTATGGGAACACTCCTGATTAGTAAGATCAGAGAAGAATATCCTGATAGAATCATGAACACATTCTCTGTTGTTCCTTCTCCTAAGGTAAGATTATGAAATTAATTAAGTCCAGATACACTACTGATATTCCGGTAAATCGTGGTCCGGAGCCTCGTTTAATACTGAAAAGAAAACTTCAAGTTCACATGGCCGCCATATTAATTTATATAGAAGGTGTTGCGATTAACCGATCAATTTTCTATTTAACATTTAGCCCAAATATCTACAAATATCAATCATGCGTTAAAGCATTAAACAAGTCAAAATTAGAATAAAATCCCTACACTGATCCGTAGTGATTGATCCACCACTATTGTTAAAATAGTGTTTATGAACTCAGTTTATTCGGCAAAATCGTTAATCCGAGAAAGCTTTAGGAGGCCACCAGTACCAGAAAATTGGTTATGTGTCACATAAAACGTTTGCATTGATTGGTAATTTAGTCTTATTTGTAATTTATAAATTTATTAAGCATCAGGACTTTATTTTTTAAGGTTTTTCAAATTTTATATATGCTTTTTTCAGGTGTCTGATACGGTTGTAGAACCCTACAATGCCACGTTATCTGTTCATCAACTCGTTGAGAACACTGATGAAACTTACTGTATCGACAATGAAGCCCTCTATGATATTTGTTTCCGCACCTTGAAGCTTACTACTCCAACTTATGGCGATCTAAATCACTTGGTTTCTGCCACCATGTCCGGAGTAACTACATGCTTGCGTTTTCCTGGACAGCTTAACGCCGACTTAAGGAAGCTTGCTGTTAATATGGTACCGTTTCCTCGCCTCCACTTTTTTATGCCAGGGTTCGCCCCATTAACCTCTCGAGGTTGTCAACAATACCGTGCACTGACCGTACCCGAGTTGACACAGCAGATGTTCGACGCTAAAAACATGATGGCCGCTTGTGACCCAAGACATGGTCGTTACTTGACCGTCGCTGCTATGTTCCGCGGTCGTATGTCAATGAAAGAGGTCGATGAGCAAATGTTGAACGTTCAAAACAAAAACAGCAGCTACTTTGTCGAATGGATCCCGAACAACGTAAAAACAGCCGTTTGCGACATACCACCTCGTGGTCTGAAAATGTCGGCTACGTTCATCGGTAACAGCACTGCCATTCAGGAACTGTTTAAACGCATTTCGGAGCAGTTCACTGCTATGTTCCGAAGGAAAGCTTTCTTGCATTGGTACACTGGTGAAGGGATGGATGAGATGGAGTTCACAGAAGCTGAATCCAATATGAACGACTTGGTGTCCGAATATCAGCAGTACCAAGACGCTACAACCGAAGAAGAGATTTTGATAGAAGAGGCTGAAGATGAAGAGGCTTAAATTCCATCATTTTCTGGTTCCTGGTTAAATGTGCTGGGATGTTTAATTTTTTTAAATCTTGTTTTCATTCTGAAAATGCTTTCAATAAGTTTTATATCACTTTGTGTTGCAAAGATTTTCTAGTAAAGTATTGCGAATAAACTCAAAAGATGTTAAACACCTGTTTTGTATTTGTCTTCGCTGGACATTCTTTTATTTTTTATTGGTAGCCATCATTTACTTCAACAAATCTAATCCATTTTTATTCAACGTTTTTATTCTTCCGGCCAAAATAATAAACAGATAAACTGATAGCAACCAAAAATGGTGAAAAGATCTTTGACATAATAATAATAATAATAATAATAATAATAATAATAATAATAATAATAATAATAAAATAATAGGAAATAACTCACTTTTAATGGATTACCGAGTGAAAACTCCTAAAAGGTTTTCATTATTTGCGACGTTTAATATGTGATTTCAAGTATGACCTAGACATTGATACTCGCAGGAACACACACACACACACACACACACACACACACACACACACACACGCACACACTTACCTATATATATTTTGTCGACACTAAATGATAAAATTATGACAATCATTTTAAAAGACATTACACAAGAACAAAGGTAATTCGAAATACCAATATAAAGTATAAGTTCTTTCTATTGCAATTTAATCCTTCCTCAGCATGAATATCAACATAATTATTCGTGATAATTTCTTATTAGAAAAGCCATTATTATTTGGGTCACCAATAAAATAAAAATTAAATTATGCTATTTTTTAAGATTTATTTTCTATTTTCCCATGTGACAGAATTTTGAACTTTTATATAAATTTATTTTTCTTTCTTTCTTTTTAATCTTTGTATCGTAATTTTGCTAAAATATTGCAATTATATTTTGATTTCATTTGGTTTCACGCCATTTTTTATGTGTGTGTGTAACTGGAATTTGAAAAAAATGACACTGGCCACACCCAAAATAAAAACCGATGAAAAATGTATATATTCTTTCTTTTTGATTTATTTCACGAATATTGTTTTTATTCCGTGCTGATAAAGCTAAATAAAAACTGTCTTTTACTCGTCGAGAATATTTTACGCCAATTGCAGACAACTTTTCTTTTTTTTTTAATCGGTTTCAGCCCAAGCAAGGCAAAAAAGTCACTAAGACACAAGGGGTTAATGGGTGTAGAAGAATTAGGAACAGAAACATTAATAATGAGCGGGAAGAGAAAAGAGTAATGAGGAGGACAGTAGATAGCACTTGACATTGCATTTAAATTTTTGCAGATTAAAGTTGACTGGAAAGCATGGAGCCGGAAAGGAGTTCCACAAGCGAGAAGTGCGAGGAAAGAAATTGTTAGCATAGGATTTACGGTTACATCTAGCCAGCTCAACTGTAAATTGGTGAAATCTCGATGTCAGTCTAAATTTGAGCTTAAATTAAAAACGTCTACGTACCATAGCAGAGAGCTCATCTAAACAATTGCCATGGAAGTATTTATAAGGATGTTCAACGTCTACGTGCAGATAAGGTTGCTTATCATGTATGTATAAACCTGAAGACTGAAAAGTTGAATAAGCCATTGAACGCTGTTAAGAGTATACGAAATTAAACAGTTTAGAACAATTCCTTGAACACCATCTGACGTGGGTAGATCTGTAGACATACGAGGTATCTCTGGAAAATCTAGCAATGAAGATTGCACGACCTTGATGTAACTTACAACAAGCAATCAAAGAGGTGCATACTGCGCATGTATGAACACTCCTTTGTTAATAATGAGACGCCATTGAGTGAACTTGTGTATTGAATACCTGCTGCTTTCACGATGACCAAGTGATATGTGAGATCAGCCGATATGTGTCGTGTTTTTCTTGAAAGTTGAATATCAGCCTGCGGAAACTCTTCGAATCATTTAGAAGGCTGTCGGGAGAGTGGGATGAAAAGAAGAAAGCTTAGATAAAATCGTATTTTTTATCCAAGCCAGACAATAAATAAATACAGAATCTAATATCTTCGTTGGTTGTGTAATGCAGTAAGAAGAAAGTGACCACAGTAGTGACTGACAGATTGTACCACGACAGTTCACCTCCACATTTTATACTCTTGTGTCGACATTTTTTAGGAAAAGAGCATGTCATCGCATCAACCAGGTTTTCAGCACCCACTACATTCCAGACTTGATTCCATACTATCTCTGGTTTTTCTTAAAGCTAAAATTGCCGTTAAAATGCAGGATATTTCATGTCATGAGCGAGATTAAAGAGAACGGAGTAGCTTTTGGTGATCTCCACATGGGAAATTGCAGACTGTTTTATAAAAAGAAAATTGAAAAGGATGCAGAGATAAGTATATAAGGAGAGTACTTTAAAGAT
The DNA here is from genome assembly GCA_964036315.1 of Acanthosepion esculentum. Classification (NCBI taxonomy): domain Eukaryota; kingdom Metazoa; phylum Mollusca; class Cephalopoda; order Sepiida; family Sepiidae; genus Acanthosepion; species Acanthosepion esculentum. Next base: position 38,990,169 of record OZ038501.1, read on the forward strand.
TAACGAGGGTTAAGGCGCCATTGACCTTTCTACGATTTTGTCTGTTATTGTTATTACGTGAAATATAAAATATACATTCCAGATACACGTTATATGCTACTTTTTCTCCTAATTTATTTTTATATATTTAATTTTTGTGTAAGGAGAATCATATTTATTTGCGTTTATTATTCGAATATTGAAACTGATCAGAATGTTCAAATCAGAATTGTGAAATAATTAGATTAAAAAAGTAAAACAAAATTAATGGTATAAATAAAATCAAAATGCAAATGAAAATTTCAATTTTCCCGTAACTTCATTAGAATGACGTTGATTGGTGGTTTGATTTATATGATCAACGTTTATTCAAAGATATTTTTAAAATTCATGATTCTGATGGTCGGTGTTTGAAACAGAGTAGAGCAGATTACCGTCAGAGTTGTACTTTTGCAGCCGGTGTTAATGTTATAGATGGTTTCAAATTCTAATTGTCTCGAATCACAATATTTCTTGTTTTTACATCAGCTGCTTCTATTAACATTGTTTTACAACTATAATACAGCAACTGATGTTTGTTCTGGATCATTGTTTTATTTTAAATACACACGAAGTCATTGCGTATTTTTTAAATCCTGAGCCATATCAGCAGAATCGCTGTTGCCATGTGAAGACCAATGGTAATGTTAAGAATGGGCGTTTCTTCATACAGGAAACATTGACCGAAGAGTTATTAAATCTTTTTTTTAGGAAAATAGGTTTCTCAAGTCCGCTGTTACTGCTCTTTCCAGTTTAAATGGGGACTCCCTTTTGTTTGCAGTGTGGAAATATTCTGTCATCATTTTTTCTTTACATGGACTACCCATTTTAGTTATTGCTGCTGTTGAAAGTCTTTAGTTGGTGTGGTTTCTGTGTTGTGATTCTGTAGTGCCAATCTTTGACAGTCCTCTTCAAGACCTACTTAATCATTGATCTAAGAAGACGGCTGTATGTAGCTGATAGTTCAGATATTTCTGAATGAGTTGAAGGCCATGTATGATATCTATACGTGAGTTTAGATTTGACGGGGTTATTTAAGATTATGATGCGAGTTCTTAGGTTAATATTTTGTAGCAATACGGCACAAGCTACGCTCAGTAGAAGGAATGTGAGCCAAAATATTGTCCATCCCGATGGGAAGGTCATAATCAATAAATCAGAACAGTGGCGTCTTGATTTTCCAAACTTAAATGTAAGAATATTTTTCGTTGAATAAAAATACTAACAGAGGAGAATTAAGGACTGCAAAGTGTTTAGGCAAATACCAAAAAGCGGTCTATTAATGTAATTATTAACCTTAGTAAGTTGGAATATGACGCAGTGCCGTTTTAATGATGTGAAGCCAAGACATATGTGGAATTGGTCACAAAAGCTGCATGACTTTGGAAAGTAATATAGACTATAATTTGGGGGTGAGAGCCCATCTCGGAGATTTAGGTTGCTGTAATCTCCCAGAAAAATTTCGTATTGAAACTAAAGAGGCCAATCATATTATTAGTTTACTAACTCACCGACCACCGATGACTGTGTTTCGCGGCCTAATCCACTCACGAATGCCAGTCATCTAAGTGTTTTCACCAATTTTCAAAAAAACGTCCCTGAACGCTCTTTCTCATTTATTGTTATTCCAACCAACTTGGAAATTATTCATTATGCGTGTTTGAAAAAAGTCAATTTTCCATGTCGTTGAACACGCAATCGTACAAACATTCTTCTTGATTTTTGATTCTTTAATATAAGTTTACTTACATTTAAGTGAATTATCAAACTTTTTAGAATGATTGACGTGTTTGGTTTTAGCAGCAGCGTAGCAGAAAATCAATATATTTCGCAAGCGAGCGGACGAGCGCCCGAAGGATAAAATCCTTGAACTATGAGTGAGTATCTGGTATGAAAGAAAATGGTGTTGGAAGTGGGCCTAATACTGCTAAGTAGTGATCGTTGTTCTTTTTTATTTGCCTTTTTCGAGTTCTTTTTATGGGTTGAATGGTTCGCACAGCCATGTCATTAGACTTCTGATGATTCGGACTTGATTTTATGCGCTCAAAGTCCCAATATTTGTCTAAATCATGGTATCAGAATTCATTTATTTATCGCTGACAATTTGAGGAATCACAAATTTTGAGAACGTACTTGGCAAGTGCTTTATAACTATTTTATTTCGGTTCTTCTATTTGATATAGCCTAAAATACCTTGTGGCGTTGTCCATGATTGTGTATTCAGCTAGCGATTAAATATATTTGTATTTAATTTCGTTCATGATCGGAATTTCAGGAGGAATTAACAGTTCTGCTGGTTGCTGATTCTGGTGATCAATGCAGGTTGAATAATTGCTGATCACGTCTTTGGGCCATGACATCAATACGTAAGTTTAGATTTGACGAGGTTATTTAAGAATAAGATTCAAATTCTTAGGTTAATATTTTGGTTCTGTAATATCGAGGAGAAAGTACGGTGGAGTAATGAATAGCGGCTCGGATTGAGGAATCGGTAGAGCCGAGTTCGAATTCCAGTCAAATCGATTACATTCAAGAATTTATATACTATTAAAGAATTAGTGTTATAATAACAGAATATGCCGTTTTATTGAAATGGCATTCCCTGCAGACTGTAATGTATCTTTAAAGATCTTAAAAAAACTATCAATGTACAAGGAACTTGAAATCGAAATCTCAAAAATGTGGCACGTGAGGACATCAACAATTCCAGGTCTTAAAGTAATGCAAAAAATTGTACTCACAAGAACAGCTCACACGTTACCAACGGCTTTATCTATGTAAAATATGTGTGATCTTTGTTGTTTTTTATTAAATGCTCAGTGGAAAATATCATGATGCCATTTCTGACCTTAGGTCTTTTGTTGGGACCCAGAAAGAAATGAATAGACACCAAAAATCAAAGGAAATAAAATAAGTAGAAAGTGGAAGTAGAAATACGATTATTATTATTCTGAATTAATATATTACACTAATTTATTAAAAATATTATTATACTATATTAGCACATTACATTATAAGATTAGATTTTTAGATTTGCTTTGTTTATTTTAAGTATCAACTAAAGATTTTTTTATAGAAGACGAGGTATTTTCAAAATATCGAGAAGCTTTTCAATTTCATTTTATTGTTTATTATTACTTTTCTTTTTGTATAACTAGTTATTTTCTTCAGAAACGCCAACATATAGATTGACTATTTTGGGTTCGGTTCGAAATTCGAACGAATATCACCTGAAGAAGGCCGGAGCGTACAAGAGCTTGAATGTTGTGAATGTGATAATATAGATGAGGACAACAGTCCGAACAATGTAAATAGTGCAAATGGATATTTTTTTATCAATTAATATCCAAACACTTTTAAAAACAACAATAAAATTAGGCTTGTAGATATTATTTATTTTATTTTGTTTTATTTTTTATTTTATTTTATTTTATTATTTATTGATTATTTCATTCCTATTATTATTAATAGAATATAATCGGTATATCAGATGACGATTCGTTTACATCCATTAAAAATAAATTTATTTCTAGATAAATATATAAATACTACTATTGATTATCTATGTCGGATCAACCTTGGCAAAAAATCGGAGTTTACTTTAGAATACTTTTAAAGCAGGGCTCGGCAACCTTTTGGAAAGAACGGGCCAGACAGCTATACAATGTATCTGAGGAGGGTCATGATATCAAATGTACTATAAAAAATTGTCTCGGCCCCAAACCGCTCTATCAAGAAGGCTGCCTTTGTCTGGAGGTTTAAAGAAAAAACAACGAAGTTAATGTCATATTACTTGAAGAAGGTTCCTTATTTTACTACCGGGGTAACAGGATAACAACTAACACAATCAATCAAAAAGATGCAAATTCCTTACTACAAATAAAATACTGTTAGAAATGGTAAATTATTTAATGGGACGCTTGTTTCTGCTTCTTGTTCGATAACTTCTTCGCGTCAGATGAAATATTTGTCGATGACAGGAGCAGAAAACGGAATGAAATTTTGATTTAAAAAATTTTGATTTAAAAAATTCACCGCATTGTAAGTCGATTAACTCCAACTGATATTTTTCTGCCACTTGCTCCACAAATTAATGAGATAATTTTTTTTGTCCAGGTGTTAAGTTGTTGTGCCAGATAAAATCCCTTCACGGGCCGGATGTGGACCCAGGGTCAGGGGTTACTTACCCCTGCTTTAAGGTATGAAGTCTTCTTGTGATTTTTTTTAATGAAAATAGAAATTAATGAGGTTCTTATAAACGATGGGATTCCTTAATCTCCTGATTGTTATTGTTTCTCTGACTTAAACAAAGTTAAGATTTTAAATTTTAATTAATTTTAAATTTTTAAATTTTTAAACTTTAATTAATTTGAACTTGAATCTTGCACTTGAAATTCAGGTAATCTACTTTTATATCAATATTCCTTTAATTTCAACTCCTAGGGTAACCGTCAGAGAGGTTTTAATAATTTAATAATTCCCCCATGGCATACAAAGTATTTAGAGTCTTGTTCGGCAGCCTTCATTGATATGGTGTCTCGATAAAAGTACCCAGCCTCCTTTGCTGTGAACACACTAATATGAGTAGATAGGTTCGCCTATCGTCCGATCCGTACTCCTTCCATATTGAATAGGAATAGAGGATTATCCCATGTTTCTGTTTAGAATGTGGTTTACCGGTTCCTTTCTTCCACGGCCTTAATCATTTAACTGTCTTAACTCTTCAATGATTCGACTGATCAGAGGTTGCAACTTTTCATTTTGAGGGTACTGGTTTGGCAGATTTCTGGTTGCTGCATTCCGATTGGTAGTAGGAGCCCGAACTCTTTGGTGGCGCTTAGAAAGGATGCTCTGGTCAACAGTCATGTAATATCAGGGTATTTGCAGTGTCGCACGTGTTTAGGTGACCTTGCGTGTACTTTCGGTGGACAACCCTGAAGCCACATTATGCTTTAGTCTTAGCCACCTTTCGGCCGGTTTATATTACCATAGACAATAGAAAGTGATAATTATTTTTATTTTTTTCGCCTTAAAAATTAGAATAATAATAATAATAATAAATAATTAATAATGACAGTTACAATTAAAAGAAAAGCTAGTAAACCAATAAACAAAAATCACTTCCCTCCTTTCTTTCCCTAATATTCGTACCAATTTCTGTAGTGTAGAATCTCTTCTCTTGAAACGTTCTCCATATATCTTAACACTTTGCGAAAATAATTTAATTTCTTCTATTGCTACCAGTGAATTATGTTCCTGTTGTGGTGTCCTCCCTCTAATGAGGGTATTGTGGTCTCTTCCACTTACTATAAGGAAATAAGCCTCGAGAGAATTGTTCTACCGAGGCTGTGACTGTTCGCAGCTCCTGTCGAACTCTCTGCCTTGGGCAGAGAGGAACCCGGACGAGGCTGTGCCGAAGGGCAGAGTTTCGTCCGGGGAGGTATACAGGCCCGGACCCGTTTATGCGGGTTTTACGGGGATTTTTTGGTCGAGCCTACGGGTTCGGATGACCCACGTTAAACTCGGCCTTGTGCCACATATATCCCACGTTGTGTGTGTGGGTGGGCTGTTAAATATTAACAGTGATATAGACTGAACGCTGGTCAACTGACACACTCCCAAGTCGTGTAACACACTTCTGTTGAATTTATTGTTCAATACACGATTTATCTGTGTTGAGTCTTGACTCAATGTTGAATCTCGCCTATTGCATGGAATAATAATGCAACACAAAATGTACTTAGAACAAGAATGTATTATAACAAGAAAGTGTACACAATAAGTACATATAGTATTTCTGTATATTTCTGGGAAGACGTTCCTGGAGAATGTGTTGACTAGTCGCAGTCGATCAGAGTCTCTAGTTGGATCTCGTGATTCCTCTTCCTCCCTCGTCTTCCGGTACCAACCACTATTTATATAGTTGGTAGTCACCTATGCAGATTAGGTGGATCCTACACAACAATCTGCAACCTCTTGTTTTGTTATTTCTTAACCATTTACTTGGTCACAACAGTTCCTCTTTCTTGAAGTGATTCTAGGATACATAAGGATGGCCTTGGTGTTTACATCCTGGAAAATCTTCCAGTGACAAGGGATTTGTCTCTTAAGGCTCTGGGTGCTTCTTTCACGTGCTTTCGACTTTAGTGCACTCTGTTAGCTGTCTCTTTTTCCTTTATCGCCCCCTTCTTCTCAGGACTGTAACATATTAGGCAAAATATCTGACTGTAAAGAAATGGTTCTATCTCTCTCTAATTTCATCTGCGAACATCCTTGTGTTTGGTGATTTTAATGCCCATCATGCCAAGCAGTTTAATCATTCTAATGTTACTGATGTTGCCGGTATTTAAACTTTCAAATTTTTCCGTTGTCAGTCTATCAGTCAAATAGTAGATTTCCCTACTCGTTTCCCTAATAATTCTGATCAACATGCTTCTTTACTTGATTTGTTTCTTACCTCCTCTCTTGGTTCTTGTCGAGCATCACAACTCTGTTATTTTAACAATTCATATCACGTTGCTGCATCTGTTGATATTTATTTTGAGTCGTCTATTAGACATAAACCTCATATTAACAAGACTGATTACTGTTACCAGTGTACTGACTGGGATTGATTTCGTGACTTTCTTTGCGACGGCCATTAGAGTTAAATTTTTAACCACCCTATTAAGAATTGTGCCACTGAAGTTTCTTCTTGGGTGAAGACCGGCATCGATGCTTTTGTGCCTTCTCAGAAGTCAGGAATCACCTTTTCCGGCTGTATCAATGTGATAGTTCCGATTACAACAGGCGCCTCTTTGTTTCCGCTTGTAATAATTATAAACGTGTCTTCAAAGAGGCTAAGTCTTTTTTCGCTGACAGAATGAGGCACCGTATAGCCTCTGATTTGATTCTCGTGACTATTAGCGGCTTCTTCTCTTCACTCAATTTGAGGTGTTATCATCTTGTATTGATAAAGCATGTTTTGCTCGTAAATTCTCCGCCAGTTCTACTTTCTGACTCATCTGGAGTATTTTTGTCTGGCTTTCCATTGTGTGATATGTATATAACTCCATTCATGGTTTCCGCTATCATCTCTAAACCGTATCCCCACAAAGCATGTGACCATGATGGTATCCTTGCAATAGTCCTTAAGAAATTTGCTTTTGTATTGGCTTCTGTTCTCTGTAATAAATGTCTTGCTGACTTTTGCTTGTTGGGAATCCTCTTCTGTAGTTTCTGACTCTCAGAATTCAGGCAAACCATCTGATCTTTCTGACTATCGGATAAGATTAGTTAAACTCAGGCTGTTGTTTTGGAAGCCGTTTGATAGGGTTTGATATACTGGTATTCTTCAAAAGTTGAAAGGTATTTCTGGATAAAAATTTACTTTGATTCAACCTTTCTTAACAAATTGAGAAATGAAATGGATTCGCACAAAGCATGTGGACTTGATGGTATCCCTGCAATAGTCCGTAAGAAATGTGCTCCTAAACTGTCTCCTGTTCTTTCTAAACTCTATCATAAATACCTTGCTGCTTCTCGCTTTCCTGATTGTTGGAAATCCTCTTCTGTAATTCCAATTTTTTCCAATCCTTCGACCTATTGTGTCCTGGGTATGACAATAAACTACATCCACGTCCTAGATAAAACGATAAACTACGTCCAGCAGCAACGCCTCTGATCAAGAGGTTTTGAGGAGCGTGGAACCACCTCTTAATTGCTAGTATTCCCAGGTCCACTCTGACCCGGGGTGGTAGCACCTGTTAGGGTCCTAGCTATGGACAAATAGTTAACCCCGAAACTGGGGTAAAAACACTATGAAAGTGTAAAAGTAGGTTTTAATAGCAGAAATACTTTGTAAAAAATTATTACCAGCAATACAGTTTTGAAAAAAAAAAATTATTACCAGCAATACATTTTTGAAAAAAATATTACCAACAATGTTTTTAAAAAACAAATATTACTAGCAATTTGAAAAAAAAAATATTACCAGCAATACATTTTTGAAAGAAAAATATTACCAGAAATAGATTTTTGACAAAACAACATATTACCAGCAATAAAAAATTTGTCGGCATTAAATAACCCATATGCCGTGAAACAAACCAAACCAAACCAAAACATTCGACCTATTTTAGCACAGTACAAGAACTCTGAATTGGTTAAAAGTCTCACCTCGCAGGGTCTTCTTTTAGATAAATAGTACGACTTTCGCTTTTCTAGGTCAACTGCTGACGTGTTAATGATTTTTGCTGAAAGATTCTATCAAGATAAGATTAGTGAAACTCGGGCTGTTGTTTTGGATATCTCAAAGACATTTGACAGGGTTTGGCATACTGGTCTTCTTCATAAGTTGAAAGGTTATGACATTTCTGGACGAATTTCTGAACTGGCTCAGTCTTTCTTATTAAATCGCGAAATGAAAGTTGTCTTGAATGGTCATACTTCGAGATCGTTTTAAATTAATGCAGGTGTCCCCTTGGACCTACGCTGTTCCTAATTTTCATCAGTGACATTCCCGATGAATTCCCAACTCGGTATCTATGCTGATGACGCAATATTTACACCTGTCTTAATGCAAAGTCTGGTCGATTTGTTGCTAAATGAGGCACGAAGTGGCTTGTCAATTTGAACAGCTTCAAAACGAAACGGCTCTCTTTTAATCATCTCAAAGAACCATTTTTACCTTTCATCAGCATGGCTGATGCTAATTTCCAGGAAAGTAACTCATTGCACCTTCCAGGGCTAACGTTTTCAGCTGACATGAAGTGGAAAGATTACATTGAATCAATTGCTAGGTCTGCTGCTGGGTAAGTTGGTTCACTGTGTCGTGCTAGACAATTTTCTCGTCAGGCTTACACATTTTTAAGTCTACCATCCATCCATCCATCCAAACGTCCATCCATCCATCCATCCATCCATCCATCCAAACGTCCATCCATCCATGCATTCAATATTGCGGGTATATCTGGTCTTTTGCTTCTGCTATATATTTAGCGATTCTTGATAAAATCCAAAGAAGAATCTGTAATGTCATCAGTCTCGACATGGCATCTCAGCTTCAGTCACCTGTTATTCACATAACTTACCTGCGACTTTTCTATAGATATTTTCATTGTAATTGTTCCGATGAGCTTTCTTTGGTACTTTACGAATTTAAGTTCAGTACTAGATTGACATTTAAATTTCATCATTTTACGTTTGAAATTGCTAGATATAACTGTAAGTTCTATACTAACAGTTTATTCTCTCGCACTTCTTGCTTGTGGAACTCTCTTCCAGCTTCTTGTTTTCCAGTCAACTTTGATCTTCAAAAATTTAAATGCAATATCAATCGTTAATCTTCTGTCTTCTTACCTCCTTTTCTTTTATTGTTTTCTCTCCTTAATAATGTTTTTCTCATATTCTTTCATAGTCAGTAATTGCATCTTAGTGACTTTCATAGTAGTAATTGCATCTTAGTGACTTTATTGCCTTGCTTGGGGTGAAGCGATAATTAAAGAAAGCCAGAAATCAATGCGAGAATTGTGTTGACAACAGCTGCGATGACACGGTTGAAACCGATCTGGAAAGACAAAAAGCTCACCATAAAAAATAAACTCAGATTATTGCACGCTCTCATTGCATGCCCACGTCTTGTCGGTTCTCCTGTAGGCATGCGAGTCATGGCTTCTTAAGTGCAGAACTCTAAAGGAAGATCTAAGCTGCAGAGAGACTTCAGACGTCGGCTTGGATGAACGGTACAAGGAAGAAGGGGAAAGGACGCCAAAGAAAGAGATGCTTGGACAACGTCGTCGAATGGACTAGCAAAAGATTTGCTCAGACCCAGGTGCTGGTCAAAGATTGGAAAAAAATTGTTTTAAAAATAATTTATTAATTTAAATTTAGACATCAAAGATTTATAAACGTTATTAAAATTTCCCTTCAAAGTTTCAGTACTTTGAAGCATTAGAAATATGGAATTTATATATGAAAATTAATTTTTTTCTAAATTTACTAACATTTTGAAAAATAAAAATGGTCGAAAATATAATTTTTTGTGGGCGACGAAGAAGAAAAGCATACATAGCAATGTTTCCTTTTTATTTTGCTCGTTTGGTAATATTTACGTTTATTTTTACCCATGATTCACGATATTAATTTTGATATAATACTATAAGGACTATTATTGTACATACGAAGGTTTCAATAAAATTTGCATTTTATATGAACTCTACATCATGAAAATTGATTTTCGACGATGACAAGTGACATTAACCGAATCGCTCACAGGACGAATGATACTTATTTGGTGCTTTTTGTCCTGGTGCTATTTTGTATGACGTACTGCTACAGCAGACTAAGATTAATCTCAACTGAGTTAAAGTAGGTAGCATGGAACTTCTAAAAAACGCATTTTAAATAATTTAAATGCCTTATTTGAACTTAAATTTCGGTTTTATTTGATTGGATTGAAAGTTAATAGTCTAAAAATAATTTGAATTAAAGGAAAAATTAATTTCCTTACATAAATAAAGTTTTTAGGCATTTTTAAAACATTAGTACGTTTTCTAGTCACTCATCGTCTCATCGAAACCCCATTATAGACGAAAAATATAAACAGCAAATTTAAACGTTCAATATTTATCCTAAAGATGTTTCGAAGTCATTTAGAAAATTTATGGATTAATTAACTAGAATTTTTTTAGATTTTTTTAATGTTTAATTTTACTTAAAACTTAATGAAAGTAACGTTTATTTACGCATTGACTACATTCAAAACCATCACTTGATAAGACACCAGAGGTGTTGAAACAAAATGGCGATTTTTGTAGTAATTTTATAACATATTTGTGTTATAATTTTCAAATATATAATTATATTTGCTCTACTCTGTATTGAACACTCTTTTAAGAATAGTAATTGTTGGTTATTGGAATTTATTCCGTATACACCAATCCTATACTTGTATATATATATATATATATATATATATATATATATATATATATATATATATATATATATATATATATATACTTTGAAATGACATCTTCAGGGATTTTTGTGTAAAAAAAAATTAACGAGAGCAAAAGGTGTGAAAAAAATTTGAACATTTTGAAAGGGTTAGATGTGGGGTTGGATTAAGTGAATTTAATGAATCCACAGATTTTTCACAACTATGTGAGAATTCCAGATTTTGGCGTCGTTTCTTTGATTTTTATTTTTCATGTCTTTGAAAAAAATTAAATAGATAAGTGAACCAATTGTTTTTATTTTTTTTTGTCATAGGCCTAGATTTAATACGGGTATAAAATCGTTACTTTTCATTAATTATAAAATAGATAATAAATTGAAATAATTCCAATGCTTTAAGAATATGCGTCCCAATTTTTCCGGTAATATCGAACGGAAATTCAAAAGAAAATTGAAAATTAATATCTTTTTTTAAGTGCAGAAACTTTATTTAAAGTCCAAAAATGGGCATTTTTTCAATTTACAAGTTTTCACGGTAGTAAAAAAACAATTCAATGTTTTATTTTTTTTTTTGTTTAGATAGTTGAAATTTTATTAAGCAAAATAAAAAGTATGATAACATTTATTTCAGTTTTTAAAAGTGAAATTAATTTTATCAGACTTTTAATTCTGAGTCTACTATTTTGCTAATAATAACTTCAACTACGCAAAACAAAATAATTTAAAAAGACATTGCGTTTTTTACATTCTTAAAAGAAAAACGAACTGTGTTTGTGTTGACGTGGCATTTAATTTATGACTCCTCACTTGAACTGAAATAAATATTAAAAAAAACTGATGATTTATGAATTAAAAATATATATTTTTTTTGTTTTTCTTTTTAGGTATGTCCAAAACTTCGCTAAAAAAATGAATGATGAAAAAAGGACCCAAACTTGATTAAACAATTTTTTATTGTCTAAATATTTATTAAGAGGAAACACCAAAGTATTTTTTTAAAATTTTTTAATACTTTCTCGCACGTCCGAAATTTTAGCTAAAATCTTGTTTTTTGAGTCATTAAAATTGACGTAAAATCAATCATGCCAGCCATTATTGACAGTTTTGTAAGCAAAAGTGAATTTCTCCGTTTAAAAATTTTGTAAAATTCAATTATGCTTTTTCAAAAGTTATTTTAGGAAAATTAGAAAATTTAAAGTAAACTTAATGCAATTTAAAATAAAAATTACTAAATTTTTTAGTAGAAAAAATTTAGTTGGAAATAAGAGAAGCATGTCTAACAGCGGTGATTGATTTTGAATTGACGTTTACGTCAATGTATCGACAACTAACATTAGGTCAATTTATCAGACGGAAGGGCAGAAGTGACAGTATTTTAATTTTGACAGTATTTTAATTTTTAAGTGAACCAGCTTATTTTAACTATAAAGTAATTCTTAAAAATTAAATACTTTCAAAAGTCTAGTATTTTTTGATTTCTTTTAGGTACTTTTTTTTTAACGAGGATATGTCCAAAGCCTTCCCTGTTTCCGTCTCTAAGATTAAATCTAAAGAAGAAAAAATAATAATCGCAGTATATCTTTCACTGAAAAAGAAAAAAATATATTTGAAAAATGAAAAGAAAATATTTAGTGAAATATGTTTAAAAAAAAAAAATTAAAATTAAAAATTTTGAAAATACGACGACAATGGTCGGTCAGTCAGAGAATTTGATACGCTATCAGGAGAAACAACTCAAGCACACGTGACATTATTTCAGAATAGTGCTTCTGTAGTCTCCCTGGGAGTGCTTTTAATACATTTTTCGTATATTAAAAAATATAAACTTTCAAATTTAAGATCTGTAAATAGTAGATCTTTTAATAAGAGCATTTTCTGAGATACACTACTTCAAATTTAATTTAAAAACTTTATCACATTTTGCATTTAAAATTTTAAAAAAAGAAAACAATTCTTGTAAAAATACATTTTTCATCGAATAAATATTTTGGCTTCAGATAAAAATGTACTTAGTATATATTATTCAGAAAAGCCAGTTTTTAATTAAATAACGTCTTAGTTTTATTAAGTTTTGTATTTTACAATTCAGAGCTAAAGTTTGGGTAGAACAGTTAATTGATTTACAAAAACACATTCTGCATTTAATAAAAACAAGTTTTATTTTCAAGTTTTCATAAATTAAGTGGTGGGTAAGAGAGGTAAGAAAAAAATTACCATGAATTTCTAAAGAACAAACATTTCTAAAATAATTTCATTTATTTTTTAATAAGTTCTAAGTCTCATTAAAATCCGACAATTATTTGATTTTTACAAGAATTACTGTGTTTTTCAACAGAAAAAAGCGCGAAAAAAATGCTTAATATTACGCGAACTTTGACCTAAAAGAACAAACAAGATTTTCAACCAAAATTTCAAACGTGGTACAAAAGAATAACAAATTTTAAAAAGTAATCAAAAAAATACTTTGGTCTTTCCTCTTATTAATAATATAAAATTTTTAACGCTAAAACTTTCTTTTTAAGTTTGGGGCCTTTTTTCATCATGCCATGTTTTCTGCGAATTATTGAACATAGGGTATATAAACATAAACAAGTTATCTTTCTTTTAATATCGTAAAAATATTTTAAAGTTTTCCCGATTTAGAAAAAAAGAAGTAACGTCTTCATTTTTTTTACATATCCCCAGTTTTATTTTTTTTAAATAAATAAACACAATTGTACTTTTATTTCATAATTTTTCAGCGAGGAGTTATAAATACCACGTTCAGAAACACGGAAAAAAACTGGCATCATACGGGCATTAGATTCTGAGAAATGGATAAAAATATTAAAAAATGATGGGTGTAGGAATAATTTCGTCGTAGACAGTATATATATATATATATATATATATATATATATATATATATATATATATATATATATATATATATATATATATATATATATATATACTTTAAGAGGTTAATGTGCATCGTAGTATTGCTTTCCTTCTTCTAGAGAGGGGCGGCAAACTTGAGGCCCGCCCCGAGCGAAAAAAAAGCACGAGCTACGCCACTGGCCCGATAGAGACATTAACAGTAAGGTAATGTTATTAGTGAATGATTAGTAGTATATAACAAGAGGGAACATATATAAATGCCGAAGAAGGATAAGGATTAAAAAATTGAACATTGCTTTATGAACATTTGTAGAACTAAAATGAATGGGGCACAAAAAACGGGTCAGTTAGCCTGAAAGAAGTAACATTTAAGGTTCAGCCAGTTGGTTGTAGAAAGGCGATACAATTATTGTATCAACATATGAAATAACATATCAAAATGACTTCCTGAGAGCATGGTTCAGGAATCGTGGAAACATGAACAAGTTTTTCTGTCGCTTTGATGTAGCGGTTCAACTTCCCGTCGAGTAGAAATGTCCAGATAACGATTCTTAACAAATATAACATGTCTGAGGAGATTCTGAAAAGCTGTATACAGAGTGATTTCATCTATAATCAAATGATATGAATGAGAAGATATTGATATTGGCATCTAAAGAAAAATTTGCCCAATTAGTTATTTTAAAGATTAACTGTAGCGAGAAAAGAAAGGAAGAATTCTTTTAACATAAATTAAATATTAAAAAAAATATGCGAAAAAAAAAGGTCTCTCTTCCCTAATTAAGAAAACACATTACAAAATATTTAAGAACGACTTTAATTGACTTGCTCTTTAGTGTGCGTTGAAGATTTCCAGGCAACATCTAAAGAACTTGAGTTTTCAAAACATTTTGAGCTTTGCTTTTTAAGCAAGTGTTTCTTCGTGCGTACTCGAACAGCAGTTTCTTGGTTGATAAAATTCAGTATAAAAATGTTTTTTTGTCTTTTACTTCATTTTACTTTTAAAATTTCCTTGTTATTCTTATGCAATGTTGTGGAGAAGGGTTAAAGTTTCTTAGCAATATTTTTCGGAAACTTCGAAAATAAACGAACAGAATGAAAAGTATAAACAAATAATAATTGACTTCGATTGGAGCGAGTCTTTTGTAATTCGGGGGGCGAAAATTCGTTTGGCTAAGTAATAGATAGTTTACAAGTCAGACTTTGGTAGTAGTCTGATCTTGACCGCTGTCGAGAGTGAGATTACTCTGGAAATATGTGCGGCGTCAAACTGCGGTTTATTCAGAAGCGGGGCGAAAAATGTTTTAAGCAGATGGCCACTTTCTTCACGCGACAGACTTGGCTTGTTTCCCTGTCTCTGCTTGTCGGCTATCTGTTTATATCCCTTAAGAAAAGACTCCAGGCTGCTAGCGCGAAGCTTGGTTTCGGCTAACATCAAATGTTTCTTTGTTTTTTTTGTTGTTTTTTTTTGTTTTGTTTTTATTGGACCAAATTCTTTTATTTTCCAGTGTTCCTTTCTTTTTCATTTTTATAGCGGAATTTAAGCGTTGAGCCTCTCTTATTTTGGTACATTTCTAGTCACAATAACTAGACCTATGGACCAGCAAACTTCCGTCGTTTTGCAGCCGTGTTCAGTTTTTTTATTATTTTTATTTTGTAAATTCGGTTGCTTTCTCGTTAGTTGAACGATAAGTAAATAGAGAGAAAGGTAGCGAAAAAGAGAAAAGGAAATATGGGTTTTAAAGGAAAGCAAATGCCTTATTTTAATTTTAGTTCTTTTTTTATTTATATATTTAATTTAATTTATTTTTTATCTGGGCTCCCCACAATGTTAACTTGTATTTTATTCCTTAATATCTTTTATGTTTATTTACATCTAAATTTCTTCATACTGAATCTTTCCTGAACGTTGAATAAAACACCTGAATTTTCTTAACATCTGTAAACAATGCATTAAAATTGGCTTTAGATTTTTCTACAAGTTCACAAATGGTTTCTGATGTATCGTTTCTTCAAAAGTCTCTACAGTTCGTCAGCTGTTAAATATAAAGCACACACACACACACATGAATAATCCTATATTTCAGGATTAACCGAATATCCCAACTCATTAGCAATAAGTGAATAATTCGAAACTGAATTTAGCAGCGAACTACTCTTGCACATTAAACACTTCCTTTTATAATAGCAAAAGGATTACAAACAGGTCCATTTTCTTATAGGTTATTAAATTTGGTCTATCTCTTTACTTGGCTATCACAATGTACATTGATCGAATTTTTCCAAAATCTTTCAAATATTTGCTTGAACCAGTCATCATTCTCACATTTTGTTTTAGGTACCTCCACTCATTCGCTAAAACATTATCATACTAATTTTATACTAATGAAAAATGCCCCAAGCTTAATAAAAACAAAGTTTTATCATCAAAATCTTTATATTATTATTAAGAGAAAAGACCTTAGAAATTTTTGATCGTGAAATTATATTTTTTTAACCTTTTAAGAATGTTAAAAATTTAGGTTTAATATATATATTCTTGTTTTTGCGTCATCGGATGTACCAAAGATGAGTATAAGACATATTAGCGTTCTTTTGCGGTGAAAAACATATTGATTCTAAAACTCTTGCAAAATTCAAATAAATGTCAGATTTTAACTAATTTTTAAGACTTATTCACAAAGGAATTAAATTATTTTAGTAATGTTTTTTTTTAGAAAATCTTGGTAAAAATATATTTTGTTATATATGTTTTCCCCCCAACCAACTAATTTAATTTTATGAAATTTCGGGAAATTAAATTTTGTCCCGCTTAATGCTTATATTAGTTAAAAGCAGAACTCCTTGGAGAATTTAAATCATCAATTCTTTTTGTAAAACAAGACCACCAGTTACCGTAATTTTTGTCTGAATCGTAAAATAAAAATGCAATAATATTAATCTAACACTTTCGCCCCAGCCCCTCAACCTCCGGCGTCTTACTCTCTGGGTTGAGGTGTCTACTCGGTCCTAACCGAACTTAAGGGAGTGGCCATAGGTCCCCTGAGCATCCGTAGATTATTCGACCGGTCCACTGGTTTAATCCTGCTTCCTGCCCACGTTGTGATTGGTTTGATCCAGAAAGCAGAAGTGATGTTCATCCATTCACGGTCGACTGAAGATGTAGACATGGCTGGAGAGTCTGTGCTAAGAAATTTAGAATGCAGCAGCAACAAAAAAAATTAATATCTGCAGAAAGCTGGACAAACAACTATTCAATGGTCGAATTATTAATGTCTTTTATATAGCAGAAAAGAATAGTATAGAAAAGAAACGGGTTACAGAAAAGAAAAGTAATTGACGTAAAAACTCATACACTGGATTCTAGACAGAGAGGGAGAGAGTCTATTGTGATTGGCTTGTTAAATCGTCTCAGAACGATATACGACTCTTGCAATAGAGGGATAAGATTTCTGTGCGGGGCTTAAAGTTTGTAGTGGCATTCCTCCTCGACAGTAGTAACAGTAGCAGCAATATTCGTGGTAGCAGAAGCAGCAGTACTTATATCAACAGTACATGTTAGCGGACGTTTCGTTCCAATCTCTGACGTCACTTCCTCTCCTCCTCGAGTCTCCAACTCGACTCTCCACTGTCTCTAGCCCAACTATGCCCGGGCTAATTCTCTTGTCCAGTCTCGCCAAGAATTTTCTCCCGTCTCTCATGTTGCACACGCGACCCGTAACGGTCGACCCAGGTGCCCATGCGCGTGACGGCATGCATGCGACGACGACACGCCGACCGATCGCGGCCTCTCCCGTCTCTCTCTTCCGTCTGCCACTTTTTCAGCATAACTACGCATTTATATAGAAAAACCCGGCTGGTCATAACCGACCCTCGGCCCCACCACCTCGCACGCGATCATCACGAAGTTCTGGCTGCTTCAACCCAAATCATGTGAATTCTAAAGGTCCTTCTTGCTTACTCAGCTCTATTCCAAGTTTTAACCGATAAAAATTATTTCGACCATTTCCATTATCTTCTAATGACCCAAATCCAATGGGTAAAACTCTTGCCTAGATCAGATTTCCCATCAGTAAACAAAATGCTCTGATCTAATTTTGCTACTCAGAACTACTCCAATTTCAATAAAAAAAAAAGTATACGTGTGTGTATGTGTGTTTCCCAGACTCTCTCTCTCTCTCTCTCTCTCTCTCTCTCTCTCTCTCTCTCTCTCTCTCTCTCTCTGTCACATTAAGACATTTTTTATTTAGAAAAGTTCTTAATTGCTTTTATGATTGAGATCTTTTATGGACACTATTGTCCTAAGAAAGAAAATTTCGATAGCTAATGAATTTTTACAAAAAATAATGAATTTTTATTAGAACAATTTATAAAGTTTTAAAGATTTTAAATTTCTGTGTTACTTTGTCCCGGTTAGGTGATATTTATATTAAGTAAAACTATATTTACTAATCATAAATGGAAAAGCCTAGTACAATTCATCGATCACCAATATCCGAAAAATAATTTTGAATTTTTTATGTGTATAAACGTACCAATTTTTGTAAATACGGAAGTCTATATACAACATTATCAGAAAATAAAAGCGATAACTATAATAAATTTAAAGATACAGTACCTAAAATTCAATAAAACATTAGATTACCGAGAATATTTTCCTAAATTTGAAAGATTATTGGGGAGTTAAAAATTATATTAAAAAGGGCGCCCCAGTTATATTCCTCAAGTAAATTTTACAGATATATTCACTGTAGAAAAAAAATAGATAAACTTCCGTCTGTCAGTCAAACTGTCAACACGTCAAATAAAAACTACCGCCGTGTTAAAAAAATGCATTTCTGCGATATTTTAAACTAAAAGTAATATTTGCTTCAAATCAGATTAATTAAACTTTAAATCTGCTAATATTCTTCAAAGAAAGTTTCAGAAAAGTATTTTTACTTTTGAAAGATTTTTTTAATAAAGAGAATTACATTGTAATGAAAGATGGCTAAAATTGCGCTAAAATCAGCAATTTAGCAATTTCAAAACGAAAAAACTTTCAACCAATTTAAATTACTTTTGAAATACAGCAAAGAATTTTGCTTATTGGAAATATTAAATTAGCTTGAAATTAAAACTAAAATAAAAGAATGATTTTTCGTTTTAAAAAATTCATAATTAAATTCATTTTAAACCTTAGGTATCGCGAATCTATTGCGGTACCTAATTTACATCTACAGATGTTTATCTATCTTGTTAACGCATTGATAGGAAATCTCATAGCTGCATTTAATGCGTGTTATGCCGACAAACACATACAGAATAGCCTCTGTTCTTTTCTTTGTCTAAATCTGAACAAGATTTTTTTCCCGGAAACCAGTTTAATAAGACTCTATGCTCAATATAACCTGAGAAAATACATCAAGATATTAAAATCGTAAGTTAAAATTCTGTATTAGCCTCTTAAAGGAATTGGTATATATCAAGGACTGGCAGGCCATATGAAATATGCTTAAATAATGTTCTTACTTTTCCTCGAATGCTAATATGTAAAATATTAACAAAATTGCCTGTGTTTATATATATCATTAAGACTTTTTTCAATTACAAGCAACAGATCTGTAGTCCAATGGTATGCTAAAAGACAAATAAAAGGTAAAATGACTTTTCACAAATACATCCCAAGAATATTTGGCTTTAAAACCCGACAATTAATTCCAGCATTTGGCACAACAGTTTCAAGGATGAAGCATGTGCATGGACCACTATTAACTGATCAATATTTGCAGTCAATTGTAATGATAGGAAACATAAATTTTGAATCAATCTTTGATTTGTTTTGTATCCCCAAAATAATATCCTAATTCTAATTGTTTCTACAATTTTACTGTTACATCTAAAAGAATTGTATCAATGCTTTTTCATAATGGTAAATATAGTTTAAAATAAATGATTTAAAATATAGTGTTTAATCTTAGTTTTATATGTGTCTATCAAACTTGACTTTGTCTTGGTCCACAAGTACCAAAAAAAAAACAAAAAAAACAACAACAAAAAAACTGCCAAGCTGACACATTTCCAAAATTGTTTGCCAATTCCTATTGTACGATATCATTATATTAGTCATACACCCGTAGAGCAGGTGAAATTGTTCGTAATGAAGTTGTGAAATTTGGCAGACATGAGCGATTGTAATTTAGCCTAATCAATTGTTACAAGATATTTCGTTTTCTACTTCTTTCAATAAATTTCTAACGTTTTAATAATAGAAAACCCAAAGCATGCCTGCTGCGTTGTTTAGGTCTTTTGCTTTTCGTTCAACTTTTGTGCTATTATGGCAAAATTTTAATTGTGAATGCGATGATCCAATGAAATTTTAAATAAAATATATTTTATTTATTTGCAAAGAATGTAGATATCATCCGTATCCTGGCCACCAGGCCACCTCAATTTTTTTTTCTTTTGTAATGGTAAATACTTATACCCCGTCAATATTGCATATATTTTGTGAGCAAACAAACATACATTCTGCTAAGTGTTTGTGAGACTGTAACAGCATTCTTTAAAAAAAAATACAGCTTTACTTTTCACAAGATTAAAACACCTTTTATCCCTGGGAGGCAACTCTCTTCAGAGTTACTTCCCTTGACATTGCATTTTCATAATCGTTTTTAAAAGCAATAATACAAAAATTTAAAGGCAAATATAATGCAAACAAATGGTACATTTACTTGCCATAAATTACAAAAAGCAGAAAAGGACTATTTCATACAGTAAACTCACTGCTCTTTCAATAGTAAAAAAAAAGCCTCCAACTACATTTCATTACTAGAAATCGCTGAATTTAAATTGGTTGATATGTTACTACTAAAGTAAGGAACGGTTTGGATTTTATAACGTCATTATTAGAAGAAACAGTAAAATAAACATTAAAGAAATCATTTTTAAAAATATTTCGAAGTGAAGAGGTAAAGACGACTTTTATTCCTGGGAGGCAACTCTATTCAAAGTTATTTCCCTTATGATAATATTTTTTTTTTTTTTAATGTTCCTTGAAAGCAAATGTCAAAATCTAATATTACTAAATGGTACAGCTTATTTGCCATACAAATATTTTAGTATTACTTGAGAAATTTCTTAAAAGCTTCAAGAAATTATCGCTTGGAAAACATAGCTCTTTTCCGTGATCAAAAGCGAAACGCCGTCATTAAAGAATGTAGTGAATTTCATTTGAGTGAGATTAAACACTTAAAGTTTTTGATTGCTGTAATTAAAATTAAACGGTGAGTGGTAATGCAGAGATTTTGTAGTCATTTATCTTTTGATTCAGACATAGCTTTGTTTTTGTAATTAATGTATATCTCAAATTTTAAAGCATTGAAAAAATAGTTTAGTTCTTATTTTAAGAAATATTTCTATTAAGTTTATGTGCAGCAACAAATCTCATTTGGAATTGATTCTTAGATCAACAGGTAAGTTTTTTGCTATTGTCCACTCAATTTGTCCATATTTACTTTATTTACATTGTTCAAACTGTTGTCCTCATCTTTATTGTCATGTTCATGACGTTTCAGACATTGTATATTCTGGCCTTCTTCAGGTAATTGGGATTTCGAACTGAACCCTTTATTGGGTTCCCCCGGGGTAGATTGTTCTAGTTCCACGTGCCATGCCTCTCCCAGATATCTCAGTTATCTCCTTTTAACTCAACTCTCCAAGTTTTTGTTCTCCACTGCCGTAGCCAGGTATTGAATTTACAACTCTTTAGAGCAATTCACTGGATCCGAATCTGCAAAGATTTTTTCATCCTATTAATAAGTAGTGATTAGTTTAATTTGTAACATATATAAATTTAGGTATGTAGAAGCAAATGTTGATAAGATAGTGGGGGTCACAAAGCACTGCCTGGTGCCCCCAGTCACTTTGGGGATAGTACACACTGGCCCTGCATCTGATTAATGCCAATCTTCCAGTCCAATGCAAATGTTCTCTGGCCCAAGTGAGGTGAAGTAACTGATGCCATGATGTCAATAATGATACCCTTGTTGGTCAATGACCATAAAATCTTGTGGAATACAATGTACACTGTATAGTACATTGAATAATAGAACAAGCAGAATCAGCATCAGCATTGAGATTTCATTCGATGCAATGTCTCTCTTTGGTGAGTGGTTAGCATGTTTGTCAGTCACTGGCTTCTTCATTTTGCATCACTTGTGGGTGCAGCCAGTTTACATATTGTTGATGTCTGTCTGAAATTCACATATTCCTGGTGTACCTTTGATACTGTTGTCTGAGGGAAAGTTCAACCTCAGAGATAGACTGCTCCATCTTTCTAGTCCAACAATCTTGCAACAGTGATACTACTTCTACCCATTATATGGCATATATATCTATATATTATGGGTGGATAGCTAAGTTCTGTGTCAATTATACACTGGTATTTTTATTTACTCTTTTGAGTATGTTTATGAAATGCCAATTAGTTTTTCTTGCATACTTCTGGTTACAACCAGTCTTTATATGTCAGTTTCTTGAGGTAATTATATATTTGATTTTTAAAAATGTTTAAAAGTTTTAATTGCATGTTCACTTTTCTTCTTTATATATAATATAAAAATAAATTATTAAAATGTTATCATCAACAGTCATGTTGCTAAAACTACTTTTATATATCATATTAAGTATTTTCTCTTTTATGTATTTCAGAAAGCTATTCTGTTTTATCTAATACTTTTTGAAAAAATGAAGTGTTATTACTTATTTTGTGAGATCTACAATATAAAGTTTTCATTCAACCTGTTTTCATATACCTTGGTAATATTTTAAAATCTAAGTACACTCTGTCATTATCAAAGGTTTTTTTTACTGTAAACTTAAGACTATGACAAAATAAGTTGAAGTTATATTTCTCAGCCATCAATAAAGCAGAAAGTTATTACATTACGTGTCAGTGAAGATTCTTATGTTTATCAAGTTTAATAATTAGCAACTGCATGTTTATTTATCTTTTTATAAATATAATCACTTTACAAAAGTTGAAATTTTCTTGATGTCACAATCTAAAAATATTTTTTTTAATTGTATTTGTTGAGTGACTGTGGATTGTATCATTTTCTCCATAAATCCTTTCTAATATTTTTTTCTTAAAGGACATAAATTAGGGATTTGGCATAAAATATATCTTTATAACTTTTTTAAATGACTTTTTTTTCTGATTCTCAGTGCATTTCTCGAGTAAAATCATCAGCCCTATTCTATCAGTTAAAAGTTGCATCAATTTCTCAGCTGACTACACAACAGACAATTCCTTTCTGCCTGTATTTCTTACTTAATTCTTTTGGGTATTTAGGCCTATTAATACAAAAAGATATTAATAAAACTCGTTGATAATATAAAAAATAATTCATTTAATGTAGCTTCTGCATTGTTTCCCAGAAAAAATAAAGTTAATTTATTCTTTTATTTCACCATCACCTTCGGCATCATATTCGCCAATCACGCCGGACCGGAAATCGCCGGTGTCGCGACAATTAGTTTCTCTAAATAATCATCCATTACACGTTCAGATATGTTGAACAAAATCGTCGAAGGATATATATATATATCGTTAAAAAACAAAATTGGGGAAATGGAGAGAGGCTGGTCTTCATTAGATCACAAAAACGAAATAAAACAAAACATAAATAAAACAAGACCCTGAAGTTATGGCCCTGTTTAACTGTTATGACGGATTATTTTTTTTTGCTTGTTAGTGCAGAAATTTTGTTTCATTTAGCAAGTTTGCAGTTTTTCTGTGATGTCGTGTGCTACGTGAACTGAAAATGGGATAACAACATTTTCTTTTTTCTTTTTTTCTTCTTGTGTTCACCCAGACATTTTTAGTATTTTAATTACTTTAATTAATCATTCTTAAACTAGTCCGCCTGATGGTTCGACTAGACCATTTGATGGCTCACCATTCCGTTTTATGAATTCAGCAAATTCACAATTGGTGAAATATGGATCATTAGTGTTACTAGGTACCAGCAAAATTTGCTAAAAAAAAAAATCTGAAAAACACATTTAAAATAATTTAAATGAAATATCTCCCTTTTAGTAAAATTTGTATTTTATCTGAAAAAACAAAGCTAGCATAAAAAGTAAAATAATTTTATTTATTTCAATAAGGTTTTAATTTAATTGTAAAATATTGTATTGTCATATTGAAATGAAGTGAATTTATCATCGAGTTTTCATTGTCGTTATTGCAAAATAATGCTATAAACACTTTAAAAATCTCCTAAAAATCAGATATCTGTCCTAGAGATTTGTTTCAAAGAAAATTAGTATAAATTAAGAATCAGTTACCATCAGGATTTGGTAGAAATTACTTACGCTTTAAAATATAATGAAAAATACATTTGAACACGGCGAGGACGTATGTGAACTTGTTGACAAGTTCATAGGTCAAAAGTCAAAACAGTAACAGCGAACAGCTAAACCACCACTTAAAATACTCGCCTTAAATTTAATTAAATACGGAGGACAAAAGGTACCAAAATACAGAAAGTAGTTTCGTTTTGTTTACAAATAATTATTTTAGCCAATAAGTTAGGAGGAATATATTTGACTTATATAGGCCGTTTTATGAAACTTAGAAAGAATATTTTATATTGATAGGAATAATAATCAAAGGAGGTAATTCAGAATTGTTGAATTATTTTCCATTTGATTTTCTGTACACAAAACAATCTAACCTCTGTGAAAAAATTCTTAAAAAATATTTTTGACGCTAAAAGGACGTTAAACTTTACAGTTTTTTTCGATTTTTCTTAACGAATCTTTATTTAATTCAATTCCAGGCCACCACATTACATCTTGGCTACATTACAGGTTGCTGAAATTCGTCTAAAACTAGTTGTTTGAGATAATGGAAGATTACCACCCTAGATATCCAGAACAGACACCCACTCTTTACATTTGTTTCATTTTGGTATGAATGAAATGGTAAATATGAGCCATTATGTTCTTCTGCGACACTCTTGTATGCTTGAAACAATCATAGCGAGAACACGATCCTGACAAGTGCGAATATTAACGGAACCTGGTGGCCCATGAGTCGTGTCGCACCTCCAATTTTATCACTTCTAAAAAAGAAAAAGTAGAACTAAAAAAATCTAAGCCGTTGTATTTATCATTCACGCTCTTTTTAACAGATACAAATCCAAGCCACCATCCTCTCAGCTTTCTTTAAGGTCCTCATTAAAACTCACTTTTTGTTGTTGCTTTTTTCTGTCATTGAGAGCACAGCCAACTTCACAATTTCTGAACCTAACTAAGCACATCAGATCACATAAATGCCGAAATATAAACCAATAATCATTAAAGAATAGGTCTCACGAAGTGGACATGTCACAGATGAAGTAGAAGTGGATATCGATCGTCGAGGTATCTTTATCAACAACACGACAAAAAACGAAAGCAAATACACAATTAGTTGAGGTTTTATGAAATAATCATTCCATGAAATAATAAGAAGATATAAAAGTCTGTTGATAACGTATGTCGTTTGTTAACAACAGAATCCTTGTCCAAATGTCTACATTTTTGAAACAAACAAAATATAACACGAATTTATAAATGTGTCTCTCGGCTACTGTTGCATATATCGCTTACAGCCAATCGTCTATATATATTACTGTTGCTGCTGCTGCAACACTCCCTCTTTCCAGCGAGTTGAAAAACAATTTGAAGAAATGCAGTGAATTTATTTTAAAGAAATACAGGAATCTAGCTTTTAGACCATCGATTCCTTTTTTTGTTTTCTGAGTTTAGCATCTAAAGAATCTTTATTTAAAATGAATTGTCCATATATGCTGGCTTATCTTCGTCGCAATGTGAAAACCAAGCGATTTTCTGTTTTATTTATTCTTTTGTTTCAACCCCACCTTATTTTGTTCTCGATCCTCCAGTCGGAAACCACCGAAGTCACTTAAGTTAATTACTTTATAAATAATCGCACACTACAACTTCCATTATTTCAATCGCCGCTTCAACACAATCTTGAAAAACTATGCAGCTCTTAACTGCAAAATCCTTGGTAATTTGTCCTACTCATTCTTGACGGTAGCTTTGAGGGTGGTGATATTGCACTTGGTTATCGTGTTCTTGGCCTGGTTGATTCTATCATAAACTGCTTCCCCTGGACGCTATTGCCAAGGTCTATGGTTTTCTTGATATTTATAGAAAGTGCGTAATGATACACCAACTAATTTGCTGATGATTTTCGGTATATTTTGACACTCTTTGCCGATTGTCTTTCTGCGAAGCCATTTTCTCATGGTATTCCTGAAAAATATGTATTAACATTTGACAGTATATTCTTTGTTTTGCAGTTGGTTTCTAACTTTAATATGCTTCTCTGCTCTATAAGTGTATTGGCACATAAGGAAATTATATTGAAAACTATTTATTGGATAAAATAAAGGCTTTTTCATCATAAGGCTGCAGACATTTATTTATTTACGTAGATATAAAGAGTGCTGAAAGGTTTTTGGCCCGACTCAATTCCGCATTCTGAAGTGCACTTCGACGTGATGTAATGGTTAACGTACCTGTCTCACTAGAACAATTGCGATTGAGTAGTGAGTGCGATCCTCACTCGGTGCTCCACACTATCGCCCTTGTGCCACATCTAAGGATAGCTTAGAAAATCATTTATGCACCTCAGCATGGTGTAATGGTTACCAAGCTTGTCTTGCTAGAACAATTACGACTGAGTAGTGATTTCGATCCTCACTGGGTGCCCCATACTTTCGGTGTTGTGCCACATCTATGCTACACTTCGAAAATCGCCACTTCTCCAAATCTGACCAACTATCATTTATTTTGCAATTACTTCTTGGTCATGCCAAGAACTTTTTAGTACATCATTGTCAATGTTCTTTCTTATCGGCAGTTGTTAGAAAAATATGCAGATTTATTAGTGCTGTTCTTTGCTCTCTCTCTCTCTCTCTCTCTCTCACACACACACACACACACATACTTTTTCTCTCTCTCTCTCTCATATACACGCACACGAACTGTCTCTGTCCCTCTCTCCCTAGTATTCACAAAATAGGATTTCATTTTCAAGCAAATGAAAACATCCGACAAAATAAAGTATTAAAGAATTAATGCGAAGAACATTTTATCTGAATTTTTCAAAACAGATCCTGGGACATTGGTATAGTTTCAGAATGACAAATATTACTATATAACAATCTTTACAATAAAATTGTTTTTAATAACTTTCTATGATTCGTGCTGGTGAAAAAAAAAACAATGCTTTTAAATAATAAACTTTAAACTGACTGACAAAATAGTTGTGCCAAATGATCAAATCATTGAATTTTACTTTATGAAGCTTGTTTTTTTTTGCAAAAATAAATCGGACAGTTACAACATCGACATGATTTTAAGTTCTTAGTTCGGTTATATTACTTAACTGATTCTGAATGAACCAGTCATTTTATTCCTTGGATTTAATGCATATTTTTGCTTTTATAATTTGCTATGATGATCTTGAATTTGACTGTTCCTTCTTGAACGTTTGTGATGGTTTTGGGGTGGGGGGGGGGGTGTTGTAAGCTTTAGACTTCCTAGAAACTTTCCAGGTATAAAGAGTCAGTAGTTGTCAACTAGAGCATTAGTAATCCAGACCGGAGCATAGGGATCTTAATGAAATTTCATGAAGAAAAAAGATAAAAGTGAACTATTCCGAAAGCAACAAAATTAGTAAAAGAGGTATGTATATCTACCGAGTTCATATCATCCAAAATGTTTTCATACAACACAGAACGAACACAAATACACGTCAGGTTGAAATATTCCTTCACGCCGGTCAATGGAGATGTTTTCCTATTTATTATTAATTTTTAGGTGAAGGATTTACCAGAACAGTTAATGGACTTGTAGAAATCTCTACAGGCTTGTTGCAAAACATTTTTTAGAAATATTTCTTTTTCTGAACAAAGCTACAATTATTGAGTGAATCTGATATGTAAATTAGGGATTTGGTCATTCTCGGAGATGATAATGTTACTTGAAACATCTTTGATCTTAATAAGTCAACAAAAGTATCTGTGTCTAAGAGAGAGTTATCTGGTTTGATTATTAACTTCCGGGTAGCCGTAAGGTCATGCCATATACAAATTCAGCTGAAGAACTCTGTTAATCGGGTCTTATAGCTGTTCTCAATCCTAATGTGATTAGATGCTGGTTATGGAACCAAGAAATATGGTTTAGCGATATCTTCAATGGTTCTTTCAGAGAGTGATGGAAATGTTCGATCATGTTATTCAGGGTGTTTAAGTTG
Organism: Acanthosepion esculentum; assembly: GCA_964036315.1. NCBI lineage: Eukaryota > Metazoa > Mollusca > Cephalopoda > Sepiida > Sepiidae > Acanthosepion > Acanthosepion esculentum. Next base: position 39,018,325 of record OZ038501.1, read on the forward strand.
TTGTATGAATTCTATTCTTATTAAGTAGATTGTTTAAGTATGCAAAAAGAGATTATTGAAGTTGGATTCTCAATCCGTCGTCAGAACACCGAATCTTCCAATCTAAGCTGTGATGAAAGCTTATACAATTATTTAAAGAGCATCTGTGAGTAAGAGGGATTATTTCTGGTCAGCGATTGAGTCTGTCAATGCAAGTGAGGAGGTCGTTGTAACATTAATAAAGAGGGGGTTGGTCTGTGATATCGATATGGACATGTCCGGAACAGGAAAAGTTGAAAATTCGTATGGCTTTTTGACCTGCTAAAGAGTGAAGTTTGTGTCCTTTCTTGTATTGTACCAGATATAATCTATGCAGATAAAACTGAAAGAAAGTATTAATTCACCCTGTAGAAGGTTTCGGGAATATAAGGTAAGTTTCAGGTATAAATTCGTACCATAAACATTTCCTTATTTGAAGAATATGTATCTCCTTCATTTGTAGAGAAGTATTATCGTTTAGAAAGATTTTTAGCTCTTCATCATCCTTTTCAATAACTTCGAATTGATTGTTGAAATGTTCCTGGAAAGGGTGCCTGTCAGAATGTTGGAAGTACCTACTATATGACAAATTTCAGTCGTGATTTGTTTGATAAAATCGAGGTGTCGAAATTCGCGGTGTGAGTATTTATCAAACTTTGCATATATTGCTCCTAGCAAAGGTTTATGGTCAGTGAAATTATAGATACCATTGTAGACAGCTATCATTCACAACCGAATGTACTATATCTGGTAGCGGTTTCCGACAGTTTATTAGAGAAGAAATATATGTATTCATTCGACGAACGCTGTTGCAATACTATATGAATGGCGCAACTTCAATCATCTACTCTGTGATGAGGAAAAGTAAGTTTATCAATATTGGAGAAGATTTCTTTAATCAAATTGAAGGCTGACTTTTGTTTTGGAGAGCTTTTTGTCGCAATTATTTTACTTTTTTTCTTGGAGTACATTTATCAATGACTAAATTATTTCAGGTAATTTTGGTAAGAATTACGTATACTGAAAAATTGGCGTAAATTCTTCAAACTTTTTGGAATCGGGAAATAAATTGTAACTTCTGTTCTTTCTGGTAAATGCCAGATGTCATTTGTGTAAATTATGTAACCTAAAAGGTTACATAATTTACACAATTCAGATAAGCCGAATTCACATTTTGTAGGGTTCACCAGGTCAGTGTATTTGCGCAATTTTTCAAAAACTGCTTGTAAATGATGTTTATTTATTTATTTGTTTTTTTTTTTTGTGAAGTACGGATGACAAGGAAATCGTCAAAAAGGCAGAAACCTAAGCCCAGTTTTTGAAGATCTTTATTCAAAAACCATCGAAATGTCTGTACGGCTTTTGGAAGTCCGAACGGTAAACATAAAAATTCAAACAACCCCAAAAGATTTTGTAACTGTCGTTTTTAATATCTCCTGTCTATACCTTTATCAGATGATAGGCACGAATCAGATTAAAATTGAAAATATGGCAGCGCCATGTAATTGTCTGGCGAAATCCTGAATGTGAGAAATAGGCTAACGACCCATAACCGTTAAAGAATTTCGTCCGCTGTAGTTACCACAAAAGTTTTTTTTTATTTTATTTGGTACCATGTGTAGTGCTGAGAACCAGCTGTTGTTGGAAGGGCGAAATATTCCAAGATTCGCTGAATATTGGAATTCCTGTTTTGCCATCCGAAATTTATCAAGCCAGTTGACGAGTACGCGAAAAGAGGCAATCGCTTCGATTTGATGTGTCAGGTCGTGTTTTATGCTGGGCACACTGACTTTTGATTCCTTTGTGTCGAGAAAGCCCGGTAATATCCACCAGAATTCAGATTCCTATTCGGCTGCTGCGACCTTTGCGCTCAGAACTATCGCAGCTTGAAGACAAGACAACCAGTAGACTTACTTGTATCAATTAGTTGTGCCTTTTTATATTTATCAGCAGACTATAGTGGTGCAGGGAGTCGACGTCTAACAGTAGTTAGGTTATATCAGTTATGACAAAGATGCGTAAAATGTCTAGCAATAAAACTAAGTTCAATGTTAAGCGCAATATGTTTGTTGCGGGAAGTCAAGCAGGTGCTGTTAACCGCGCAAACAGAAAAAATTATGTAGGATAATACGACCGAAGCAAGGATAACAAAGGTGAGGGTTTTAAAATCTAAGCCAAATTTTATTCAACAATTTGGCAAAAGTATGTACAGGTATTGTTTTGAATAATCCGATATGAAGTCGGGAAGTGCCAATCGAAAGATCGTCTTGTTTCAGGGCAGCAGACCAGAGGCAGGTAAGGCAGTGCTGAGGTAGCCTGTTCGTCCTTAGGGTGACGGTCACAAGGGATGCAGCTTGGTAGTACCTAGAAGGACTATCGCATAGGTATGTAGCTAGGCAGTCCTTAAACGGACTATGGCATAAGGATGTAGCTTGTCAGCCCTTAAAATGACTAGCGCATAAGGATGTAGCTTGTCAGCCCTTAAAAGGACTATCGCATAAGTGGCTGCTGCTGCTGGGCGTTGGCTTGGTCAGCTGCTGCTGGGCTCGGTTTGGTCGATTGCTGCTGCTGAGCTCGGCTTGGCTGACTACTGCTGGGCTCGGCTTGGCTGCTTCTTGTGGTTAGCGACAAGGGTCGGCCAAGTGAAGGCGAGAGGGGAGCCTGTCGCTCTACCCGGGGGCCAAGTAATATTTACCCCCCCCCCTAGCCTCGCCCCGGTTCATCTCTGCCCTATTGGAACCCGTAAAAAGGGGTTCAGGGACAGTCTATCTCTCCGAATGAGACTCTGCCCTTCGGCTGAGCCTCGTCCGATTTCCTCTCTGTCCGAAGGCAGAGAGTTCGACCAAATAACTCGACACGGGGCCAAGTAATATTTAGCCACCTTCCCCCCACATGAGCTACATGTGACACAAGGCCGGGTTTAATGTGGGTTTTCCGAGCCCGCAGGCTCGGCCAAAAATATTCCCTAATGGAACGCGTAAAAACCGGTTCAGGGACAGTCTACCACCCCGAACGATACTCTGCCCTTCGGCTGAGCCTCGTCCGGGTTCTTCTCTGCCCGAAGGCAGATACTTCGACCAAATAACTCGACCCGGTGCCCAGTTACTTGACACGGGGCCAAGTAATATATAGTCCCACCCCCACAAGGGCAACATGTGGCACAAGGCCGGGTTTAATGTGGGTTTTCCGAGCCCGTAGTATCGGCGGCCAAAAATATTCCCTATTGTCACCCGTAAAAACGGTTTCAGGGACAGTCTACCTCCCCGAACGAGACTCTGCCCTTCGGCATAGCCTCGTCCGGGTTCCTCTCAGACCGAAGGCAGATAGTTCGACCAAATAACTCGACACGGGGCCAAGTTATTTGGTGGAAGATATCTGCAGTGTTTATGTCGTCCGCGGTCAGCATCGTTGCCTAGTTAACAATGTCTTTTGGTTATTGACTAAAACTTATCTTCTACTTTTGAATGTACACATGGGTTTCATTTGGGACCCATGTGTATATAAATTAGTTTCTGGTCATTATTTTTAGTTATGTATGTTTCGTTTTGTTTTTTGTTTTTTTGTGTTTTGATGTCTGAAAACGCTGAGTCACCGTAAATTAATGGCATTCGTTCCGTTTTCCGTGGTGACGCTTTCAGACGTTTGAGTAGCCGGCAGTAACTTCCGGCCGGGTGCGATAAGGCCCCCTTCCTAGAGTATTGATCATGTTCAATTCAAAAAAAAAATGTAAGTCTTTAATTTGGACGGAAAATGAACTCTTCTGCTTGATTTTGTTCGTACGACTGGTGTGGTTGTTTCAGCTTCCGTCGTTGATGGTAGGTTTGCGTCGGGAGGAGTTTCCTCAAACCAAGCTGGTTTGAGTCGGTCGATGGAGACTGTATCTTTGTCTTTGCCGCGCATGATCGTGACAAATTTCTCGGGACGCTTCAGAACTTTAAAAGGACCTTGGTAGCTGGGTGTGAGAGTTTTTTTTTTTACGGCGTCATTCCTGACAAAGCCAAAATCGCAGATATCCAGTTTCTGTGGTAAGTATGAGCTTGTGGTTTGTTGTCGTGGGGGGTATATGTGAGTTTAGCCATTCTGTGGCGCAGATCATGCACGAAAGAACTTGGTGAGGTTGTGCACGACAAGGTCAACGTGGATATGTCAGAAACGTGCGTCGGGTGTGGCGAATGTTCTAACTGGTGATTTCGTGTACCTCTGAATTTTGCATTTTTGACATTGTATGCAGGTTGAGACCCAATTCCCGATGTCTGATTTCATATTAGGCCACACTAATCGCTCGGCGATAAGCTTGACGGTTGCTCGCTTGCTCGGATGGGATAGATTGTGGAGATGGAGAAATACTTTCTTTCTGGGAGATGGAGGAATGTATGGTCTCGGAGTATCCAGCGCGGTGTCACAGAAAAGAGTTTTATCACTGAACGGACACGGGAATTCCTGCAGTTTCAACGAAGTCTCCTTGATGAGGTCTAGTGTAATTTGCTTATTCTTTCGCTCTATGAGGTTTGTCAACGGGGAAAGAACTGTCAAGCAGTCGGGGATGAACCTGCGGTAAAAAATTATCATACCGATAAATCGCCTGATTTGTTTTGTGGGTGTAGGCGTAGGGAAATTTGTTATTGCGACGATTTTCTCGGGTAATGGTATGATTCCATTTGCGTCGATGTGATGACCTAAGAAATTCACCTCAGATGCCCCCGAAAGTGCATTTATCGATGTTCAGCCGGAGTCCATAATGTGCTAACCTTTGGAAGACTTCGTTTAGGTGTTGCTTGTGAACGTTCTCATCCGTGCTAGCTACTAGAATGTCGTCGATGGAAGCATATGCGTACGTTAGGCCGCTCGGTACCTCGTCCATGAAGCGTTGAAAGGTTTGTGCTGCGTTCCTCAGGCCAAAGGGGATCTTGACGTATTCGAAAAGGCCGAAGGGAGTGGTTACAGCGGGCTTTGGGATGTCCTCCGGAGCTATGGGGATTTGATGGTAAGCCTTCGTTAGATCTATTTTTGAAAAGACGCGAGTGCCCTGTAACCCTGAGGCGAAATCATGTATTGAGGGACTGGATAGCGATCGGGTATGGCTGTAGCGTTCAATCTTCTGTAATCGACGCATACCCTAAAGTCCGTGCTTCCAGGATTAGGCACAAGATGTAGGGGAGAGGCGTATGGGCTATCGGAGGATCGTATGAATCCGTCCTCCAGCATATTGTTGAATTCCTTTTTGGCGTATTCAAGCTTATGAGGAGGGAGTCGTCGTGGATGGAAATGTGTTGGCTGTCCACTGGTCTTTATATGGTGCTGCGTTTGGTGTTTTGCCGGACCAGTGCCCGCGAGTGGTTGAATGAAGTCTGGGTATCTATTCAAGATCTCGACGTATTCTCGTCCGTGGCAAGTTGTTACAATGATTCCAGTGGTGTTGTGTCGAGAGAGGGTGCCTTTAGCAGAAATGTTGGTGGTGTTGTCCGATATGGTCCTCGTGTTCATGTGCACGGCTAGGTCATAGTGAGCCAGGAAATCTGCTCCGAGTATTGGCGTTTTAAAGTTTGCTTGGGTGAAAGTCCAGGTAAAATCGCGCCGCATGCCGATGTTAAGAGTCAGTGTCTTGGTTCCATATGTCTCTATTGTCGAGCCGTTTGCCGCCTGGAGCTTATACAGGGTCGCCTTTCGGTCTTGTTGTTTTCGGGGGGGGGGGTATCACGCTGATTACCGCCCCTGTATACACTAAAAACTTAATGTGGTTTTGTCGGTCCCATACGTAAAAAAGGCGGCTTCGTGTGTTTTTGCCGGCGGGTTCTGCCGCTCCTACCCGCTGGTTGTTTAGTTTCCCGAATTTGTCTTGGATCCGTATTTGCAGGGCGCCGAGCAGTGTTTTGCCCTGGCGCCGAATCTTTGGTGGTACCAGCATAATTCTGGATCGATTCGTCGATCTCTGCTGGTACTCCGTATTCTCCGCCGCCAATTGTTGGCCGTCGGTTTCGCTTCTCTTGGTTTTCGGGAGAGGAGTATACGGATGTCTTGTAGTTGCTGTTACAGTTCAGTTACTGTTTTTTGTAATCCTTCGTTTTTGGTTAGTGTGTCGTCTGGGTTCTGCAAAACACACACTCTTTGGTTCAGTTTTGCTGCGATGCGGTCGGCGGAGTCTTCTAACTGGTCCAGTGGTGTGTTTTCTGCGATTGCACCAATATCTGCGTTATTGTGGTAGGTAGCTTGTCCATCCACAGTTCGCGTAGGATGGATTCGGCCATTGAATGCTTTCCCAGTCGGCTTCTCATAAAGCGTAGAAGCTGTGAGGGTGTTCTGTCGCCCCTGGTAACGTGGGTGAAAAGTTCCCGGAGTAGCTCATCGTCCGAACGTTTTAGGATTGCGTCCTTTAGCCGAGTATATGAATCCTGCTCGGGTACATTTTCCAGAATGTCGGCCACTTCGTCGACCACTGACGGTGGCAAGACTTGCACCACGTTGGCAAATTTGGTTTGTTGTGATGTTATCCTCCGTAACGAGAAGATCGCTTCCAACTGCAGAAACCAGTTTTTGGTGTTTTGGTGGTTGTATGTAGGTAGGTTCGAGGGAGGCATTGCAACGTTTATAGGAGAGTTCTGTTCCCACTCGTCTGTTGCCATCTTGATCGATCGTGAATATCGGGGTCACCACTTGTTGCGGGACATCAAGCAGGTGCTATCAACCCCGCAAACAGAAAAGTTTATGTAGGATAATACGATCGAAGCAAGGATAACAAAGGCGAGGGTTTTAAAATCTAAGCCAAATTTTATTCAACAATTTGGCAAAAGTATGTACAGGTATTGTTTTGAGTAATCCGATATGAAGTCGGGGAGTGCCAATCGAAAGATCGTCTTGTTTCAGGGCAGCAGACCAGAGGCAGGCAAGGCAGTGCTGAGGTAGCCTGTTCCTCACAAGGGATGCAGCTTGGTAGTATCTAGTATCGCATAGGTATGTAGCTAGGCAATCCTTATATGTCCCCCGTAAGTGTGTATAATGTTGTTCACTGCACTTAATGTAAACATTGCCGGTCTCTTCAATTTATCCACTGGAGACGCCAGGATTAAAGATATCTGTGCTCCTCAAACCACAAAAGGTTGACAGTTTAAGAAATATTTATTCCATATAAAGAAATGTAATAAGATTCTGGCTATGAAATAGGCACACCTTTCATTAACAAAATGTCTATATATTTTGCCAAAGTAAAGTTCTACTTACTGATGATCTGAATATGAGCATTTCCCTGTGAAGGGTTGTGACCTACACAATGGCGAAGGAAAAGAGAAGCGGTAGTTACTTTTAAAAAAAATATGGGCTTTTAAAGACGCTAATCGGTTGCTGCTATAATTATGTATATATTCTACTGCTAATCATCTTCGTTTCCTGTTACTATTGTGGCATAAACTGACTACATTGGTCATTAAAGAAAAATACTTCTTTTTAAATTAGTTTAATATCCTTACATTCTGAGCTATGAGAAATGTGACTCCAAATTAAGTTTTTTTTAATCATTTCAACCCATGCAAGGCAGGAGTTCCACTAGTGCGCAGGGTATTACAGAGAATGAAAGTGAGAGAAAAGACTGGGTATAGGGGGTTGAGGAAAGGATAAAAGACGAACGGGGTTCAAGACGATGATGATTGACGTTACATTTAAATTTTTGAAGATTGCAGGGAAGCAAGTAAGCGGAAGGGAATCCCACTGTAGGGAAGTGCAGCAAAAGAACTTGCTGGAGTAGAAGTGGCGGTTACATTTAACTATTTCAACAGTAAAAGTGTTGGACCTAAATGCCAAGATGCCACACTTAAATTCATGTAGTCGGGGCACCAGATGTAATTATAGATATTTCCAAGAGATGCTATCGACATTCGACAATTTACAAAAATATTTATATTATTAGAGAAAAATATTTTAGTTTTCTTAATATCACGGTTTTTTTTTTTTATCTGGTTAGTTCTTCCTTGGGTGAAGATTTTCATTACATAGTGCATTTCTTTACAATTTTACCGAAGTACATGTGAATAATTAAAAAAATATTCTGATGTTAAAGAAAGTCGATCACAAAAATGAAATCAGTATCTCAAATAAAATAAAATAAAAACCCGTTAAAAAATGTTTCTTAGTTTTCGGATGACCGACGTTTACTAATTACAGATCTAATATAAAATATGGGAGAATCATTTGCCTTAAACAATGCAAAAATGTTATTTAATCGAAATTAACTTGGAATTAACTTTATTGAACAACATATTTACTGATTTTTCTACTATCTTCAGTTATATTTCAGGCAACTTCATAATTCCAACATTCAAGATTTTTTATTATCTTTCTGGACAAAGAAAAACAGGTGGTAACATTTGCTGTCTCGCAAGAAATTTAATAATTTCATTAAGAGAATTTTCTAACAAATTGAATAAATAATAATACTCCACAATGCTCTATATTCCACTATCATCTATATTTCACTATGCTCTATATTCCGATAGGCTCTGTACCCCACTATTGCTCTATACTCAACTATGCTCTATACTCCACTAAGCTCTATACTCAACTCTGCTCTATATCCCACTATGCTCTATACTCCACTGTTCTCTATACTCATCTCTGCTCTATACCCAACTCTACTCTATACTCCACTATGCTCACTATATAGAGCATAATGTAGTATAGAGCAGGTGAATGAAAACCTCCAAGTTAAGCTGCAATTTTTGCGCCGTTACCAAAAAAACAAAAAACAAAAAAAAACATACAGCTATGTTATCTTAATTGAATAGTACTATGTTTGAGTAATTCTGTTATTTTTCCACTTGTTGTTTTCATTTGGTCTAATTAGGAGCAATATTTGTTTCACAAGTATCTCTTTCACAAGAGATTTCCTTCCAATCCCACTAAATGCAAAACTTTACGTTCTTTAGATGAAAGTTAGATTTTGATTGTTTATTTCAGGTACCCAAAGAAATTCTTGCATCCCATATTGATTTGAAATATTTATTTATATCGCCTATTACGATTTGTCTTATAAATGGGACATTTTCCGAGCAGTGAATCGCACACGTGAATACGTTCTACTAAGTGTTTTCTTCTTCGTTTATATGAAAGTGACTAACTTAACCTCCCTTGACTCTGAAAAAATCTATAGCACAAAAATTTACAACCACTTCTGATACATTCATTTATTTACAGTACTTTCTCCATAAATTGCAAAGATTTGTTTTTCCTACCAAGCGCAGGATATTTAACTAATCTATCTTTTATAAATTTATCTTTGCATGTTTTGTTAGGTTGTCTGTTTTTTAACATATCTATTGATGATTAATTCGTTTTGATGACATAAAGTAAGACGTAAATAAACTTCATAATTTTTATCTAATTTGAATTAAAATATATAATGATTAATGCGTGCTTGAGAAACGATAGTGTATAAAAGCTTCGAATAAACACATTTTGTGTTTGGACACTGCACTCTCCCAGTAAGTGAACAGCTCTGGTAATCATCTTTAAATTACTCTCCAAGCAACACATCCCAGTAAAATGTGTCAGCTGGCAAAATAAATCATTTGAGTGAAGAAATACATGCTTACATAATACAACTAAGAGGTAGATATAGCGGAAAAGAATTGCAGTTCTAAAATCTGTAAAGGTGTCAAAACATGAGTGGAGCGAGCCTTATCACCTACTCCAAGCAGTCTCGTGTTAACCCAACATTATTTTGAAGTTTCTTCCAACACAAAGTGCATTAACTTCGTCTTTTCTTTGATCCTGCTGTTCCTCTTGCAACCTACAAAAAATCCTGGAACAGAAATACCATCAAGACTCTGCAATGTGAGCAGAAGATTACTTGAAAATATGCCAACATTTACTGGCACAAACTCTGTTTCTGCATACATCAAGCTATAGCGTCAATATCAGAGGCGTCTATGATGGCATTAATACAGGTTTCTGACCTCCCCCAGAAGAAACTCCCTACTTCAAAATTAACCACTTGGGCGACGAGTCAATGCAGGCAAAACGCTAGATTGATCCTTACTCCGATATGTGTTCCAGAGAAAATGTTTTAACTCTGGGTGGTCTGGATGCATTTGGTTTTGAACAGTTCTCCAAATAAACTCGACAAATAACAAGCTTGCAGCTGCGGAAGCTCCAGATAATACTGACATTCTAACTGACGTCTTCGAGTTTATGGAACAACTTGGTTATCTTCACGAATTTATCTACCTCTGAAAAGAAAGTTTTACCACAGGAGATAAGAGATGTTAATATAGTTACTCTAAAGGAAACAGAAACGACTGTAACAAGAGCCGGGGCATCTTGCTGAATAACATCGGAAAACTCATCACCAAAATAGTCCTGAAAAGGCTCCAACTCCTTGCTGACTTCAGTCCTTTATTATGAATTGTAAGAACCCTGCAACAAGTCACTGTCACTGACCAGTACAACAGAGGATAATTGAGCCATTTAAATAATGCATTGAAACAGAATAGAAAAGGTCATTTACTAGGTTAAAAATATAAGCCAGCTTTCTACCGTTTTCTATTCGCTCATTCGATAATTTTTTTTATTTTTTTTTTTATTGGAACTTCCCGGGTTAGATTTCATTGCCGAAGTGACATTATTTAATAATTTGTGATATTCTAAATGTACTGTATAACACGTACAACTTGTTATAAGTTCAAGCTCTTCCTCCGTAATCAGAAAAATAGTATATTTATAGAATCCGAACGTAAGTGGGTCTTACTTGTTGCAAAATTCTGATATAAGCAGTACACGTTTTTTGTGTGTTTTAAATTAGCTGTTGCTTGAATATGGCTATCTTTGTCATTTTATTACATCTCAAATTTGTCGTTTAATCAGTTAGCCTTGCCTTTCCAATCACTTCCCACTACTGTAGTTGGCCTATCTCAACTGTAATTAAACTCTGCCCATTTTCCTTTATTCGGTCTTTACAGCTACGTGCCACACAGCAATAATTTTGCTTTCTCACCAGTCTAGTCTACTTATTATCCCCCTTATACTGTTTATTAAACATGGCATTTCAGCTAAGCAAAAAATTATTATTATTGTTTAGCATGAGTTAGATAGAGATAAAATAACGTCCATAAATTCGTCCTTTTCCGAGACGGACCGAGTTTTGTAACCAAAATAGGCACATATTACTTTAGAGCCTAAGCAGTTTGGTTTAGCAGTATTTGTGTTAATATATAAAAAGAAAAAAGATAACTGGAGGTAAAAGATATCATTATCTCCCCACCGATAAATACTCTCTTTACTTAAGTCGAAAGAAGAATTGATTGTCAGAACTTTCACCTCTCACTGGAGAAATGTTAAATGAAGATATGATGGGAGACTGTAAGCATTTGCAGTTTCTTCGCTCTTTACAGCGTCTTGATGATGACCACATCGTTGAAGAATATATATATATATATATATATATATATATATATATATATATATATATATATATATATATTTTTAACATTTTAACTTGTGCAGTTCTTGCACAAAAATTGAAAATGTATGAAAAAAATTCAAATGTAACTGTGTAAAAATTAACATTTGAAACTTTTTAGTAGAAAAATTAAATTGTTAAATTGTATTCAAAACTAATTAAGATAATTAAAAATTTACTAACACAGAAAAGAAACTGACTTAATGAAGCCAAACGGTTCATATATATATATATATATATATATATATATATATATATATATATATATATATATATATATATAAACACGAATGAAAATTTGTGTGTAAAGATTTACACATAATAAAGTTCTGTCCGTTTTTTGATTAGTCATTGAATGAAGTTGAAATATATACGAAATGCGTGTAGCAATTGTTTTCAAATTCGGACAGCCGGAAGTTATAAAAAACACAGACGTTATAAAAAACACGCGCACCGTGCCCGGCCATCAGTTATAAGCCGGACAGCTGTGAGAAGGATGGAAGTGTGTAGAGATGTCGTTCGGGGCTGTTTGCTTTACGACTTCAAAGTGGGCTTGTCAGCAGCTGTATCAAGTCGCCGCATATGTCAAGCGTTTGGGGATAGTGCTGTGGATAAACGTACTGCAATGCGTTGGTTTCGAAAATTCAAGTCGAGAGATTTGTCTCTCCATGATGAGCCTCGCAGTGGACGACCACAGGTCTTAAATGACGCAGTCCTGAAGGCGGCCATTGAAGAGGACAGTAGTCTAACGTGTGGTGAACTTGCAAGACAGTTCAACGTTTTCGATGAAACAGTTAGACTTCACCTGCACCGCCTAGGTAAGACGTACAAACTGAGCAAGTGGGTTCCGCAAACGCTGTTGGAGGTCCACAAGAGACAACGAGTGGCAGCCTGCGTATCGCTGCTTTCTCGCCACCGTACCGCATCCTTATTCAATCGAGTGCTTACCAGTGTTGAAAAGTGGGTTCTGTACGAAACTCCCAAGCATTCGAGACATTGGTTGTCTCCTCAGAATGCTGTCCCTCACACCGCAAGACCGCCTATGTACCCACGCAAGATTATGCTTTGTGTCTGGTGGACAGGTCGTCAAGTGGTTCATTATGAACTGCTATTGGTGAATCGCAAGGTGTGCTTTTCCTCCATGACAACGTCAGGCCGCATGTCGCGCGAGTGTTCAGGGATACCATACAGCAACTTGGGTGGGTGACTTTGTGCCATTCACCTTATTCACCTGACCTTGCGCCATCCGATTACCACCTCTTCCACTCCCTAGATAATCATCTTCGTGGGAAATCCTTCACCAATGAAGCAGACTTGCGCAAAGCCCTCACGGACTTCTTTGCGTCAAAACCCCCCGAGTTCTACCGCAAGGGCATTGAACAGCTGGAGACACGTTGGCAGAAGGTGCTGGATGCCGATGACGATTACTTCGAAGACTAAATATAAGTTACACATACTGTGAAGCGTTTTCTTTTTTTCCTTTAAAAACGGACAGAACTTTTTTGGTTACCTTGTAGTTTTAACTTTTTGTAGAAAAATTTTACAGGCTTTAATGTTTTCAAAAACCAGCCAAATTTAAACTGAAAATGAGCGCGGTTTTATTGGATGACTCGATTTTTTGACCAATGGAATTGGGTTATAAGTCGTTTTTGATCCCCGTGTTTGCTATATAATTTTTTTCACTGCGAAGGCATAAAATAATAGAACAGAAAGGGATAGACCACACGCGGCGTGTAAAGGCTGCTGCTGCTGAAAATGGATTAGGCGATTCGAACGAAAGTCTGTCATCAGGTAGAAAGGCATAACCGCCTTGGCATGTAAAGTTTGCTGCAGCTGAGAAAAGAAATAGACCACTCAAAAACCTGGGATGATAAAAAACTACTTCTACTGACGAAGAAGATAGAAGAAGAAGAATCTTCTAAATTATCATTATACAAATGACTTTCATAAACCTGTGGTAATTTATCTCAAACTTGAGGGTGCCTCTTCCAAAAATCTAAATATTCACCAAAAGGACTCCCGAAAAGAAGCTTCGACAAGGTAGGTCAACCCATTTTCCACCCACTTCGAAATTCAAATTTCAACTTCGAATTTCATCTTTCAACCTTTGAACCTGCGAAGTAAGTAAATTTCTTTTGTTGTCAAGAAATTGATTTATATTAACTATTGCTTTAAAGCAGTGTTTCTCAACCTTTTTAAGCAAAGTCTTTAGTCTTCATGAGGACTAAAAGGCCTTCGACTTGGATACTAAATCGGTTATGTAACTTATTCCACACATTCACATAACGGTAAATATGTTTTCTTTAAACTGGGATTCATCATCTCCGTAAAGCCGCATGATATTCACAACTGCTGTTCGGTTTCGTTTTTTTTTTTCATTTTTGTACTCTGTCTTTTCAGAATGAGGAACGCGATACAATCCTTCCAGAGATTAAGTGACAATGGGTTGCAAAATTTACATTTTACTTGTGCTTATGTGCAAAAATATTATGAGCAATACATTTGAATCTCGACAAAACCCACTTTACAAAAATACGTCAATGAAACCTGATCTACAAACTGAGTTCTTACAAAGCATACATATTCTGTACATTACTATAATCATTTTTCTTGAATAATTCGACTTGAAATAGACGAAACTCTTGAAGCTGGCGAAAGATTGTGTTCCTAACAGCAACCTGGCAATTGTGCGTGACACCAGCATCAGTCGACTACGTCATTTCATTCCTGAATTTTTGCGGTTTACCTTTTACTTCGCACGTCATAACCTGTCACATCTTGGTGCTAACACTTCCATCAAGCTAGTCACGGACATATTTGTTTGGCCACGAAAGATATTCGGTTTTTGACAAAGATCTGTATTCAATGTCACAAAGCTAAAGTTGGAAGACACACTCACATACCTCGTGGTTCTTTTCCATTACCTAATGAGCGTTCACCCACGTGCACGTGGGCATTACAGTAGCCTAGATCCCTGTGAAGGATACAATTATTTGCTAAAATGTATTGATTGCACTGGTCAACACCAAATTTATTGTTTAGGTTTTGTTTGCTGATTTAGGATAATTTTGATATGCTGAATCCAAAAATCACATTGTTTTTGCTCAATCAGGTTAACTTTCTGAACTAAGCTACATATTAGCTTTTTGGCGTTTTTACTTACATGTACGGGTATTTTCACGTCATGTGATGCAAAATTCTTTTATATTTCTTGCAATAAACGAATTCTGAAGATTTTGAATATGCTAACTTATGACTGTTTTTTATATTAAAGGTGAATGAAATGGCTTCGACTAAAACATCTTGCAAAAATAAGCTTGACGTATTCTGTTACATCTGCGGTGAATAAACGCTTACCATTCTTATTTTGGTATTAAACTTGGTGACCAGGATAAAGCGTAGGCGCGATACATGGTACGCAAGTCCTGCACCGAGTATCTGTGTGAGTGAACCAAAGACAAGAAGAGTTATCTGAAGTTTGGAATTCCCATGGTTTTGGAGGGAGCCGACAAACCATGTCACCGACTGCTACTTCTACACTATTGATGTGACTGGGATCAACAGAAAGAACCGAATCAGCCTCAAGTATCCTGATCTTAAATCAGCACGTCGTCCTGTAGCTCACTGCGATGAAATTCCAGTACCTGTCTTTGGAGAACTTCCTGGCATCAGTGATGAAGATTCCTCTGGTGTTACAGAAGAAGAAGAAGAAGAAATGGTTCTTAACGATGATGCTCAACATCCTTTTTCCCAAAAGGAGCTAAATGATCTAGTTCACGACCTCAGCTTGTCAGAGTCCTCTGTGAGCTATTGTCATCCAGATTGAAGGAAAAGAACCTCTTCTCTGATAGTGCTCGCATCACCTTTTACCGCATCAGACATAAAACGTTCCTCCGTTTTTTTAAGTGAAGGATTGGTGTACTGTACAGATATTGCTCAGCCAGCTTCTGCACAAGCTTGGAGTGCCACAGAATGAACCCAAAGATTGGAGACTTGTTCATTGACAGTAGCAAACGATCGCTGAAATGTGTTCTGCTTCACAACGGCAAATAGTTTGCCTCTTTGCCCCTTGCTCACTCAACAACACTGAAGGAGAAGTGTGTGCTGGAGAAAATTTGTTATGATCAGCATCAGTGGCTTATTTGTGTTGACCTGAAGATGGTGATTTTTTTGTCGGGACAACAGTCCGGCTTCACCAAGTACCCATGCTTTCTGTGTATGTGGGATAGTAGGGACACTGCTCAGCATCACACAAAGGACTGGCCTGTGCGGGAGGAATTGTTGCCTTGCAGAGCAAGGAACTTCATCAACAATCCTCTGGTAGACAGAGACAAGATACTCTTCCCACCGCTGCACATCAAGCTCGGCTTGATTAAACAGTTCACCAAAGCTCTAGACAAGGATGGTGGCTGCTTCACTTTTTTCAGTTTTAGGTGCACAAATTTAAATTTAAGTAGCATTTTTTTTAATAAAAAACTGCTTTTGTGGGAATTTACTTGCAGGGTTACAAAACTTAATTAATTGCCTTTGACTCAGCTATAATTTATGCACATGCCAAAGGGTAATAAGTGCTTCATGTGGCAGTCTGGCTCAAAACATGAAATGTAAGTCACCTTACCAGTTGAAGCCACTTTCTAGAAACAACTGCACCATATTCTCTCACCGTTTATAGTCTAGCCATATAACTGAAACAAAGTATGACCAAGTCAACTATCAAGTAAGACGTTCGTTCACTTCTCTTTTCCATGTATTCTAATATATATTCAGTTTGCTGCTTGAACAAGCTATTGTTGTATTAACATTCTGTAAATATGCAGATGAGGTGTTCTCTCAAACATATATGCATATCTTTGTCTGTTATCAACCATAAACACTGTGTTATCATATCTCAGGTATAGTACTGCATATATTGAGATGATTAGGTAAATCTATCTCCAGCAGTTATTCCAATAACATACAATGCAGTCATACAATTTTGATTTATAAATTGTTAATTTTATAAAATAAATTAATTGAACTCAGATTAACTGAGTTCAATTAATTATTAAAATAAAAATGTTGTTTACCATTTTCTATGCTCCTTTCATTAGATTTTGAGAATGTAGGAGAGATTACATCAAATATTTCCTTCAACATTAAAAGTACAAAATTAATCAAACCATTTTTCATTAAATTGTAGTCATAAGATTACCAAATTAAAAGTTTTTTTTATTTTATGAATACTGTAAGTGATGAAGATAATAGCAATTTGAATTTCATCCTATAGCTTCTGTAAAATTAAATGGTATTTAAATTTCCATTCAATTCTGTTATTTTAGAAATATTTAAAAATTCTTTTTTCATCTTATAATGTAAAGAAACTATTTTCAAAAGGTGACAATTACAAAAGAATGCACTGTGAACATCAATGACAATATAATGTACAAACCCTTCTTCTAATGTGTTTATACATTTCATTATTACTTTATTTATGTATAAATCTAAATTTAATCTATGTTTAATAAATTTTCATTTGTTCATATTTAATTATTTTTCCATCATTTAGTTGTGCTTTATTTGGATGAAGAGCTCAAAAGTTTGATTTATTAAAATTCCTTTCTTAACATTTTTATGCATTCATTTACTTAAAAACAAAATCACAATTAAAGATGGTCTCACTAAATTATTTTGAAAAAACATTATTAAAGAATGCATTTAAAATGTCGTATTTTCATTGCTGACAACAGAATATTAAGACTCTCCTAAATGTCACTTGTTTAATGGGGTATAAATTGCTGTGTTTTATACTGAGGTGAAATATTTATTGGTGGTTAACTTTATGGATAAAGAAAAACATGGGTTAGGAGAGTTTTCTTAGCCCAAAAATGAAACTCATAAATGTAAATGACTATTTGTCAGAATAAAAATAAAGTCTTTATTTGCAAACCAATCTTGTTTTAGCAAATCTTGAAGGGAGATTAAGCAATGGATTGTATATGTTATTTGTTAAACTTTACAAATGTCTGATTAACTTTTTAAAAAATATCTTTTTCAGGCAAATTAAATAATCTGTGTATGAAGATTATTTTAAGTTGTAGAACAGATGCAAGAATCTTACCATCAAAGAATTCCTTCATCCTGATTTCACTCAACAATGAAGTTTTTTTCAGCTCTGAACACAAGGAATGGCACAATAGTTCAATATAACCTATAAAACAATCATAACTCAGTTCTATGAACTCATTAAAGTGCTAAAGCTTGACCAATGGGGTCAGCATGATCGACCAGTTTTCAACACATGACACTTATTTGTCAATAAGTACAAGCTATACATACTAGTGAGCGATTTCTGGAAGTTATCAGTGATAAAAGTGAATTCTTCATTTCCCTATTCAATGAAAGTGACAATAGTTATAAATTAAAGAAAAGCTTGTTTCTCTACCAAAACCATAATTATACCCTGAGAAGGTAATTTTCTGTTATTGGTAGGATATGATAGCTATCATCCATCATGATATGTTGAACTGTAATAAAACAGACAATTCTAAATGATATCAGCATGAACATGAAGTATTATAGCAATCTTTGTTAAAAAAATAGTGGGTTTTACTAATCAACTAGAAATATTTGTTACTCTTGCATGACAACAAAACCACATATTTTAAAATGCATGCAATGAATATGGAAATTTTAATTTGTCTACACTATTCTCTCATTTTTGCCCTGTCATATTATCACTTTTACAGGAAACTGAATGGGAAACCATATACCAATCATGAAAAGGTTAAAAAAGACAAATGTTTTGGTCTCAAAATCAAAATAATTTTAGGCTCAAAGCATTGCTAAATTGCCTGCAAAATGGGATTATCTCAGTAAAAATGAAAGAATTATTTTCTTCACTGAATCTGTAATTGGTTATTATATATAGTTCAACAAAAAGTGTAAGGACTTATAATGTTATTGGTTCTGATCTGGTATCTCAACTTTCCTACTGACATGATGTTGCTTCTCCCTGTCTTTTCTATAAATATTTTCATGGCAGTTGTCCTAATGAACTCTCCTCCTTGGTACGTTAACAGCATAAATTTAAGCGTACTTCTAGATTGGCTACTAGGTATCTTCATTATACTATTTAAAATAAAAACAGGATGAATATAATTCACTGATACATCTCTTAATGATTCCCAAAATGTATTAAATCTGTCATTTACTACAGGATTCACTAAGGAACCTAACAAAAAATAAGAAAATCCACATTACCTCCTCAGACAAAGGAAGTGTGATTGTTATTATAAGAACACACACAATCATAAAATTAATTTACTACTTGATGATGAAACTGGCACATATAAAAAAAATAAATGAACAGAAAATAATTACTGAAACATAAAAATTTAATAATACAATTAGGTAACTAATTAAAAGTTAAAACAAATCATGGTGTACATTAATAGAATATCACCCTAGGATATCCAAACTTTATGGTTTTCCTAAAACCCACAAAGCAGACATCCCAATGTGGCCCATTATTTCAAGTATTGGCAACACTCTCCACAAAGCGATGAAAGCCATAACAAAAACTATAATTCCTCTCCTTGGTACAATCAGCCAATCACATATAAAAAATTCAGGCAACCTCATTGAAAACTAAAGGAAACAACTATGATTGACAAACTCATAGCTAGATTAGATATAAAATCCCTTTACCCCAATTTTCCAGTTAATAAATGCTTAAATATTTTAAAAAGGCATCTGACTTAATTAAAAATAAGTCTCTTCTTATCAATAGCTAAAATAATAAAAATTTGCCATCTCATCAATCAAAGCTATTTTACAGTTAACAATAATTTTTATAAACAGAATTTGGATTACCAATGGGATCACCCCTAATTGGAGCAAAGGCATGTATTTTCTTAGAATTTCTTGAATCTGGTCCTTTCCAAAATATTTTACCTAAACAATCTGCATACTTCTGATATACTGATGATGCTCTATCAATATATCCCCATGATACTGATTTACCTGATCTTGTAGATAAACTATACAAAGTTGAACATACAATAGAATTTGCATATGAAATGGAAACAAACAATACTTTACCTTTCATAGATATTATGCTACACCATGTTAACAGTAGCTTAAAACTTAGTGTCCACCAAAAATCAGCTAATAAAAATGATCTCATAAATTTCTATTTTCATCTTAACAACAAAATAAAATCTAGAATAATCATTGGATTCTATTTAAGAGCACTCAGAATTTGCAGTCCACAGTATTTACATGGAGAGTAGAAATACACTGACAATACTTTTAAAATTCTCCAATACCCTATTTCATATTAAATGTAAAACAAAAGGCTCATAAAATGTTTCAAAATAGAAAAGTGGTCCTTCCTGACAAACCCAACAAATCAAAATATACTGTTCTATCCATTAACTTTATCACAACTACAATTGAAAAGAATTTATCTAAACTCAACATAAAATTTGTCAAAACTACATCTAAAACAATAAAAGACTTAATTGATACAAAACAAAATAATATTCTAAAACTTGAAAGAGGAATTTACTCTATTACCTGTAATAATTGCCATGAGGAATACATAGGAGAAAGCTTGAGAAATTTAAATAAAAGATTATATGAACACAAAAGGGATCTTTTACAAAACAACACATTAAATGCATTAGTTATTCACCATAATGAGACTAACTACAATTTTGATTTAAAAACTGTTATTCTAATTAAAAGAGATAACAATTTACTAAGACAAAAATGTTTAGAAAGTGCTTTAATTGCTAGATCATCCACAGTAAACTTGTGTCCAGCTTTTTACAACATTTCATCATTCTTCTATTATCACAATGTGGGATATTATATTTAATAACAAAAGTGATGGAAACATAAACAAAAGAAATCTAAATGAAATTGGCTAGATTATATAGCCAAAATACATATTAAAAAAAAAAAATTTTTAATTTAAAATTCTCAGTGTCTCTCTTTCATGTACATGTGTAGTTGCATAAGCATAAACTTTTTTCACTTTATCATACTTCTTTCCCCTAAAATCATTTACTATAAAAGTTTAAAACATCTCACCTAATTATTACAAATAACTCAGACCCTCAAAAAATCCTCTTATGTAAAAACAATGCGGTTTATGAATTCTCATACCTCTTGGGATATTGCATCTCTAATATCAAAAACAAACATTAAATTCTTACATTAGCTATTATGCACCACATTCTCTCATAGGTTGACTTGGTGGAGTTGTCCACTGTGACCAGAAATTATGTTTTGTTCCATATTATTATAGATTAACCACTACAGATCACAAATATAGCCCCCTCGAAAAAAATGATAAAATTTAAGAGAGGATGCTATGTAAATTCATAGTAAACTACAGAAGCCAAAACAAATACAAGATGATTTCTTAAAATTAAAAAATATAATTTTCTTTTTTAAATTTATGATCTCGTGTGCTTAATCAATAGTAATATATGAAAAAAATAATTCCATATTACAAATTTCAAAATTTTTAAAATTTTAATAAATCACATGTGGTTTTGTTTTAGGAGGATCAACTTGCAATTAATTTAAATAGCAAATTGGACCCCCGTTAACTTTTATGAATTTAAAAAAATGTGTTTTGATATTCATGCTCTCAAGTGCTTAATTGAAAAGCAATTATTTTTTCTGGTCACAGTGAATATTGACTTGTCACTTGTTGAAACTTAGTGCAATTTATATACATATCAACCGTCACACGACAAATAACTAAAATAAAACTGTCAATATAAGATAAATAGTAGATAATACCAGAATATTATACAACACTCAGTGTAAGAAAAGACTGAAAATTCTAGAAACTATTATTTTATAAAAAACATTTTACATTAGATAAAATAGCTTTCATTACGGGAGATGGTAACTTGAAGTGTGTATATTTCATGTGCTTACAAAGTAATAATAATAATAATAATATGTATAAACATTTGTTACATTCTTTCCTGGTGCAGTTTAGCTCTGTGTAATTGTTGTACACATGTTACTTTGGACTAATTTGAATCTTAGTATCCCCCAAAAATGCTTGGAGGTGGCCAACAAAATCTTTCCTACCACACTGACAACACCAGTTCTTGATAATGACTGGGATGATGGAAAGTAACTTGAGCAAAAAAATAAAACAAAACATGAACTTCTATCCACAAGACAGTTTATTGACAATTTTGATTCATAAGATGTATATCTTATTTGAAAATTGGAAAAATACAATAAAAATTAAACAGACAGATTTTGTTGAACTTAGGTGTTGCCAGATTTCCCAAATAGAAATATAGGACACCTCATTTATATTTAAATTAAAGCTGTTTCTAATTTGCATAGACATATGTAAATTGAGATTAAATAATATTGCTGTATATAATAACATTTATATGCTAAATTATATTGATAACTTATCATTTGGGTTAAATTAGAAATAATGCATTAAAAAAATATTTATACAAGACATTCTAGGTGTCTTGATAAAGTCAACACAGATGGAGCATAGAAGAAAATCATTAAATACAAGGAATGTCCTGCATATACAAGGTACCTATTAACCCTATGAATACCCTGAAGACCAATCAATGAATTGGTTAGTAAATGAAAATCCTGTAAACTTTTGACACAGAATTTTCTCCTTAAATTTAATGAGAATTGCTGATAATAATGATCATTCATCTAAAAAGTGAAGTATTAAACATATTTCTCCTCCTAGTGTAGTTTGTGAAACTACTCATATGTTAAAGTGTAAACTAAAAAAATAAGCTTAATTTGAACAAATTTAAGGTTACACAACACAATGTATATAAAAGAGTATAAATTAAAGTAGTTTGTATATGATCATATTTTTATTTCAAATGAAGACAAACACATTAATAAAATTAATCAGTAAGAGAAAAATTACATTCTAAAAAGCATGGTATATTTGTTAAGTATTATTTTATAGAAAAATATTACAAACTGAAGCACCAGATATGGTATTTTCTTTGCTTTTTATAAATTCATAGTTTACTAATTTTAAAAAGATTCTCTGATGAAAATATTAAAACGACTTTTTAAAATATTATGAATGCAAGAATGGATTGTATATTATTAAATAACTAGCCAAATAAGTGGTTTGAAATCTTTAATTTTACCTATTTTTTTTCTTTTTTCATAAATTAAATTTCTATTCTTAATGATTAAGGCTTAAGTCATTTAATTATAAGTTTGTTGATAATTATTTTAAAATGTTGAAGCAAAACTAAATTGAGTCATGTTTATGATCACTAGATTTGTTTAAAATTATTTTTTTAAAATTTAATAAAGGCACTAAATAATTTTACAAATTAATTGTGTTCAAAATAAATTAAATGTTTCAACTTTATTACTAATATGATAATTTATGATAATTTATGAGGATTATTTTTAAGTTTCTTGTAAAATTAAATATTTTATGAATGTTCAAAAAATATTGGAATGTTATAAAAAGAAATAAATAAATGAATAAAAACGACGAGTTTTATTCATTTATTTTCTTGTTTTAGAAAAAATTGATTTTTGAAGTGACGGGAGATTCTTTTTTTTAAATAACTTACAAATATTTTACTGTCAGTCAGTTTGAAGGAATGAGAAGAAAAAAGAATAGAATAATTACACCGGTTTTTAATTAAAATTTAATACAAAATTTCAGCGCATACAAAACAAATACTTTTTTCGCGTCAGGCTTTCTTTAGTGAATAATTTCAAAAAGGGGTGAAGTGGTAACGGACATATTGGAAGTGGAAAAGTATGAGGAAGGAAAAAATCTTGAGGAAAGAACAACGGAAGTGGGGCAAACGTGTCCAAGTCGGAAACGGAAGCAAAAACGTCAGTGAAGAGCACATGTGCGCAAAACAAACGATTCAGCAGCCAATGTTGCGCATCTCTTTGTTGATTTCTTATTCCCCTCCTACCCCCACTTTCTTTGTTTCATCTTCTCTTACTGCAACTCTCTTTGTCCCTTTTACTCCGACTACTGCTCTGTCGCTGACTCAACTCTTACTACAACTCTTGCTTGGTTGTAGGTTTTCGATTGTCATTTCTTCCTTGCTTCCTCTTCATATGTTCCCTATATTTTACTACTTTCTCTTCTGCCTTCGTTTTCTCATTTGCATCGCCATCTTTGTCATACATGCTGGTTCTCCTCCCGCTGCTACTTAGGTTATTCAGTGACGGAGTAGCAGCCACCTACTTCAATATTTTATGTATTACCCCTGCTTCTTATCCCCTTTGTATATTGCATAGCCCTCCTCCTACTTTAACGGTATGCGCTTCTCCTCCTGCCACTCTGTTTACACATGGATGTGTATCACTGTTTGTGATGTTCGCTCAGTGTGTTTGTAACCGCTTGTCTTTGTGTATGAATGTATGTATGTAGTCTGACCATTGTGATTACTACTAAGAAGCAGCACTAAAAAGGCACACTACCCAGAGCACTGACTACTAAAAACATCAAAACTCATACACACAGCGGCATATACCACCACTATCATCATCATCACAGAAGGGAAAGATAGAGAGAGAAGGACAGAAAAAGAGATAGATAAATAAGATAGAAAGAAACAAGAAAGAGTGTTGTGCGTGGGTCAATATCCTTTTCTCTCTTCCTGTTTTTCTTTTTTGTTTTGTTTTGTTTTGCTTTGTTTCTTTTTTTTTATGCGTTTCCCCTCAACAAACCTGCGGGACCGCTTTGGCTTTATCTAACGATCAACATCATTGTCATCACCAACAGCTCATCGACAACAAATAACGAGCCCCAGGAAGAAAACGAAAGCGGAAAAAAAAGGATAAAAAAAGGAAGGAATAACCCAAAGTTGTGGCCGTGGAGGCCATTGCTTGATATTTTCTCCTTTATTTTATTTATTTCAAGTAAAAAGCAGTTCAGTTTACTAAATATTAAGGGTGGTTGGTGTTGTAGTATCTGTCCTGGTGTTCATGTTTTTGGTAAGGTGTTGAGAAGGAGGAGTCCTGGCTTCTCTTGGGGGCTCTCTGTGTGTGTCCGGCCTGGCCGCCAGAGTCAGTCCCCGCCCTAGCAGGCCACTGTGCCGACATGACCAGGGACCACACCATCATCAGAGCCAACACTATCAACAACAAGCCAACCATTACCGGCGGGGACAGCCGTACAAAGCCCCTAAGATGAACCTGAATGGCTGCCCGCATCTCAATGAATTCAAACTGGCGAAGGGAACAGAACCATTCCGGATCATCCACGCTTATTTTATTGCATGCTCATCAGCTGACGCCCGCAGACTTAAGGTGAGTATATATAGTTTAGTTTTACTTTGAGCTATTACCCATACTACTGATAAATCACAACTATCCTTACTACGACTACCAATAATAATAATAATAAGACCACAAATTTACTACTAACAACATTATTAGTAGTAGTAGTAGTCGTAGTATTAGTAGTAAATATAATAATACCGCATCGACATTACTTGCCACTTGGTGTGTCATTTTTACTCATGACATTTCACTCCTCTGTCTACTAAAAATGTGATGATGTCCCCTATTCAACTGTATAGTCAATATTACAAACAGTAATACAAAAGAGCATTGTGGTGTATATAATTTCATTCTTCTATCTGTTTTGTCCACTGGATGTAGTGATGTCCCTTGTTTTGGTATAAGACTAGAAATAATTATTATTACCTTTGTTATAATTGATGATAACACTGTTTTATCCTTATTATTAATAATAATAGAAATAAAATTGTGGTGTGTATAATATTCCTACTCTAAATTTCACTTTTGTGTCCACTGGATGTGGTGATGTCCCTTGTTGTATACACTCTACACACATACTCATTTATTTTATCATCTTCATCTCCTTCCTCATTTTATTCTCCCCTCCTGTTTTTGTTCTGCTTAGTATCGTCCTCAGGGACATTCTATGCACTCAACAAACACTATTATTGTCTGTTACTGTTATTATTTTATCTTAAACTTCCAAATCACGCTAATAACTGTGTTAACACACATGGTCAATTCTACTACTACACAGCGAGACTCCTTATGTGTAACAGTAGTAGTTGTATATATCGGATCATCACATGTACACACACATGGTACTAGAACCAAATATGTGTGTGTATGTGTGTGTATACACGTCTGTGTCTCCATGCACCAGTCTGTTCGGTTTTGTTTAACTTAACATGAAACCCATTTTAAAAAGCTTTTACTGTTTTTCTTTTGTTAAAATCATGTATCGTTGAATAAAATAACTGTGTTGAAATTCTCGTCATTGTACAAAAATCACTTCTTTTATATACAACGACAGCCATACATCAGCTTGCTTAGTTAAAACGTGCAAAAGCAAAACCTGTCTTTTGGGGGGCTTCGTATGAAATTGTTTCTTTATTCCCCCTTCGATTTTGCTTTTAAATCCTAAATGTTATGAATCTTGATTAATTTTTTTTGTGCAGTCTTATTAGTTCTGTATAAGGCCAAGCTTAGCTTTTTTTACACTCCCTTTATTGAAACAATGTATTAAACGATTTGCTTAAATTATGAATTCACTCTCGTATCTTTAAGCTCAGTACACAGTTTTTGAAAATAGTTTAGTGTTAATAAATAGACCCGATATTATTAAGATATTAGTTTATTCGCAAAAATTTAGAAAGGAAGTTCATCATTAGCATGTTTGTTTATGTTTTGTTTGTTCTTTTATTGTAATCAATGTAAGTTTTTTGTTTGACGCATTGGATTTTGTCGTGTATTTGCGGCAAATAAAAGTAAAATGCAGCATTTAATGCACCTAATTCTTAATTAACGTTTGTTATTCTTCATTTAGCGTAATTTTAGAAGTCAGAATGTCAGTGTATTACAATATTAATTACAATAATCAACATGTGCTTATAATCAGCAACTAGGCGAATTTAAAATTTAAATCTATAAAAATAAAATAATTATTTTACTTGTTCATATTTGTGTTTTTGTTTTAATTCCTTACTGAATGCTGTCAAGGTAATCATTAATTTAATAATAAAATAATAACAATTGGCCCAAAATATTGTCTTCTGGATGGATATCACTTGTATCACATGGCTTTGAGAGGATTTATTTTTTGAATGTCGAAAACCTGTGGAAGTAGATGGAAACCTGGATGTTTTTGTTCAGTAGCTGGTGGTCAGTAGCTTTCGCATTCCTACAAAACTTAAAGAGGCAATCTTAATAATACACTGTTAAAATATGACCGATTTTATACTTGTAAAATCTGCAGTACTATAAATACATAAAACGAAGAGGTAAAATATCTCCGAATTTTAATTGATCTAGAAAATAATGTTCTGAGCCATTCACTATGACGGCTCCAAAGTAACAAATGGAAAAAAAGCTTGATCTATGATTTTAAGCTGTAAAAGTATTTTTTTGGATTTTCTTTTAATGACTGTTATTGTAAATTGCATGTATTGATTGTACATAATAAAGTAACTCTTTCATTTTTTCACTTACAGGCAGAGAAATGTTTGTGTCACACTTGTCATCAAGCCTCTGTTAGACTTCATGCTTGTTTGGAGTGTGTGTTTTTTGGTTGTTTCAAATCAAAACACATTCATGAGCATGCAAAGAACAAAGGTCATGATTTAGGTAAGTACCCTGGTAAGACACAAAAATGTTACCTTTGTTTAAAACTCTACTCATACCTACAAAGTACAAACAATAATACATTTTACTTGCATGCAGCCATCACATGTTGATTTTTTTTTTAATTGTAATATTGTTTTAAGAAATGAATTAAGTTGTTTTGAATTGAATATAGTTAAATAAAATGCCAGTCATATTTTTTCTTCATCTCAAACCCGCCCCAACCAACATATATACAACATTATTTAGGGTAATTAACCTAAAGAAAGTAACACTGTCAGAAACAATATCTGTTTTTTGAGTTATAATAGAAAAATTGAGGAAATACTATAATTAAGGAGTTGTTAAAAGAAAGAAATCCCAAATTGTCATATTGTGTTTTAGGTATTTTCATTAATTAAATATTGTGAATTTAACAAGATTTTATGAGATTTAGTAACAATTTTCAATAAATTAACCTACAATAGAAGCTTTGATCTCTTTAATAACTGATTCAAACACTGGACCTGGAAAGGAAAGAATTGGGTTAACATTCAAATTGTTAATTTTATAAAAAAAAAAATAAGATTAATTAGGTAACTGAAAAGGTATTTTAAATTAAAATTATAAAATGTCATAATGCAAATATTTTGACATCCATCCTTAGAACAAGTTTATATATTCATTATCATCTGTTGAAAGTTATATATTACAACCTGTAGCCATAGTGAAATTTGATACAAATGTGCCTGCATATTCATTGTCATCTAGTGAAAGTCTGAAGAAAATTACAATATACAAATTCTCACTATGCAATATCAGTCACCAGATACATTCACTGATATTTATTTAAAAGTAATAGGTTCTTAATAAAAACGAAAAAAAAGAAAGTTAAACTATTGCCGTAAGGAAAACATTTTGCTCAGAAGAGCCCCAGAATATTCATGTTTATGACAAGCAATGAGGCAATAGGAAAATGAGATAGTGTTTAGACTGTTGCAGTTTGGGCACAATGTCAGTCTTTATGCATCTTCATTTGCGTAATTTTTAAAGTGAAGACCATTATGAGACTTAATCCAAGAATTTTGTTTGAGCAGTCTATAGGTCACTATTAAAAATTGGTAAATAATTTTTTCATAGTACAGCTGAGAATAGTTTATAGTACTAATCAAAGTATCAATTAAGAAAAATGTGTTTATTCAGTTAGGGGAACCTCCCAATACTCAGTGATGCTTATTTGGAAGAAATACCACCAAGACATGAAATAAAAACTCTGTAATGGCAGGTTTAAAAAGATATTAAATAATTCATGACTAAGCTATTTTGGAATGGATTAAATAAGGAAAATGTCCAGATACATGAGGATGACTCACTCCACAAACTCTGACAAAATAAAATGAGGTAGGGGAACTATTTAGCTATCTTAAATATTTTTCAGTAGCTGCTCATAATTTGCTTTGTATTTAAATGCAGGTTGTGTCGATATTCCAGTATATCGGATAATTTTGTTACTTGAAAGAGAAAATACCATAAAATCTATTCATAGCAAATCTACCAAACTTTAATTTGCATAATATTGTTTAGATTATTGAATTATAATTCTGTAACTGAATAAATGTTCTTTGACATCATAATATAATTCTGTGTGTTCTTCCTTCACACATCTATTATGACTTGCCATTAATCCAGCTAAATAATAGATAATTTCTATTTCCTGAGGAAAACCAGAAGGAGAAGATATGAGACATGGTCTGGTTTTAGTGAGAAAAAGTAAGTCTACATAATGAGAAAGGGAAGATAGAGGAAGCAGTAATGCTATAAAGCACTTATCGTTTATTTCACTGAAATGGAAAACATTGTTCACTTTAAATCTTCATTTCTACTCTATTACTTCTTTATATAATAAACTATATTCATATTTATATGAGTTATGTCAATAGTTTGTTCAGGTTGTTAAGTTCAAAGATTTAAGGATGCAAATTCAACAGGTAATTTATAGTTGTAAAAATTGCAAGGAATATATTTATTAAATTAAGAATTATGATTCATCAGAAAATTCAAAACTGGGAAACCATGAAATGTTAATGGATACTGCTAGTAAATACTTAATAAAGCAAACTAGTTTCATCTTAGAAATCTATTGTTTTCTCTTTTATTAGGTTTTGTTTATCTAAACTCTTGTCCTCTTTGCCAGTGGTTCTCAACGTTTTTTAACTCATGGCCCACTTTGAAAACAGACTTTTTCTGTTGTCCATGAAGCTATTATAGGGTAAAAAATTATTTCCATTTTACATAGAATATATCTAATAAAGATACAATTTTTCTACTGAAATGGTATAATTTTCTTTCTATAGTCAGAAAAAAAGTCATTTTCAATGCCGGATTAATTAAAAGTTATTCAAACACTAAGTAATTAGTAAATTTTCATAATCTGAATAGATGAAAATTATTTACATATATTTAATTTCATTAATGTAAGGACGAGAAGCCAATAAGAGCACTATGGACCATTCAATAAGCTAGTAAAAATTATAACATTTCTGTGGCCCACTTGAAATTTGCCATGGCCCATTTTGGGAAACACTGCTCTACACCGTTGATTGATGCCAAAATGAACATGTTCTCAAAAGACACAATCTCCTTTCTCCTGATCTCTTTGTTATTTCTGGTTGTCATTATTTTAGTATGACTACAAACACTAGGTATAGTTGCATAATAACAGTTACTTAATTTTTAGGCTTTTCTTCTATTTTTGTTTTTTTCTATTTGTGTATAAAATAATTGTATTTTTTTCTTTTATTAGCTGTGGATCTATCCTATGGTGCTGTTTACTGTTCTTCCTGTGGAGACTATGTCTATGATAAAGAGTTGGAAGACTTGGCTAAGGATCAGATAAGGAGATCAGCTTGTTCCCTTGGTAAGTTACTGTGCTACCTATGATGCCTGAATTTATATCTATTATAAAAGGGGTGCTGAAAAGTAACCAAAAAACCCTTTTCACACAATGATATAAGCCAAATATTGGGAAATGGATTAGACTGAGAATGTTTCAGCACTCCCTTGTAATTTAATCTAACCCCACAAATGTCAGTTCAGTTATATAAAAATTGGAAATGTGGAATACTTGGAATTAGTTTGATACAAACATTAACCATTGATAAGATGTGCATTAACTTTTGATATCTATGCAGAAAATGAATATGGAATAGTATTGTGATGAAGAAAAAAAAAGAAAAATATGATCTACTTGATGAAAATAGTTAATGTTTACTGTAGAATACAAAAGTATAAAAAGTTTAGGTGTGTCTTATGAATTTGGTACTTAAGAAAATGTGAAGCTAAAAGTTTCTACTCCTATAAATTACTATGCAAATAAACTATTTTTTGACTTCATTTGACCATTTTTCCAAATAGTTTAAGTGCTGTAGGTCCTTAAAAATAGTGTCTCGGGTGGTCTACAAAATTTCTATCTGAACAAAGAAAATAACCCAAGGACATTAAAATAAGGATTCCATAAAATTATTTTTATTTTAAATATAAAAGTCAAAACAGTGAAAATGCAACATGATTTGTTCATGTTAAGCAGTTCTATCAATATTCAAAAATATACACAAATCAGGATCATTAGTAAAGCAAAAATCCCATTAAGGATATTTTTAAAGGAAATAAATATTTAGGTTTAGTGATAAAAGTCAATACTTTTAGTTATAAGTCTGTATTTTAAAAAGCCACTTTTAATATTACAATACTTTAATTCTATAATCTATTTAAAAAAAATTAAAATTTCATTTTATGTATCATTTGGTATAAAACATATTTGTGTATAAAAAGCATTACATTTCTGTTGCTAAAAATATACATCATAATTAACCAGTAAAGTATAAAGTTTTATATGCTCCGAGAAAGTTTATCTATTAAACAGAACTTCTGTACATGACCTTCAGACATGTAACAACGTGGTCAAAATATACAAATATTTTTAAACTGCCTAACTGGTCTGCTGATGTCATCAAAATAGGCAATTTTAAGGAGTTAAAAAAAATTAAGCAATCTTTAAATTGTAATACTGACATTATGATAACAAGAATGAATATATGAGAAGCTCTGAAAGTGGATATCATTTTTTTGCATTTTTGCCAATTTCAGGTCCTTATAAAAGTACATAAGACACACCTAAGCTGTTTATACTTTTGTAATCTACAGTAAATATTAACTATTGTCACCAAGATTTAAATCTGTACATGCAATATCCTTGGAGCTATGAATGTCAGAAATTCCTTGAAAGCCTTATTTAGCAAAATGCAGTGAAATTTCAAGATACTCTGATTTTAAAGCTATTAAAGATATTGATCTAATATTTGTGATTTATCAATAAATTGGATCCAGGAACACCTATGAATTTTCACAGATTTTTCTGAGTGTGTCACTTGTAGCTATTTGTTGACTGGAGATTGAATGACCCTTTGATTGACATTACAGGGTAGTTTCCACTTATCAAATAAATTGCATTCATGATAATTTTAAAAACTTTAAGATAAATAGACTAATCTTAAAAAGAACACTAGAAAATGCAGCACATTTTTATTGGTATTGGTGTACTCAAAATGCTGCTATAAATATTTCTAAGATTTTGATATTTTGGTTTCCTGCAACTGACTTGCATAATGCCAAAATGTTGTTGTTGAAGTTGAACTTCTTGAATTAGATTTTTCGAAGGTTTATTAATAATTCTTTAATATTCATCAGCCAATATGACATGGCTCTCAGCTTAATGCAACCCTTTGCTTGCTTGTAAATCATGAAACCCTTTGATAAAATTTAACTTTTTGTACACTACTTATTCATGAGTTTACGAGTTAAAAAAAAAATATCTGCAGAAACAATTTATCAATATAATTATCCTAAATTATTATTATTTTGTTTTATACATTTTAGGTATAAAAGAACAGTTTTCACCTTGGGAACCTG
Source organism: Acanthosepion esculentum (assembly GCA_964036315.1). Taxonomy (NCBI): domain Eukaryota; kingdom Metazoa; phylum Mollusca; class Cephalopoda; order Sepiida; family Sepiidae; genus Acanthosepion; species Acanthosepion esculentum. The sequence continues at coordinate 39,050,369 of OZ038501.1, forward strand.
ACCAATGTGACGTGGATTTATTATCCAAAAACAGGAAAAGACTAAAAGTGGAAGACAATTCTACTATTGGTAAGTTGTGTATACTGAACAGCTTTTTATTTAACATGTGCTGTCTGTTTTTGTTTTTTGTTTATCAATCTAAATGTTTGCTTTCACTCCTGTAGGTTTAAGAGGCCTCATCAATCTGGGGAATACTTGTTTCATGAACTGTATCGTCCAAGCTCTGACACACACACCAATATTGCGAGACTTCTTCTTGGCTGACCAGCATGTTTGCCAGATGGACAATGAAGCCCAGAAGTGCTTGGTGTGTGAGATGTCCCGCCTTTTCCAGGAGGTAATATTTATTTTCTGTAATCATGCAATGTTTAAATGTACTGATAAAATATTTTGTAGCTTTAGTTCATTTCAAAGATATACACACACATTTCATTAAAGACAACTAACAAGATACTGCAATTAAGCGTTCTATTCAATTCTTCTTGCATTTGTACAAGTATTTTCTTTTCTGCACATAAAGTGTATAAAAACTGTTCTATATACCCAAATGCTTTAGGCTGTTCTATTAGACATTAGCAAGGAGGGTTTGTTTTGTTTTTTTTAAACTGAATATGTAAATTTAAAAATCTGCTGATAATAATCTATCTATAAAAATCTACATATGCAGTTAAAAAAAATCCTAAGAATATACTAGAAGAGCTGAAAGCACTTGAATATATATATAGAACATTTGGACAGTTTTTTACACACTTTATGTCTGGAAATGAAAACACTTATATGAAAGAAAAATTAAATAAAAAGCTTAATCACAGTACCTTGCCAGTCATTTTTAATGAAACATGTATAAAAGAGGGATTGCTACCAAAATATTCATATATTTTATATTACCACCTCCTTAATATTAGACAAGTGATTCTATATAAACTTCACATTTTTATAACACAAGTACCTTTTTATGGCAATATTTACACACAGACTGACAGTGTAGCTATGTGCTCACATCTTAGTTTCATTGATTCTAATTACTTCCTGACCTTGTAAAAAAAAGTCTTAATTTTGCCAAGCCCTCCATATAGGTTCAATATATTGACAACATTTTCATATTAACGAAAGACCTAAATGAAATAAAATACCTTTGGAAATAACACTCTTACATTTTACTTATTATCTGAACATTAATAATAGAGTACCTTTACTCAACATTCTAGTTGATGCTAACAGCCATAATTTTATTACTTAACTGTATATAATAAATCAATAAGAAAAAAAATTGTCTCAATTACAAAAGTAAGTGTCCTCACAGATATAAAATAGGAGTAATAAAAAACATGATTAACTGTACTAAAATGATTTCTCCTTTGGACACATTATTTTATAAAGAATTAAGCCACATAAAGACACTAACCAACAATAATTTCCCAAAGCATGTTGTTGTTGAAGAAATAAAATTGGCCTTGAAGAAATTTAGAAAAAGATGACACAAGCAATCATCTTGATATAAACAAAAATAAAGACAACATTAAATTACTTTGTTGTAACCAGATGCATCCTAATTATAAACAAGATGAAAAAGCCATTAAAAATTTAATTGGCCAGTGTATATCAGTTAAGGGTCCGAACAAATACATTAGATTTATCATTTACTATAAAAAGATAAAAACATCTAAGCTAATTATTACCAATAATTCAGAACCTCAACAATCAACCTGATGTAAAAAAAAAGTTGTTTTTGTATTCTCATGTCCTTTGGAAGATTGTATCTTCAATACTAATGATCAACACACAACATTAAATTCTTACATTGGCCACACATTCACCACACTATCTCACAGATTGATGTGTCAGTTGTTGAAACTTAGTGTAATTTGTGCACATATCAATCATCATATCACAAATAACCAAAATACAAATATCAACTTAAGATAGATTTTAGTAGATAATGCCAAAATATTACACAGGACACGCTGCAAAGAAAAACTCAACATTTTAGAAGCCATTATGACAAATCACCCACATTAAATAGAACATCTTTCTCCACAGGAGACGGTATATGGAAGTGTGTATAAAATATTTAATATGCAGGCAAAATATTTAATGCAAAATAACAACACGTATAATTATTTGATAAATTTTTTCTGTTTAACCGTTACATATGATGTCCCTTTGAAGTGATTAAACTTCCAATTCCAGTGATCTGAAAAGGCACCAGCATGTAGTCAACAAAATCTTGTCTACCATACTGACAACACCCAGTTCTTGATAATGACTGAGACAGTAAAATTATTTGAACAAAACAGAAAAAATATGGACTTTAGACAGTTTATCTTAATTTTGACTGATATGCAAAAATTTGAAAAATACAATAAAAAATGCAGACAGACCTTTTTAATAAATTTGTTATATAAACAGGATTAAACAAATAGTTTGCTGCTAGTGTTATGTTTCTTGGCTTTGTTCTAAACAAAGAGAAATTTCATAATCTATTTTCTTCACTTAAATTTCATTGATTTTTTTTTTTAAATATGTAGAAACATAATGTCTAATTGGTTCCATCTTTACCTGAAATATATTTATAAAGTCAGTTAGATTTTTTCTTTCAAAGTTAATACGACAAAATTAAATTTATTGTGATGTTCACTATGTTAATTTTTCATAAAGTGATAATGAAAATTATATTATTAAATTATTTATAAAAATTAGTGTTTATATTATTATTTTTTCTTATTAAGAAAAAATGTTTTTAAAGCATAGAAACAATAATTCTAACAATTAGAATAGAAACAATTCTATTAGTTAAAGCCAACTCAGTGGTATTCTGTAATATTCAGCAAATGGGACTGAACTATTACAGAAGGGAAACTCACTCATGTAATTATTAAAAAGGAAATATTAAGTAATATATATATATATATATATATATATATATATATATATATATATATATATACACACATGCATACATACATACATACATACATATATATATATATATTATAATAAAAGGAAAGAACAGTAAGATATATAATTCAGTGTTCTTATTGAATTTTTTATTTTTACAAAACAGTGCTCAATGTAAATTTACAGAGCATAAATTAGCTTGAAGATGAAACAGAACTAATGCTTTTAATTTAATTATATAATTAAATTATATATAAGTTCTATTTTTCTCCTTTTATTTTAGTTTTATTCAGGAAACCGCGCACCACACATCCCATATCGTTTACTGCACCTTGTCTGGACCAATGCCCGACATCTTGCTGGCTATGAACAACAGGATGCCCATGAATTTCTCATAGCAGCACTTGATGTCTTGCATCGACATTGCAAAGGTAAAATAATTCTATCAATGCTTTTACTAGATATATTTTTCTTTATATAAATCATCATCTTTTTAGTTTTTTATTACTCATTTTTTTAAATGCCTTTTTTCTTTATTTTTTTGTAGGAACAAATGGCCTCTCTTACAATAACCCCCATCACTGCAACTGTATAATTGATCAAATATTCACAGGTGGCTTGCAGTCGGATGTCACTTGTCAGGAGTGCAAGTAAACAAACTTTCTACTTATGGCTATTAAATTTGAAATTAAGCATTTTAGTATTACAATCTGATAAAATGTTTTTACGTTATCACAAATATTATCTTAATTCTTATCTGTTAAGTTTTTCCAGGTTTTGAAGAAAATTGTGTCACACTTTTGACTCTTGTAAAATGTCTGTTATTTTACCTATGTTTAATGTTTTTGATCGGTTAGCATCATAAGTAACTAGAATGCAATTCTTTCATTGAAAAAATCATCTCAATAATAGTAATAATGATTAAATTTACTGATGGAATATAAAAACTTTATTCTGTTTTTTTTTATCATGCAAAATCCTTACAGATATTTGAGATTAAATTGGCATTTACTCTTTTTCTTTATTTTGCATATGAAGTATTTAGAAAAAATCGCTCTTGAAGTATCTGTTTAGAAATTTACAGCTTTTGAAGATAGCCTTTGTTTTGTCTGTGTTGATTAAACTTTTAGCATTGATAATTTTGTTATATCACTTGTTTTATTTGTGAAGATACTGAATATATATTATCAGAAATTAACTTTAAATTTTATTTTTTTGAATCTCCTGATCTTTAATTAAATTTCTCTTGATATCTTGAGCTTTTTTAGATTATACAGATTGCTTTGACTGGAGGATGGGGAAATCATAATCCACTTTCAATAAGATAAATATTAAGTATAATTTACTCAGGAAAAAGTCTATTTTGGGCTGCTAAACAGTATGTCTGCCTCCAGTCCATCTAGCTTTTAATTTTTATTATGACTTGAATGAGATATATATATATATATATATATATATATATATATATATATATATATATCAGGTGTAACAGCATGGAATAATTGTCCATCCCACAAAATGTTTAATATCTAAAAATCCACTAAACTAATTGAGTTTTCTTTCCAGGTTTTCAGATAAGACATTTAGCTATCTTGACACCATTTGTCTTAAGAATCACTGAAAAACCATTTGACTTATTCAGCTAGAAATAGAACAAGTTAAAATCCGTTTGTGTCAGCCCCACTATGTCTTCCCAACTGATCAATTGTGAGAGAAAAAAGATCATTCAGACCTTCAGTAATGGTACCAACATTCATACTCTGGCTTCCATTTTCAAAGTCCATTCAAGAACCATCCAGAGAACGGTGAATAAGTTTAAAAAAGAGGGAACGGTAGAAAGGAACACTGGATCAGGAGGTCACAACAGCAAGAGGATCATCATTTGAACTTAGAGCTAAATACATTCTTATTGTTCGAAGTAGAATCCAATGGTGTTATAAAAACCTTGGAGAACTCTAGTAAGATATCTTTAATCATTTCTAAGATACAACAGTTCAAAGCTTAATCTAACAATTGGACAATTTTGCTGTTACACTCAGTGTGTGTGTGTGTGTATGTATGTATGTATGTATGTATGTATATATATATATATATATATATATTCTGAAAATCCTACTGAAGATTGTACTATTATTGTATCTTACAACCGGAATCCTTTTTAGAGAGAAATCAAACTTCCTTTTTTGAATACCAATTTGAGTTTATATTCTGTTTATCCAGTGAACGTTTTTAGTAGATATTTTTAAAAAAATGACTTTTCTGTTGAGAATGGATTACTTCATTAGGAAACTGTTTAAGATATTTTCACTTTTGTTATCACTTTTGAGACTTCATGTTATACTTTATATTTTCTCATTAATTTCTTCATGATTTTTCATGTTTTTCTTTACAAGTAATGTGTCCACAACAATTGACCCAATCTGGGACATCTCATTAGATTTGGGTCCTGGGCCTCCATGCAGTACTCCAACTACAGCACCAAGCAGTACCTCTTCTTCCTCAGCTGCTGCTGCTGCTACTGCAAATGCTACTTCCACTCCCACCACTACCAATGCTACCAATACAACCACAAATAACAACACCAACAATGGTTCAACAAATTCTCCAGCTTCAAGTAAGTTTCATATGATGTTTATTAATATTTTTATTCAGAATATTAAAATGTCTAAAGACAAAGGAAGTTCATCAAGTATAGTTGAATAAGAGTTCATTGTTTTGTTTCTTCCCTACTGTCTATGGACAGTCATGTTAGCCAAAGTGTTTTGCTGTCAATTATTTGACAAGACTTGTTGCTAATCATTTATTTTTAATGCACTGAACAGTTTCATTCATCAGTAAGTTCAAGTTTTATTATATATAATTTAAAAAAGAATTTTGACTGCATCTGGTGTTCATTGTGAGATGAGTAATTGTCTAAGGTTTTTGTTAAGATTTATAAATCAGTCTGTAAAACCTGTGTATTATTATTGTTTACAGTGTCAAAATGTTCCTTTAAATGCAGAAACTATAAATTTAAAAAAAAAAAAGAATGTGAAGTACCTGGTACCTGCAAGATAAGAGATAATTTTATTAGGAATATTGTCAAGTATCAAATCTGTCTTTTATTCTGGGATAAGAGTTCCATTTGAATTCAAACTGAAAGCAAATTTTTGTAGAATATTTTATTTCATAATCCAAAGCGGCCCAGTAAGATTCATTTAATACTGACTTGACCAAGAGGAATATTTCTAAACCTACCATTCCTAACTGCTTATTTCATGCCTTGGTGGTATTTCTTTCCAAATAAGCATTATTGAATATTGGGAGAATTTCTTCTGACTGAATAAACACATTTTTCTTAATTGATATTCCAAACCCACTCAAGATACTTTGACTGATTAATACTATAAACTATTCTCAGCTGTACTATGAAAAAACTATTTACCAATTTTTAATAGTGACCTATAGACTGTTCAAACAAAATTCTTGGATTAAGTCTCATACTGGTCTTCACTTTAAAAATTGTGCAAATGAAGATATATAAAGAAAGACTGACATTGTGCTCAAACTGCAACAGTCTAGACAGTTATCTCATTTTCCTATTGCTTTCTTGGTTGGTTATATGAAGTGACTTTCTTTTTAATGCTCTGCAATAATATTACTTGTCATAAACATATGACTATTCTGGGGCTCTTCTGAGCACAATGTTTTTACTACAGCAATAGTTTGACTTTACTATAATTTTTTTTATTAAGAACCTATTACTTTTAAATGAATACTAGTGAATGTATTTGGTGGCCAATATTGCATAGTAACAATTTGTATCTTGTAATTTTCTTCAAATTTTATATGAATAAGTATAGCTTTCACTAGATGACAATGAATATGCAGGCAAATTTATATAAAATTTCACTATGGCTACAAGTTGTAATATAAATAAAAAAATGTGACAATTCATGTTTTTGATGGAATGGCTATTATACAATGAACTGCAGATTTTATTGTAAATAGTCGACATCCTATTTGTCTTTATTAAATGTCAAATTTGAGTAAAATAATCATATCTATTTAGTTCTATGGCTTAATATTAGATGAAAGTCAATGGGATTTTCAGTAGGATTTTTTAATTAAATTAATCTGAGAAATTTTTAATAAATGTTGTTATTACCAGGAAAGAATAGAATAATATTTAAAATAAAATAGATGTAAAATTGATTTCCAATTGTTTTTCATTAAAATCATAGAAAAATCTAACCTCATCTATAAATATGTTGATACAAATATACACAGACATTTTGTTATTTTCTAATGACACCTTAAAGCAGAAAATTGCTTTATCAATTATGTCAAAATGGCTCAGAATGAGAAATCGAAGATCTAGATTCAAATTCCAGTCAAATTTGTTACGTTCACTTACATACAAATATTTTTGGAAAAGGTATGAATCCATTTCTTCTCCCCCTTGCTATGAGTTAAATAGCAGGACTTGTATATAGAAAAATCTTTATTGCAAAAAAAAAAAAAAAAAGTTAATGCAGTATTCCCTGGCAAAAAACAATTCTTACATCCCAAAATATGTTTTGGCTTTAAATAATCCGCACAAGCCATAAAATACAAATCAGTCCATCAATATCAAAGACATCTATATTACCTCTGTGTCTCAAGGAGAAACAAGACTTCAAAGAAATTAGCATGTCTTTGATGCCATTTTCTTGAAAGTCCATTGGTATTATACTTTTTATTATTCATTATCATGAATTTTGCAGTGCAATGTTTTAGTTATATTTAGCTTTAATTTTTTTTTTTTTTTTTTTTTTTTTTTTTTTATGTGACAAATCAGATTTTTACATTTGCTTGTAAAAATTCCTCAAGTAGTATACATTTTCTTTAACTTCTCTATCATTATGCTTTGTTGTCTGAAGAGTCTTTAATATTTCTTTTCTGATGCTTCAGGTTTTTCTAACAGTCCTGGGAATTATGAACCTACTTCGCTGGTAGAATGTTTAAAACGGTAACTTAGCTTTTATTTTATCAAACTACCTGTTATACCTCATATCGATGTTTTTTTTTATTTTCTCTTCTTTTTTTTTATATCGCTGTTTTTAAAAATTGACATGAAATAATTTTCATTTGCTATGAATTTTTATAATTAATAATTTTGATAGAAAAACTGCAGAATTTTATCCAAAAATGAACAAATATTTTGTCTTTTTACCCCTATAAATTGTTTGTTTTTATTTTATATATTAGAATTTTTTCCTGGAAATCAGCAATTTGTAAATTAGGAAACTTCAGGAACATCAACAGTTTATTTATTTCCTTTACTTCACAATAGTTTTTTTTATTATTATTTCTTTTTACCTTTATATTTACGTTTAGTTTCACTAAACCAGAACATTTGGGCAGCTCAGCAAAAATAAAATGTAGCAGTTGCCATAGTTATCAAGAATCGACAAAACAGTTGACCATGAAAAAATTGCCAGTGGTTGCTTGCTTTCATCTGAAGGTAAGTCACTAGTCTATCAATTTCTTTTCTTGGTAAAATTTGTAACTTGCCACACAGTTGTTTTCCCTATTCATTTTCCTATAAAGAAATCCTACATGCTATTGTCTGATTAACCAATTTGTAGGATAATCTTGTTTGCTGTGAAAGACGTTTATTATTGATATCTAGTATTTTTTGACAGCACAAAGACCAATTTAATTCTATGTAACTAGAAAAGAGAAAATTATGTATTAAGTGTTTTTAAAGTTATCAAAATTTCTAATTTTAGTCATTATTTCTAAATTATAGGCATGTGTTTAATAGAAAAATATCTACACATTCTATCCCTTCAATTAGTGTACCTACTCACTCATAGGCACTTTTATAAGAAAAACTATATGTATACTAAAACTTTGATTAACTTGTAGTCTAATGTTGTAAAATTCACAAGATAAATTTTAGAGAGTTGATACAATTTTAATTATGAAACCAGAAGAATTATCAAGCTATATTTTCTATGTATTCCAAAAATTTAAAACAATTTTAAAATCTTTACATTTTTAAAGGTTTTTATTTAGGTTTTAGTTTTTAATTGAAGTGCTTTTTTTTTTTTTTTTTAAATAGCAGATTGAATATATTTTGAAAATTTAGGTTAGTGTAGAAGTAACTTTAAAGCAATGTACAATACCACATTTTCTTTTGCCTAGCTAGTAGGGAATATTGTTCAGATGCTACACAGTAAACAGCTTTCTCTAGTTTCATTTTTATTTTATTTTTTTTTGTGCTAAAAAAATGGATCTGAAAAAAATCAATTGAAGAATTTCAGATGAGCCTAACCATGTCAAAAGAAAATACTAAGAAACATTTCAAAATGTTACAAAAAAAACAAACTATTTTAACAGTGCATTTAAAAAAATTTCAACAATCCTGATAACCTAATATGGAATGTTTCTTTAAATATTAATGAGGTCGTCACATGACTCTTACTCAGCATTGACTAAAGAGAAGACAATCCCACTTTTCTCGATAGATACAGATGTGGTTTAAGTCAGCTCTCCAAGCACCTGTATAGAGCAAAATATAGGGATGTCTTCCTTATTTGCATGAGGAATTAAAAATGCTTCATCTGTCACTTTTTTCTATACTTAAATTTGATTTATATGTTTACTTTTCAGTCTCTATTTAATGTTTGTAAAGATTTTTGTCAGTTTGGTTATTTAATTGTCAGGGTTTAATTGAATTGATTGAGGGCTAAAATTAATGATAACCTTCATTTAGGTAAGGTTGTTTGGTCATTAAAATAGAAAGAATTTAACTTTTGAGTTTTCTCTTTATAAAACAATAGTTATTAAAGTTTTTTTTTTATCAATAATTTTGGGAATATTTTGATATTTAGTTTTGTTATTATTAATCATCTTTAGAAAATGTCAATGTATTTTTTATAATTTATGTAGCTGTCAAGACAATTACTTTTTCTTTTTTTTAAAACAAAAGTAATTAGTGTAGTTAACAGCATTTGATGCAGAGGTAAATTAGACAAAACCAATTACAGTCAAGCATATTCAGGGAAAAAGTTTTTAGCATGCTTAAGCATGTAATGTTTAAAGTAAGTTTCATATAACATACATTTCTCTGCAGTTTTAATGTTATGTGTCCCAGGTTTGTATTTTATCTTTATTGGTACTTCCTTTTACCTATGCTGCTTTCTTCTGCATTTTCCATTTGGTTAATGATAGGAATGTGTAGAGACATTTAGGTATAATGCATAAGCTGGGTACTATGAACATCACCAGTACTTATTACTATGATTCCTTTTACAGTATTAGTAATATTGTTTGGGTAAATAATATTATGTAGTCAGGCTAGATAGAAGTGACAGTCTGAGATAAAATTATGGTTTATGGTAGGGAGTATTGGAGATAAAATTAGCCTACAGACCACTTCAACACAGAGAGCCTTAACATTACATAAAAGATGTAGCAATTATTTTTAAGTCATTTGACAAAAAGATTTCTACTTCTGCAATTATTTTTTAACATGTATTGTAATATTATTCTCAGCTTAAAACCTATCAGATGTGCAAAAATGCTTGTTTTAAAATTGTAATAAATTATGTAGTTGTTACGAATAATATCTTCATCTTTGTTTTTATCATCGTTTTGACCCTTATCAGAAAGGCTTCCTGCAATCAATAATTCTTAATCTAGATGTCAGAGATTATTACAGACAGCACCAAACATTTTCATTTCTTTTTTTTTTTTCATAATTAAACTAGTAAAAAGTTCAGATACATACACCAAATTGATCAACATTAAAGCCAGTATTTTCAGTTCATTTGTGATGCATGGGAAATATTCTATTATTGATTAATTTTATTTATTACTGATCATAGGTGACTACAATGTATTAGAGCCTATACTAGTTTGACTTACACATTTTGACTTTAATGTGGACAGCTTCCTTTGCCCGATATATTCTCTAGTAAGATTTTCCATCTATGATATTTATACCTTATCGCCAAAAAGGGTAGAATGCTCTTTTTTACTTCCCAAATATACTGAACAATTTATTTTGGAATTTTTTAAATGAAGAGTTATCATTATTATATGCCTTAGTATTCAGACCAGCATCTTCATCTTGATTGTTATACTCGTGTTTCACATTTATCCTCTTGCTGTCCGAACTGTTTCTCATTATATTATACTTAATAATCTTCATAAAATTTTGAAACAGGCCCTTTATTCAATATAAATATATATGGTGGGTAGATTGGTTTCATTCTGCTTTCTATACCCATGTTTTAACTGACACCTTAATCCTGTGGTTTACTTGGAGTGTTTTAAACCTAATGTGCTTAAATAGTGGAACTGTATGAGTATCAGAGGCTCCCACAAGATGTATTCATAGCTATACAGAGGAGGTTTTCAGTGCCATTATGTACATTGATTCCCTCATTTGTCTTATCCTCCATTGTTGTTCTCAATGTTGACTTCATTTCACAAGGCTTGATGGTCACTCTTTTCCTTTCTATATATGATCAACTATGACTAGTTTCAATGTCTCTCTTTTGATGTTCCTTCACATATATTTCTAGGGGGTAGCTGATCTATCCCTTGTAATTCTTGTTACAATTGCATAAGGGGATTTAAAGAGTTGACCTGCTTGTAAATGCTGTTCTTATCATTCCCAGATCCTTTGAATCTTTTCAGAAGTATTCCTTATGTATGGTAGTTTTTTAAGATAATGAGGATAATCCTAAACTGATCACCAAAGAAAAAATTGATGAATTAGCAGCAGCAGATGAAAAAGTTTCTCAGTGAATGGTGTGTAGAATTCTTGAAAGGGAAGCATTGAAAACCTGTCATCCTAAAAGACCCATCTTTTGCATCCTCGCCATTTGTAGGCACATTTCAAGTTTGTTGAAGATCATATTGTAAAGAATGATGAATTTTAAAAGCAAATATTTTGGTCTGATAAAAAACAAAAAATATTAGGTCATAAATGGCATGTCACATGTTTGGTCGAATTTTATCTGCCAAAGAAAATCGTTTCTACAATGGGACATGAAAGTGGTAGTTTGATGAATGGTACTATTTTGTGGCAAAAGGTCTTAAAAGTTTAGTTAAAGCTTATAGTTTCATGAGAAATGATGAGCCACAACTTAAAGGAGTCCACAAAAGAACTGAATCTGATATATTGTTAGACATGAAGCTCTGGCTATAATGACTTTAGGCATACTTCAGATTTAATGAAAATATGATTGTAGACAAATAGAATTGATGTTTTACTATGGCCAAATCAAAGCCCAGACTATAATCCAATAAAAGGTTTGTGCAGAAGGTAAGCCAAAGAATCTCCAAAAATTAGAGGTTATTTGTCAAGAGGAGTGGAAAAAATAAGAGGAGTGTAACAACTTCGTGAAAAATTACAAGAAAAAAAATTACAAAAAGTTATTACTTCAAAAAGATACCAAATTTAATTATTTGGATTTTATTCAAATATTTTTCCGAGTTATGTTTTTTATGCAATGTATTTAAAATTATCAAATATTGAATTTTCTCTTTCTTTACTATGTTAAATTTTAACTTCTCTCCATTAATCATTTGAGAGCCACCTCTCTGCATTCCATCAGCATGGCTGATGCTAGCCTCCAAGAAAGTCACTCATTACACCTTGGGCTGACATGAAGTGTAAAGACTGTATTGAATCCATTGCTAGGCCAGCTGCTAAGAAAGCTAGTTTGCTGTGTCATGTGAGACAATTTTTCTCTCCTGAATCTATCTTACATATCTATAAGTCTACCATTTATCTGTGCTTAGAATATTGTTGCCATATATGGTCTGGTGCCCCTGCTATTTACCTTGAGCTCCTGGATAAAATAAGGAAGAATTAGCAATATTATTGGTCCTGATCCGGCAGCTCAGCTTGGCTTCAGTCACTTTCCCACTGCCATAAGGTTGCCTCTCTGTGTCTTTTCTATAAATACTTTCATGGTAATTGTTCTGCTGAGCTCTTTTCTATAGTACCTGGACTTTTTGAATTTAAGCGTAGTACTAGACTGGCATCGAGATCTCATCAGTTTATAGTTGAGCTGGCTACATGTAATTGTAAGTTCTACGCTAAGTTTCTTTTTTTGCACTTCTTGTTTGTGGACCTCCCTTTTGGCTCCATGCTTTCTAGCTAACTTTAATCTGCAAAATTTAAGCGCAATGTCAATCACTATCTACTGTCCTCCTGATTACTCTTTCCTCTTCCTGCTCATTATTAATGTTTCTGTTCCTAATTCTTCCACACCCTGTAACCCCTTGTGTCTTAGTGATTTTACTGTCTTGCATGGAGTGATACCGATTTAAAAAAAAAAAAGAAAATTATACTCACAAAAAGTACTTATTTAAGTATGCTACTGTAGATGTCGAATATCGTCAAAAATCTCATAGCTGATAGTTAATCTGTATTAGATTCTGACTGAATATCATTTCAATCATTTTAAGTTCACTTGCATTCACCTTTATTGTCTGAGGGTTTTTTGTTTTTCATGTTTAAGAATAACGCTACTAGTATAAACAATGTAAGATGAAAAAGTACATTGTTTGAAATGTGATCACTTCAACAAGGATGAGAATATTAGTTTGAAGAACTCATTGGATGAGTTCATTGTTAGTTGTTCCCAATGTAGTTTCAATTGTTTAAACTGTACACTTATTCATATGTAAGTTAGAATATATATATAATTTTTTAAATTTCGCTGGAAAAGAATTTCATTTTTTATATAGATTTTGTTAAAATATTAAAAAAACAAAATGCCTACATTGGGGGTTGTTATATAGGAAGAATGTTTGACTTAATTATTTATCAAATGTTCTTTTTATTTTCTAGCGGTTTGAGCACTCCACAGGTTACCACAAGAAGATCTCGACATTTGTGTCCTTCCCAGAAGAGTTAGACATGACTCCATTCATGTCATCCTCACGCAGTAACAACAATGGATACCGTAATCAAGTTGTCCAAGAGTCTGCAAAAAGTCTTTCCTGTGATAACAAGTAAGCCTGCATTACAGTTAATTCTACTTCTAAAATCCTTTAAAGATTTGGAAGTAGAAACAAAAATTCATTGATTATTAAACAGCCATGTAAGAAAAAGAAAATGAACACGAGCTTCTTTCTTACATTGTCTTTCCTTATTTTCATTGGACTTTAATTCACACAATGGCTAACAATGAATTTAGTTCTTAATGAGTTGTATATTTGTTTCCTTGTCATTAAATTTTGCTATTTATTTATTGCAGATATTCACTATTTGCTGTGGTCAACCACAGTGGCACGATAGAAACAGGCCACTATACATGCTATATCCGACTACACAAGGACCAGTGGTATAAATGTGATGACCATATGATCACGAAAGCTACTCCCCAAGAGGTACTGAACAGTGAAGGGTAAGGATTTGTTTAACAGTTTTATTTAATTTCTAAATTCTAAGCATGATAATTATACAGATCTGAAAATTTGCATGGAATCAAACTGTCATGATTGACTATAGAAAGATTTAAGGAGCCAAATGAGAATTTTTGAATATTTCTTCTCAGTATCAAAAGATAAAAGTAAGTCATACTTTCAATTCATGCTAATGAATGAATTGAAATTTTTTTTTTATAGCAATATATGCAAGCTTGTTCCTTTCTATTTTATAATTAATTATAATTAACAAATTATCAGATATATAAGAATGTCCTCCCCTCCACCAAAATAAAGGTGACTAAAAAAAGTCTTGTATTTGAAGGTGAGGTTTTTCAGTAAGGAAATATTCAAGCTTGACAACCTTGGACGATCTTCAGATGAAGAACAAAATCTATGTTCTCTCTGTAAACTCCTCTTGTATTCATTGTAATCTCAAGTATTCACTTTTAATTTCCTCTAGATCAGTGTTTCCTAACCTTTTTCAAACAGTGCCCCCAAACCTTTTTGTCAATGCCCCCTGTCAAATTAAATTTTGAAAATTATACTGAATTTATAAGATAACACTTTAGTGCATTGACAAAGGTGCAAAAATAATTTTAATATTGTTTTCATTTCTATTATAAATGCTAATGATTAAAATCCTAAAAAAACACTTTTATTTGATAGTTTATCTCAATGTTTTCAATGTGATGGTTGACTTTGGTGCTTACTGGCTAAAGCTCTTACTCTATGCTGCTTAGAAGTAATTGTAGATCTCATTTTATAATTTTCCGACGGTTTCTTTGTTTAGTAAGAAGCCGTGTAACAGTGTTGAAACCACATTCAGCCATATGGGAAGTTGGAAAAGCAATGAAGAAATGTTTGATAGCTTCCCACAACTTTAATAAAATCTCCCAGTGCCTGCTTTCAACATAACAGTGCACAAGGGGGCACTAGCATCCATGTTGGGAAACACTGCTCTGCATTAAAAGAGGTGCTGCATCATTGCCCCAAATATTGGTTGTGTATGAAATGAGAGAATTGTTTCTATTTAAATTCAATGAGGCATTGAGTTTAATTTAGTTTATTAAATAACTTCTTTTTTTTTTTTTACATAAATCTTATTAAACATAATTACCATTTTGTCCCACTATGCCTGATGTATACCATTCTCTTGCCAGTTCTATGCATAGCAATAGTGAACATGAAAGAACTGATTGAGGGGTTAAGGTTGAATGAGTGGGAAAAGGACTAAAGAAAAAACGGTTCTGAATATTACCACCTTTTTATTGTTATTCTCTTATTTTACAAAATAAAATAAAATTATCTAATGATATTGGTTAATCTAATCAGTTACATTTTTTCATTTTAATTTTAGAGATATTTAAATATTTTTTTTAGGAATACTTATTTTAGTATTTAAATTTTTTATTCAAAGTAATATTTAACATTTTTTTTTATAATTTTAATTTTAAATATATTTGATGTGGATTCCCATATATATATATAAGAAATATTTAAAATTATTGTTTTAAAAGTTCTGGGAAAAAAATTCTCATTAATTACTGGATGTTAAATTTTTAATGACAAAATTGAATAGTGTACATTTTTTTTTGTATAAATAAAGAAATTTAAGGAGTATAATTTTTTTAATTTAGGCATGACTAATTTTACAAGTCTTTACTATTGTTAAATTTAAGGGTAATTCCTCAAAGTGAAGATAGGTGATGTAACTTGGTTTACATTTCAATGAATTAAATTGGTGAACCTTTTTGAAGAAGATAAAGGGAGAGCATCGTGATACTTTTTACGAAGTAATTGCTGAATATGTCAAAGAGAAAAAAAATATAATTTACAAATATGTTTGTCATTATTGTTGATTTTATTCTTTTCTCAGATTTGTCTCATAATCATTAATAGTCATGGACTGCATGCCCCTGTTTCTCTCTCACACACACACACACACACACACACTAGCTTAAAAGCCACCCTATTGGGCAACATTAAAGCTAGTACCTGCGGAGGGCTCGTGATTGGGTCTTCTTTGCAATAGGTAAGGAGGTGTAGATGTGATAGGCAACCAAATAAAAAAAAAAGATGAACTCAAAATTGATTGCTGCATTTAAGTATTGCATTAATATTTAAGTTTACCTTTTAAAAGTTCAACAATAATTCTTCTGCCACTTTAATTTAAAGACAATTTGATGCTCATGGGTCCTTGCTTTCCATACAAACAACTATTTTTATTTCATGGGTGACTTTCGCTGGATTTCACAATTTTGATTATTTCCAAGTTATAAAAAATGTTATCATACAAAAAAATCACGTTAATGAAAACTTGGGAATTCAAAATTTTAGGATTGTCGGTCCAGATCCAGTGGGGAATGTTTTTAATTTGCTCATAGAGTTGACCTGATTCCAAAATGTTGAGCTATGGCCTCTAGGAGTAAAGTGGAAAAAGTGTCACCATTGGCATTTATTATATAGAAGAAGGAAATGAGTTATTGAGAGTTGTGTGCCTTTAATTGAAAAAGTGTGACACACTGACATTAGCATTTATTTATTGTATATATATATATATATTGTGGCGGGGTGTCTATGTGATTACATTTTTTTGTCTTTACAGATAAAATATTTTATTGACTTGATATGAATCTGTACTTTTTTTTTTTAATCTACAGGTATTTACTGTTCTACCACAAACAGATCTTGGAATATGAATGACTTCACAATGGACACTTCCTCTTTCTCTCATTCATGTTTTCTCTGCTGCTGCTGCTACTTCTACAAAGCAAAACTGATGGGAAACAAACACAAACAAAATCATATCCCCCACCCCAACACAACCAGAACAACCCTCCAATCGGAGGCTTCACCTCCCCCCGATCTCAGGTGTTGTCTGCCCACCGTCTGGCCAACAGTGAGGATTTTTTTTTTTGTTTTTTTTTTTGTTTTTTTTTTTAAACAAACACCACAAATGCAAACATTATTTATTTATTTTTTTTAATCCAACATAGTTTTGTTCCCATCAATTATTATTTGTTCTTATGAGAAGAGGAGATGTTTGCTTTGTATATGGACAATTCAAGGGTATTTCTAATCATGTCAGGAATTCATGTGTTTCTGCTCAAGAAAAAAAAAGAAGTGGAGAGAAATGAGAAAAAAAAAATTCTCTCCAATCAAATATGGAAGTTTTGTCAAGCGTCCAACAAGTCTTGCTTTATTTGCATATGTTGTCTTCTCAAAGTGCTGTTCACTGCTTCTATCTCTGAAAACACACACACACACACACAGTGTATGTATAAGAGTTATTTACAACTGTTATACATCTCTCTAAAAACTGTTCAAAATATACAAACTTTTAAATTGAGTTCCTATCAACAGCCACAGTTCATCTTCACACACAATCAAAATTATGCCCATTAACATACATTGATAACATAAGTGTTCACACGCATACACAAAATCTCCACTGCTATTTAAATATTCATATCAGTACTTTACACCCATACTCGTACATCAACATGCACATATACATTTTATACATACACACCAGCTGTTTACACACATATACACAAAGTAGCATTAATTTATCAATTTATCTTAAAAGTACAAAAATACTTACATATAAAAAGATGAAAACCTCAAAATTCACAGATAAACAAACAATTCTTTATAATTTTATTCTCTGACCATATATTCATGATCAAAATTTAAAGCCGATAGACGTAACTTTAAATCATGGCAATTGTCATAGGCAAATATTCAAATAAGTTACTTTTTAAGTCTACAAACTATGATAAAGAAACAAAAATACAGTTACTTTGGCATCAATATGCATGTGGAAGCATTTTTCTGTGAAATATTCAACATGCTTTAAAATTTTACCAATACATTTTGGTAAAATAAAATTCTGCTTGTATTCAACCTGGGAATACAGCCATTGTAAGACTATTCTGTCTGTCTTTATCAAGATTTTATATTAAAATACACACACACACACACACACACACACACACACACATTTCCTAAAAAAAAAAATACAGTCAGTTTAAAACCATCAACACATCTTTATAAATATTTAATATTAAAAAGTAAAAGATGTATGCACCTCTACAAAACTCCAATTGCTCAACACTGGCATACACTCATGAAAAAAAATTTTTTTTTCAATCTTGTATTAAAATAATGATTTTACTGATTGCCAAATGCATTTATATATAAATATTCAAATGACTCACACAAAAATAAAATCAGTTTCTATGATTACACAGTCACCTATAAAAATTCTACCCATCTTTTTTTTTCTTTTTTTTTTTTCATAAAAGTAAAGGTGGCATGTATATAAATTTACATGGGTGCAACCTTTAACCCCCCCCCACTCTATAAGATTTTGCAGTGAGAAGCACAACTGACCTTCAGTTAAAGTTGATTGAAATGTCAGATTGAAACCAATTGAATCAGACACTTGCTCTTTTCACACACACAGACACAGACACACACACTTTCCAGAACTTGTTAGATTTGGGATACCACATCCATGCAAGACATGATCTCTTGTCTTTTGGACAATAAGAGAGAGAGACTGGGTGCAGCAGTGTTATATCATTTATTCTTTTTCTTTCATCAAGTTCAGCAGAGGGACATCTGTACTGGTCGCACTCCTGTGACCAAAAAGAAAATCAAGAAGAAAACTTCATTAATAAGATACATATACACATATTTATGTGTTCCCATGACTGTGTTTTCTTTCCCTTTCAACTTCCCACAAACATAATTGCTTTCATATACTTACAGGTATAAACACACACATTTCCAGTGCCGTGTGACAAAAAAAATTAGGGAAAAGATTTTATAGAGAAATCAAATGAAAAGCAACTAATACTGCCCACCTGCCTCATCAACATAGTGTAACCAGTATTAGCAAAGACCAAGTTCTCTCAACCTCTGTTCATCTTCTTTTTTGCCTCTACCTGTTTCTCTCTTTTTCATACATCTCCTTCATTTGTCTGTTTCATTGACTTCCATCCCCCTGCCCGTATTGAATTACTCAGTGATGCTGGTACCTCACTGGTAAGCTGCTGTTGATTGTCAGGAAAGAAAACAAAAAAAAAAAAAAACCTTCTTTTTATATCTACAAGATGAGGCTTCATTGTAATTCAAGGATTTTTTAAAAAAATACTTCTTACAGATCTTTGTCTTATAATGTTTCATCTGGTGTAATCTCTAATCACCTTTAGCTGTCAAGTCTCGGAAACCTTCTAGGAACTTTAAAGAAAATTCTTTTTCAACTTGCTGAATGGTTTTTGTCAATTTTGGTGCCAACTGAAATGATTTGCCATGGCAACTTTATGCCTCAACTGAAAAACATGCTTAAACATTTTGTGTTGCTAAGTATTGGCAGCCATGTAACTTCTCAGGTCTGCTCTTGGCTTGACAGGGTTTTTTGCTAGTGTCATGTGTGCCATGTCTTTAATTTCTACATATATTTTCCACTGAGACTCTTTGTCAGTTTTTTGAAAGTTGGAATTGATCACCCCCTTTTCTAGATAGTCACCATATGTAAAATGTGACATGGCTTCTGAAGAACACAAGAGATTACCTTGCTAAGAACATGAAGAAAACAGTAAAGGTGTGGATGCCAGAACAAATGAGCCCTTGAATGACAAGAAACTCCTCTCCACCTTGACTCCTTTCTCTAGCCTCTTTACATTACCTGAAGCTTCTTTCTCCTTGTTTCCCTGTCTGCAGGGATATAGAGCTTGACCCTTGCTGACCACTGCTGGCAGGAACAACACAATGCAGGTAAATAGCCTCACCCTGCTGACCGCTGATGACCAGACGGCACTCAATAAACTTTATTGTAAATAAGATAATAAAACAAAAATAAAAAAAATATATATATATATTTACTCATTTATCTGTAAATTGTTATGTGATGTGGTTTGTTCATTTGTGTCATACATTTTCTTTCTTTTTTTTACAGAAGTTTGTGAAAATAGATTGGTAGTTGCATAGAACAACAAAAACGATGAAAACATGATGAGATCAAAGAATTCTTGGGACTGCATGAATTAATTTTAAGATATTTTAGACTGAGCAAATGTTAGTAACTTTAAAAAATCCAAATTGTAGTTCCTATGTTGGACTTAAATTAAATTGTTTTTCTTCTGTTTAAAATATGCAGACATTAACTTCTAACTTAGCAACTTCTTGTCTTGTACTTAATCTCATCTCATAGAAAATCCAAAGAATTAATAAGATTTCTAGTTTCATTACTGTTAAAAGATGTTTCTTTGTTTTTTTTGTCAAATCCTTTCAGTACTGGAGCATACCTTTTAGAGTTTCTATCACAAATAATTGCTTTTTGTGCATGATTTAGTCATGGGTATGTTACATGGTTTGTTTGGACTTAATTCTGTCAGCAGATACGAACTGTCTTGGCAAGTAGACATTTTAATTATTAACAAGAAGCCTGATTGGCTCTGTTTTAGGATGTTGATAAAAAAATCTAGGTTCTGTGTAATGAAAGTGACTTAGAAACTTGTAAGCTTCTAAAGCAAAAATTCAGTATATTGTGTGCTATAGAATAATGACAAAGCAGTTGTCTATTTCCCTCCACACAAACACATGAAGTCTTCCTTCTAACTACAATTTGTCTTTGATTTCCAGATCTCGTCAGTTCTGCAATTTTGAAAACTGAAAAAAATTACATAATAGTATCCATAAAATATTTCCAGTTTTAACTAAGATGAAATTAGATTGAAGAATTTTTTCCAGTTAAAACTAAA
Organism: Acanthosepion esculentum; assembly: GCA_964036315.1. Classification (NCBI taxonomy): domain Eukaryota; kingdom Metazoa; phylum Mollusca; class Cephalopoda; order Sepiida; family Sepiidae; genus Acanthosepion; species Acanthosepion esculentum. Next base: position 39,071,458 of record OZ038501.1, read on the forward strand.
TTAAAAATAAATGCACTTAAATTGAAATTAATTTTCATAAATACTTCATTCTACTTTTCTGATATTCTTAATCAGAAAAGTTTACCTTAAAGTTATCTGTAGTTGTTAAAATCCCTGTTGTTAATATTGTTTTGTTTAAAAGTAAACCAGTAGCATAGACATATAATGAAGTAGAAAAGGGATATCAATTTCTTAATTCTGTATTAACAATGTCTGTGACAAATGGAACTGATAATGCATTATCCTTTAACCATTACTTGTATTCCAAAATATACATTTACTTCTGAATAATTGCCAGTTCAATATTTTCCATTTTAAGGATTGAATTGAGTGTGGCAAAGAATTTCATTTAATTATGCAAGGGGTGCTGAAAAATACTTAATTAGACCAAGATATTAAAAAAGAAAATAGGGGTCAGTGCTATATGTATTTATTTTTGTAAAAAAAAAAAATTAATTTTTTATTTTTTGCTTGAAAACTGAAATGTGTGTGTATATATATATATATATATTTGCTTGTTACTTTATTTTTAAAATTTGTATTTATAAATGAATAGATTGATTAATTTTTATGGCATTTTTGAAATTATTTAAGGCCAAAACATTTTTGGATTGTTAGAATATTTGGTTTTCAGATATATTTTTATTATTTAATCCATATCTGCGAAGAGAAGAGGTGGCTTCATACCTTTCCCAAGGGTATTTGCACATGTGAATATAATGAATCTGACTAGAAATTGATGTTGGCTCTCTGATTTCTCATTCCAAGCTGTTATTCATTATACCAACCATATAGCCAAGCTTAGAGCACCTGGTATTACCGAGATGTCACCCATCTAGGTACTGACCAGGTTCAACATTGCTTAACTTTGGTGATCAAGTGAGAACTGGTATTTCAATTTCATATCGGGCTGTAAGCATCATAAATGAATAGACAGACTTAACACCAAATTATTCCCTACCACTTTTGCCAATATTATTTCCTTTTAATTAAATACAAAATCCACATTTCTTGCAGAATATATTCAGTTTTGATTTCAGTGAAAATTGATAAAGGAAAATTTGCTTTTATTTTTATACAAATATGCAGGAAAGGAATATGAAATCGAAAACATTGATTGAAAAACAGTTTAAAAAAAAAGTTACAACTATTTGGATCTTATTCAATACTAGAAAAAAATGTTAACACTTATAGCAGTATGCATTATAAATTAATTTTTACTATGAAATATCACATTTGAAAAGTAAGGCTGGTTTGCTTTCTATAAGTTAAAAGAAAATCAGAAGTAGACTGGCTATGATAGCAAGAGTAAGGAGTGCAATTATGGTGCATGTATCATCAAGAAACTCCAGGAAATCACATAATTATTGATTAAGGAAATTGTATATTTGCTAAATTGATATCCCAGCCTTATATGATGATATCAATAGAGATGACTTCCTTTTCACATCCATCAGTATCTGTCTTGCTTTGACTTTACTGAATGTCTTGATCTGATGGAGGACCTGTATCAGTTAACAGAATTGCTTATCAAGATAACGACAAGAAGGAAATGAGTGTCCAAATCTATTTAATCTCTTCTTAAGCTATGCTCTGCACAAGCACAGATGTAAAAAATTCGGCTTTGATCATTTAGACATTTCATACCAGATTCCAAACAAATCTACTAATAGAAAAGAGTGTTCTCCCTCCCACCCTCCCTCCAGGACACAGACGATGGAGGTCTATGCTGCTGATGACATAGGTGTTCATAGTTAGGACAAGAATGATTTGGAACAAATGCATTGATATTCTTTAGCAAGTGTTCCAAGAAGTAGAACATAAGATAAACTTTTCCAAAATAGAAACTATGATCTGAAATTGATATGATGGCACCCACCCTGAATCCAGAATGAGGAAATAATAATGCTTTAAATAACTTGGTGTGTGGATTGGTTATAACCAATTTACTATGGGAGATAAGGAAATTGAACATGGAATAGACTGCACTAGCAGTAATTTTTCTAACACCAACATGCTACAAAACTAAAACACTAATCTAAGAACTTGTCATGTTCTTAACCTTTATCACACTCTACGCGACTTCATTTGCTGTGCAAAAAGTTTATCCTGCTATTGAAGGTGACTCTAAATTTGAATTTCAAATTTGGTTTGTTTAAAATTTGAATTTTTTCAATCAAATTCAGTTAAAATCAAATTTTAACTCAGGCTTTGTTTTGACATCTAAATTAGATGTCAAAACAAAGCCTGAGTTAAAATTTTAGGTAGTATCAATGTTTTATTGAAGTTATTTGATGCATTCTAAAAAAAAAAAAAAACTACCATCTGAAGTTATTAGGCAAAACAAAATAATCACATTTTTACTTTAATAAAAAGGTAATAAAATCATCAAAAATTGATCAACAAGAGAACAAATGACAAATACACAATAAGCCTTTTAATCCTTTACATTTTAATATAATAACCCTTCTTAATAACAGCCAGTAATCTATTATCCATTGATTTTGTTAATTTTCTTTTACTTCAGCAGGTTCAATTATACATGATAGTTTTAATTGCTCCCATAGGCCTGCTTCACTGTTATATTGTTTGCCACCTTCATATAATTTCCTCTTTAGAATTGACCATAGATTTTCAATCAGATTCAGATCAGGACTTGATGGTGGTAATTCCATTATCTTCTTTCCTGTAAATCTTTTATGCTCAAACAATTCGCAAGTAAGCTTAGATTAAAAGTAACTGTGTCATACATAAATACACACTTCAATTTGAAACAGCGAGACTGGGACTTGTACCAACCATAGAAAGTCATGTTCATAAAATTGCAATAGTTATCATTATTTAACTGCTTCATCAACAATAATGGTTTGGTTGACAATTCCAGCCCTTCTCCTTGTTGCTTTCTTTTAACCACATACACATCTGAATTGGATAAAATCCATCCATCATGTCCATCAAATGTCATTCAAGATCCATCCATGAAAATTACTTTAGAAAAGACTATTTTCATATATTTCTTGGCCCAATTTTGACACTTTAAAATATTTGCCTTAGTGAGAGGAGATTGTCTAGATTTTTTTACAGATCCCAACTCACAAAGTATTCTACACCTTTTGTCTTTATTGACTCCCTTAATTCCAGCTTTTCAAAGAATCACTGGCCAAAAGTGATTGTTTCGCTATAACTCGCTTTAGTTTATGTCCATTTTGAGATATCAAGTTCTTAAAGCCTTTTCCTTTGCTTCGAGTTCTTCTCAACTTACTTATATTTTCAACAACCTTCTTTATCACTCGATGATCTCTGCAAAGCTCCTTTGATATCTCCAATGCGGACATTCCCATATTCAATAACTTTGTTATTTTCTGTTTTTCAGCAGTTGTTAGATCCTTTCCCTTCACCCATGTTACAACATATGGGCAAAAAGAAAAAATAGTTTTGATTAGATTTCAGAGGTTTTAAGCTGATATTAGTTTAATCTTCAGTCGTTCCTTTTTTGTAAATTCCAAATATCTTGAAAACTATTAAAAATGGCAGAAAATTTAATAAAAAATTTTAATGAGTGGAAATAGATGAGTTTAAATTTAACAAATATTGGTTCAGAACTTTTTGAGTTATTGAGGTTCATTTGATTTGCATAATAACTTCAGACAGCCTGTATCTTTGATCAAAGGACATCAAGACCAATACTTTCCATGAAATCTTGAGAATTTGAAAACTATATTAATTATATTATTAAGAATATAATTTGAAAATGATAATAATAGTGTGCATATTTTTAGAAGTCAGAAGGATATGCTATTTACAATGTTTGTAAAATGTATTCAGTTTTTTATTTTTAATGCTAATTCATTTTATTTTCAATTTTAATCACTGCCAACTTCTTTTAATTCACACCATAACTAGGTTTGTAGTCCAGTGCATTTATAAATTTGAGTTTTATTGAAACACTAATGTTAAATGACCAAAATATTCACTAGAGATCAAAGAGGAAAAAAAAACTGCATGATGAAATGTAGTAAATTTTAGCAAATTTACTCTTTATTTAATTCCTAACATTTTTATTTGTTTATTTTTTTGTTATAAAAATCAGATCTGGTGGAGAGTTTATTGATCTGTTCTGATTTTGAAAGCATCTTTCATGATTTGGGGTTTAATGTACAGATTTTCATATTTTATTTCTTCTTCAGTTGCCATTTAAAAAAATATGTAAACCTAAATTCAAACATCTTATATAATGGTTTATTGTGAGTACATCTTGTTACATTCTCTTAATATATAAATGATGTTAAAGATAACAGGTTCATTTAAATCCATAAATCATTGCCCATTTAACTTATTTTTTAAAGTTATGGAATTTACAGTGCCAAATGTTTTTATTCTCTGTTTTATATATATATATATATATATATATATATTTAATGATTAGGTTGTGAAGCAAATACCATACCAACTGTTCCAACGGGCCCCGGTGATGAAGAGGTAGCAAATCAGACTCAATATAGCACCCGTTGGAACAGTTGGTATGGTATTTGCTTCACAACCTAACTGTCAGGGTTTCAATTCTCGGTAGTGGATGCGCACTGCTGATGAGTCCCAAATATAGGACGAAACGGCCGTCCAGTGCTTTCTGCATTCTGTAGAGGTTTCAGACTCGATGAGTCATTAAATATAATTATCAATTTCTCCTAATAATTTCAAAATATATATATATATATATATATATATATATATATATATATAGATATCGCACTGCACATTGAGTGCTGGTGTTAATAAAATAGTGTTTGATGTTAAATATAAAACAAATCCTGCCTATCATAAATACAAGATATTTTTTTTGTATTTAAAATAGATTTTTAAATATAAATTTTTTTTTTTTACAAAATTAAAAAAAAAACAGTAATCCCTGCTTATGTTTAATATAAAATATCGATCCTGTCTAATTTTTTTATAGTTTTAGGCTCATTTATTTTTATACATATTTTTAAGAAAATACCATTAATCCCTGTTTATTTTAAATATAAAATATAAATACCGTCTATTTTAAATACAATATTTTTTTTGTTAAATAAAAACCAATAAACCTTGTATGATATAACGACTGTGCCAGTATTGTGCTAACCAGATATTAAATTATGTAGCAGCCAGTCTCTACTCAGCACCTGAAGATTGTGTTGTGCATGAAACTCTGAGTCAAGGGATAATATGTATATTTATGAATATATGTTTATATAAGCAAGTAATAAGATCTATAGAAATAATTTTTATATGGAGAATACAGAAAGGAAACTGGTCAAAAGAGAGCATTCAGTTGCAAAATGTTGACCAGCAGCAGTTCAGTCATATAGGAAGGGAAAGTTTTTCTGCATGATTATGTTATATATAGCTTGGAAAAAATCTATCAAGGATTTTAATTATGAAATCTATGGTTAATATAATAATGGAAACAACAGTGATGTATGTTTTTGCTAAATATCTCACTTTTCTTCTATTTAAGTTAAGCATCAGTGAGATTTTTATTCTAATTTCAACAAGATTTTTTTAGTCTGAAATGGAAGTAATTTTCTTTTCTTTACATTTCAAAGATCATTTTGTGCATAAAATAAATCCACTCACTACACATTAAAAATTGGTCTAGAGATGTGCTCATACACTTAATATTCCAACTGGAATATTTCTTTGAGAAGTCTATAATCTGATTTCTCTCTGCATATTCCTCCATTTCTTTTAAAAATATATACGTTTCTAAAGAAGAATTTTGAATTTCAATATTGACTGAGTTTATTTTTAGTACAAAGCCAAAACATGTAACACATTTTATGTTTTTTTTTCGGCTTCATCGGAAAATTTAGACTGTAATTGATTATTCCAGAATGACAATTCCCTATCATTTGGTAACCGTAGTAATAGTGTATAATTGCATCCTATTATTAATAATAGGATATTTTCCATCAGACATTAAACTATGGGTGCCTATGATAGAGTGATAATTTGCAAACTCATCTCTCAGATAAAGTGTAGGAAGTGTACCCCATTACTTGACTGTCACTGAGTACCTCACTATTCAAGTTCTGTGCTTATATATAATTGCTTTATCAGATACTGTTGAGAGTTTAATGCTGGGGAATCACTGTGGTGAATAAAATATTTAGATTGCCACCTTGATATGTGTTGGGAGATTCATGATGAATTTGAAATGTGAATGGTAGAAGGAAATCTCAGTTCAATATAGGAACCCTGAATGTTAGGGGCTAAACGACTTTCACTCATAATGAATGAGCAAATCCCCAGTAATGCTTGAAGGCAGTTGATTGTTGACAAATATCATTGGGTCTGTTTTGATTGGCATAGAGCTAGGGAGATGAATAAAAGGAAAGGGAAGGGAAGGGTTTCATTACTCTTATAATAGAACAAAGTGGCTCAGAGAAAAAGAATTAAAAAAATTAATTCCATTGGATAAGTAAAGTTAGATTTGAAATTCTCAGGAGATTGAAGCAAATTCGTAATAATGTAAGCAATCTGAAATATGATTTGAAGAATGTGGAATGTAACTGCTTGTCAGCTAAAAACCAATGGAGTTGTTATAAATCAAAAGCCGATGTACAGAATCTGAAATATGGTTCTGCAAACATGCAAATTGGGCAAAGATTTTTAATCGGTCATATTGAAAAGTCAACAGCAAAGAAATTTTTTTGGCGTCAAGGACATAAGAAATAATTTATAAACACAAAGTTTGTTGTCGAAGAATGTATTGTTTTGAATAAGTGACCACTTTGTTTGAAGGTCCGTATCAGTTCTCCAAAATTGGAAAGATACTGAATTTTGAGGTGCGGTAGAAGTTGGGTGAAATACATATAAACGGGAGCATAGGCAACCAAAAAACGAGAAGCCAGCAGAAAGCACCAGAAACCGCATGACCTGCTGCCGAGAGAATTCCCGACTTTTTTTTTTTAACACACTTCAAGTTTTAGAAGAAAACAAGACAAAGTGTCACGATAGAGATTTAAAAGAGAAGGGTTAATTTTGTTGTATCAAGAACTAAATAAACCAACTGAAAATTAACCCGGCCACCTTCTTCGTTATTTTGTTATGTCCTTTTTATTTTCGCCAGCGGAAACGGTCTTTGTCCTTTTGTAACACGGTTTCGCCGCGGTTCGACCCAGCGCTCGAATACGGATGAAATTCCATCTTCACTGCTTTTTGAGCAAGAAACAACGTGCGACAGAAGCAGATGAAGGAACGAGGCGGCAAGCAATAATGATCAGCGTGGGAAGAATACAGGATTGAGCCTGGCTAATCGTGTTATATTGTAAATTTTCAGACGTAACTAAAGTGAACGGAGATCAGGTTGTCTCCATTTCTCCCATTGTACACGTGGTAGAATTGCTGTAGAAATCGACGCGTTGACCAGTCTAACCAAATAACAGGAAGGAAAGATACATTTAAATTTGTATTTTTTTAGAAAGGACGAATACGGCTAGCATTTACCGACTTTCGCAAAATCTACTTTCGCTCCGTTATTTTATGTAATACTCCAAATCAAGAAATCAGTCGTAAATCTAATTGTGGGATACTAACCAGTGTCCAGGGTAGTGACTTTCCGAGCCAATCAGGCCATCCATGAAATTATTATAAGCAGTTTTCGAGTGGGATTAGAGTCCAATTCCAATTTTGGGTGAAGTTATTGACCCTGAGATGTCACATTTGTTGCCATTTTGACCAGTAGAAAACACGAAACGAGCAGTGTAGTTACACCGCCAATACTAAAGGTCGCTTAAAGCTAATTTTCAACGTTGATTTTCAAATCGAACTCTCCTCGGTTGGAAAAATTTAATATAAAACTTTTGCTTCCTTCATTTATCTTTGCGAAGCTATTTCCTATGTCATGAGGATATTCTTACTTGTAGATTTTGGTTTTAGGCTTCTGAATGTCCAGAAACCTGCAAACAAATAAATGAATATACACTTTGGATGAAAATTCTTACACATAGAGAATATTTACCACAGTGATGGGGTTTGCGTGTTAGTCTCGCAAGCTATTCAGGTTTCTTTCGTGCATCAGCACGAAAGAAATATGGCCGTATGCTAAAATTTGTTTTGCACAACTAATACCCGCTTACAATTTCTAATAGCCATAATTACACTACTATTTATTAACTATTAATGAAAAGAATATTTTCTTCTTCCAAACAAAATTGAAGGTGATCGAAACATCATACGGACACAGAATGAATGTGTTGGGATTGCTATGAAATGAGTATGAAATCAGAAGGTTTTTTGTTTGAGATGATATGTGTGAAAAGCATGTTCTTCAATTTAATCACAACAATATTAAGCATAGACATACAAGTTGAATAAATCTCAAGGTAAAATTGAACAAAAACAACGGTAGTCGTGAATTCAATTAGAAAAAACACTGAACATTTATATACAATTAATACAATTTGGAAAAGCTTGGGTTTGGTTTAAGGATGTTTGACGAAATGTGAAATAAGTATCTTAATGAGTTACAGTTTAGGAATTGTTCACATGTAATATTAAGGAAAAATTTATCGAGGGGTAAATTTGAAAGTAATGTAATGCGAGATTTTTGTTGATTTTTGTTTGTTCTTGTTTTGACAGAGTTATTCACCCTGGACTGTATTTTTGGTCATGCTTGAATTACAGTTTCTGTTTAGTAGTGTAGTTAACACTTTTTTAGAAATGTGTAATGAAATCAGAGAGAGACAGAAAGCGGTTGAAAGCTGAGTCAAGTGTTGACGCGCGAAAAGTCCTTTTAGTAAAAATGTAGACACGCGTGAATCGGTGTGGAATCTCTCTGAAGGCGAATCACTGACTGGTGAATTGGACTGAAATTTGTCCTTTTATTTACTTTGAGAAGTTGAAATAGGCTCCAGCGATTTTGGCGGTAAAACACATTCTGGTGTCTTCTCGGCCAATAATAAACCGACTTTCGCAATGTGTGGTGTTGATTAGTCGAAAGTAGCCTTTATGGAATAGTCTATTTTTTAATGGGGGTGAGTGGAAAAATATGGACGATTCCACAAATACCCCCACTAGATTAATGGTCAACGTAGTTTGGACATTAATATGTATAAAAGGTAGTATACTTTGCCGGCCAATGAACGCGCCTGCCGGACCTGGTCCATGTAGGTGGGTTAATTTGCGGTTCAGGCGTAGAAGATGGGTATTTGTGTGAAGTCTCTGAAACAGGTGTTTGCTGAGTGGTCACAGGTTTGTCGTCACTGTTGATGTAAGCTGGTTTTAACCAGTCAATGCTGACCGTAGTTTTCTTTCCGGCGAGATCTATAACAAAATATTTCGACGCTCGAGAAATAACCTGGTGCGGTCCAGTGTAGTTAGGTGTTAATGGTTTACGGACCATATCTCGGCGTAGAAATACGAAATTGACTGTATTCAGATCAGCTGGGATATGTAATATGGCCTGTAAAAAGCTCTGGTCGGCGTATAAACCGTTTCAGGCATTTTCTGCCGAAGGTCGCTGACAAACTGGCTGGTAGGTAGATTGTCCGATACAGAGCCGAAAATCTGTCCTGGCAAGGTTAGGGGAATCCCAAAAACCAATTCAGCACTGGTACAGTTCAGGTCCTGCTTGACAGTATTTCTCAAAGCCAGCATGATCAGGGGAAGTTTATCAACCCAAGTTCGGCCGTTGGTTGAAGCAGTTATAGGGCACTTAAGCTGTCGATGGAATCTTTCTACTAGGCCGTTGGAACAAGTGTGATATGCTGTAGTGGAAATGTGTTTAATTCCTAATAGATTAGTGAATTCATTAAAAAGTACTGATTGAAACTATGGACCTCTATCGGTAGTGATTACCGAAGGACATCCGAAGGTTGTAATCCAGTTGTTAAATACAGCACTTGCCACCGCGAAAATCGATCGATTATTGTCAAAATATACTCAAATCCGTTCACATTTTCAACTGGACCCACCAAATCAGCATGCAAATGGGTAAAACGACCGTCTGGGTTGGCAAAGGTTGATGTAGGTGCCCAAGTGTGTCTGCCAACTTTGGTGGCTTGGCAACGTAAACACGTGCGGGACCACTGCTTAATGCCAGCTGCCATACCGGGCCAGATAAATCTGTCCGATATGGTCCGCAACGTCGCCTTGCCTCCAGGATGGGCTTGTGTATGGAAATGTTCGAAAATCAGACGGCGCATATTTGGCGGAATGTACGGACGCGGGTTACCCGTGCTGGTGTCACAATAGACTGACCTGTTCGTAAACGGGAGCGGTCTTTTTTCAATTTTTAAGTAAGTGTCTGAGTGGATAGCTTGCACGGTTTCATCCTTGGCTTGCTCGTCAGCTAGATTATCAAAGTTCAGTGTCGTACTCTGCACTGCGCTGAGAGTTGTTCGAGACAAGGTGTCGGCCACGGTATTACTAGCTCCACTAGTTTAGCGTATATCCGATGAGAATTGTGATATGTAGTTCATGTAGCGGATATCACGCGGATTGTGTTTATCCGACTTAGCATGTAGAGCGTATGTAAGTGGCTTATGATCTGTAAAAATAAAAAAATCACGACCTTCTAGAATGTGCCGGTAGTGTCTGATGGCTAAATAAATTGCCAACAGTTCACGGCTGAAGGTACTATACTTCTGTTGGGCCGTATTTAGCTTAATAGAGAAAAATGACAGTGGTCTTTCCACACCGTTGACTATCTGATGAAGTACTGCACCAACTGTATCCGACGATGCATCGGTAGATAGCGTCAGTTTTGCGTCGGGTGAAGATGTGATATACACAAGTTTGGTACAATCCTGCAAAGCTTGCTTCGCTTTATGAAAAGAATCCAGCTCATCCACAGATAACACAATCTTCGAGTTTTTCCGCTTGTGCTTAGAAAAGAGATTCGTCAGTGGAAGAAGTATAATGGCACAGTCACGTATAAATCGGCGATAATAATTGATCATGTCAATGAATCGCCGTAGCTGTCGTGATGTTGACGGTGGTGGGAAATCAATAATGGCCTTGACCTTTTCATCTAGGGGAGTTAACCCATTCAATGACGTGGCCAAGGAAAGTTAATTTGGGGACAGCGAATAAGCATTTATCGATGTTTAGCTTTAATCCGTAATGTTACAATCGTTCAAAGACTGATTGTAGATAGTTTTACTTGCTATCAGTACGTCGTCAATGTACGCATAAGCATAAGGTAATCCGCGGAGGACTTCGTCTATAAGACGCTGAAAAGACTGCGCTGCATTACGGAGTCTGAACGGCATTCGGGTAAATTCGTATAAACCGAACGTTGTCGTAATCGCTGTTTTATGAATATCAGATGGTTCGATAGGTATCTGATAAAAACTTTCTTTAAGTCTAGTTTGGTGAAGACAGTAGCGCCTTCAAGGGACAACGCAAAGTCCTTAATATGAGGAATTGGATATTTGTCTGGCACGGTTCGAGCGTTTAGGAGTCTGTAATCTCCACACGGACGCCAGGTATCAGGTTCGTTCTTAGGGACCATTGTTGAGGTTGAACGTCGGTGTCATCATTATGTGGTGGATGGATGTCGGGGTCATCATTAGGTGGAGGTTGAACATCGGGGTCATCATTTGTGGAGGATGGGTCGTATGTGTTATGTTATATCAGAAGGTTTAGGTTGTTAGATCGATGTGTTCTTTACATTCATCCTCAACAATATTAAAGTTCAAAAATATGGAACAAACAAAGCAAGAATAAATTGAAATAATACAAACATTTATATACAACTGAAAGGTATTTACAATAGTGTTTTCTTATGTTGCCGGATGTTCAATGTTAGAAGTAGTGTTGTATTGGTTTAAGTCAAGAATAGTTGCGTACCCTTAACTTTTTTTATTTGTATCTAAGCTCATATTAGAAGTAGATTGAAGATTGTACTTGCGTAAGTGACATAAAGTTCTTTCCTTATTGAGTAGTGAATGTTCTGTTCACTTTGGGTAAGCAAAGTTGTTTTATGTTCGAAAGTTCTTTAACGTCTGACTGCGTTAGTCAAAGACGGAAGTTCCTTGAAGGTTACATTTTGGTAATTGTGTTGAGCGGTCGAAATTGGTTGTCGGTGTGGTTTGCTCGGGTCTGATCTGCTCGAATCTGGATTGCTCGGCTCTGCTCTCTTTGGAATCTCTCTTGGAATCTCAAGGTGACACGTGTTACTCCGGTTTATATACAGTCAAAGAGGCTCCAGGAAGAATGGCGCGAAGAATAATCGTGCGCGTGGGAGCGATCTGATTGGTCGAAACTGACCAATCAGCAAGCCGGATTTACGGTGATCGACCAATGGATGCAAGAAGAGTGCATTTCCAGCGGAGGGTAGACTGGCTGTCGTGGAAGATTCCACACCATGTGTAACGGAGTGGCATAAGGACTAGAAGATGGTCTTATGCCCAACTTGAGCATATTCTGGAATTCTTCCTTAGCCACCCGTAATTTAGTTGGGTGTAGACGACGGGGTGACACGTGAACTGGAAGTCCAGTGGTCTTAATTGAATGTATAGTGGTGTGCTTTATGGGTTCTGTACGAGTGAACGGTGATAAAAGAGATTTGTACTGCTTAAGCAAATCTTCGCAACCATTTGCACTAGGTATCAGAGCAGTCAGTTCAACCGTGGAAAGCTTGGATAAAAATCCGCGTCGTCGCATATCCGTGCGCGTATCGGTAAGTGTTCGAGATGACAGTTCGACGGACAAGTTGAAGTGTGCGAGGAAATCAGCTCCTATAATCGGTATCTCTACATCGGCTATAGTGAAGGTCCATGTATATTCTCTCCGTAGGCCGATGCTTAGAGACATAACACGCTCGCCATACGCGTTGATGGATGTGCCGTTTGCGGCCTGCAGCTTGAGTTTAGCTTGTCTGGGCATTATTGACGACTTGTTACAATAACTCAGCAGTATAACGCTGATTTGAGCGCCAGTGTTAACTAGGAATTTTAATTTGCTGTTGTCGAAAACGTAGAATAGGCGATTTCCGTTATCTGCCCTATCATCCCACGCCTTTAATGGCTTCCAGGTTCGGCGTTTCCCGCGTTTTTATACGCACATGGTGGCTGGCACTTTCTTGCGCGGGCGCCAAACACTTCATGATACCAGCAATAGATTCTCTGGCGGTGACGAGTATGTCTCGACTTTGATCGTCGCCTACCAGGATTGTGTCTGTTAGCTGAAGTATCGCGACTTCGTCCAGGAATGCTTTGAATTCTGTCGAGGCGTAAAGACAGTTTCTTTAGTTCGGCAGTCAAAAAATGGAGTTGCTGGTTAACATCCGGAGTCGAGTCATCTGATGTCACGACAGAGGAAATTTGGCGAGTTGGTTTTGCCATGTCGATTGAGTTTTTTTTGGGGGGGGGGGCGGAGGGATAATGTGGTTATCAATTACGTTGTAGACTTATTTAAAAGTCGAAGATTGTTGTTGTTATTGTCTGTTTAAACGTTGGGATTACCAATTTTTAAAACCCGACATGCAAACGTCGGTGGTCACCAATTTTGTTGTTGGTCAAGATACGAACGTCGGGGTCATCAATTTTGTTCGGATTGCTATGAAATGAGTGTGAAATCAGAAGGTTTTTTTTGTTTGAGATGATATGTGTGAAAAGCATGTTCTTCATATTAATCACAACAATATTAAGCATAGACATACAAGTTGAATAAATCTAAAAATTGAACAAAGAAACAACGGTAGTCGTGAATTCAATTAGAAAACACTGAACATTTATATACAATTAATATAATTTGGAAAAGCTTGTGTTTTGGTTATTAGGATGTTTGACGAAATGTGAAATAAGTTTCTTAATGAGTTACAGTTCAGGAATGTTCCTTTGTTTAGAAAAATGTTCACATGTAATATTAAGGAAACTTTATCGAGGGATAAATTTGAAAGCAATGTAATGCGAGATTTTTGTTGATTTTTGTTTGTTCTTGTTTTGACAGAGTTATTCACCCTGGACTGTATTTTTGGTCTTATGCTTGAATTACAGTTTCTGTTTAATAGTGTAGATAACATTTTTTTAGAAATTTGTAATGAATTCAGAGAGAGACAGAAAGAGGTTGAAAGGGGTCAAGTGTTGACGCGCGAAAAGTCCTTTTAGTAAAATGTAGACACGCGTGGATCGGTGTGGAATCTCTCTGAAGGCGAATCACTGACAATATTTATTGTTGAGAAAATACAACAAATGTGGCAGAAGGCCAAAAGAGGGTGTGGGGGAAAAGGACGGTCATCATTTGTCTTAAATTTAAACTTAGCTAGCCACAACCACTGACCCAATCAAACCAAAACAATATTCCTACCACCAAAACAACACATTCGTACTTACCTTTCTTACTACACTCACCAAAATACCTCACGGTCTCAATGAAAATCCTAATTAACCCCATATGTACAAATAATGTCTGTGGGGGGAGGGGGAATTAAAATAACAAGTTTAAAAGAACCCCAATGATTATATACAATATGACATAAAATTATTTACAAGAAAATAAACAAAATCGTGTTAGTAATAAAACCCCCCACAAACCTTAAATGTGGCAGAAAAATCAGTTAACAAGACGAAATCGATGCCGGACTTTTAATGAATAGAGAAAACATTCATCCATCCCAATCACTCACACAGCCATGCACTCATTCAGACACAACAACAAATACGAAAACACGCACGCGAAACGAAAGGCGCACCGCATCCACCAGAGAACTGAAATCACTGACCACCTAACGAGGGAGGGGATGGGGAGTTAAACTAAAGGAAAAGAAAGGGGGGCAGAAATAAAAGGGGCCAATGAGCAAACACACCCTAGCTAAGTTTATTGGAAAAGAAAAGAAAAACTAAACAATCAAAAAACTCTAATCTAGCCTAAATCCAGGGATGGGTTGCCCAAGTTTAACCAAGGAAAACAATATCCTGATGCCTAACCGACATCAAAATGCCACTCTAGGTCAGCCGCTTTTACTCGACACATACGCGCAAGATTCGCCCACCTTTTGCCAAATTCCGATGAGGTGAGCAGCCGCCTTTCCGTCCTAATCTTGACTTTAAGCTGATGCTTAAAGAACAAGATCAGTGAACTTCTCGCCCTCATAGAATTCCTTCTGACGCGTCGTCCAAATCACGACTCTCATAACACCTAGTAAGCAACAGAACACATAATGTTCAGCCTTCGTTATCTGCGGCACCACATTTCTACAAACAGAACTGGCCTCAAGGACAAAGAACTTTCCCTGCAGCATGCGAACCATGAGGCCTTCAACAAACTTGCACAACGAAAGAAGGCGTGACCAATGGTACAGCGACGACAGTTTGGATATTTCTCCAAGCCTGCCAGGTGAGTGATGCCTCATCATTATTGAGGCATTTCAACCAAGGCCATATCGAGCGAGCCTCCTGCTTCGTAAGACCGAGCTCGTCAATCAGATCATCCTGAACGGCCCCCACCTGACTAACACTTGATACAATGCCCTACGAGACAACGCCTGGACGTTGGAGAGGCCATCCGACGCCCGTGAGAGGCGTTTCAGAGCAAGACGACATTCACGGTAGAAGGAGCATTCGACACGGGGTGTACGGTCGGCCTCCTCCCGGCACGAGTGCACACTTCTCAGGGATGGGAAATGTTTACGGACGTCTTCCTTCCAGAAGGCGCCCTCCTCATCCTATCCGCGACACATTCGGTCCAGAAAGATGATGCGAAGCATATATTGACGAATCTCAATGCTAGGCATACCCAGACCGCCCTCAGAGGGATAAGGCAACAGAGAGAACAAGAACCTTACTAATAAAATTAGTTTGGCAGACGGGGGTGGAAGTACAGAGAGTCGGTAAAGGAGAATCGGGTAGATGTGTGAAACACATGCTTCCGCCCTCCCCTTCAAGGAAAGCCTCCACAGAGACCACAGATTAACCGCGATCTCGGCCTTCCCTTGTACCTCCGACCAATTCATTTCCAACTGGAGATTAGGACCGAACCAAACGCCGAGTATCTTGATCGGCCCATCCGTCCAGAGGAAAGGTCCGGGAAGAGAAACTTCCTTCCACGCACCCAACCGCAAGCCAACAGACATCGCGGTTGATCTTGGCCCCTGTCACCATCTCATAGCCACTGATTTCTTTGCTGACTTCGTCAATCTCGGCTCTGCTTGACACAAGAACCGAAACGTCGTCAGCATAGGAAGAATACCTGGCTGAGGTGGTAGCCCCAGGCAAGGAAATTCCGCGCAGGACCGGATTCGCCTTTAACTTGCGATGGAAAGGTTCCAACGCAAGAACGTAAAGCAAAGGCGAAAGCGGACAACCTTGACGAATGGAGCGAGACAATACGAAAGGCTTCGATCTTACCCCATTCACCTCCACCAGCGCACCGGGGGTCGCATACAAAAGTCGGATCCAGGAGCGAAAGTCGGCTCTGAAACCGGCCGCCGAAAGGACAGCCTCCAGAAAGCGATGGTCAACCCTATCGAAGGCCTTGGACTGATCTAAATTGATCAGCGCGGCTTCACTGTCGACTTGCTCTAAGATCAAGCGTACCATATGCAGGTTATCCTGAATAGTCCTGCCCTTCACAGCACAAGTCTGTTTGGAGCCAATCAGACTAGACAGGACAAGCTGCAAACGGTTGGCTAAGATCTTCGCCAAAATCTTTAACTCTGTGTTTAACATAGTCAAAGGGTGAAAGTTATTTATTCCATCCCCACCGTTCTTGTCCTTACGCAGCAACTTGATCACACCCCTGGTGAAGCGTTGGGGGATAGACCCCTGCTTCATCCAGTTGTTGAAGATCAATTCCAGCAAAGGAACAAAAACGGGCGACTGCCTCAAGTAAACTTCGTAGGGAAGACCATCTAGTCCCGGAGATTTATCCAGGCCAATCTGCTTCACCGCTTCCCAGATTTCCGACTCTGTGATAGGACCCTCGCACCCAGCCGCTTCAGCTGCCTCAAGGCAGGGAAAGTCGGCCAAATAGGCGTCGAACCGAGCAGGGCCCTGACCGGGCTCCCTGGTGAAAAGATCCTGAAAGTAATCTCGAAAAGCCTCGCATATGCCCGCGTTTGTAGTCACGGTCCGAGTTGCCACTATTTGTCCAATGTGACGCACGCGATATGTCGCCTAGTAGCGCTCCGATTTTCCTCTGCACGCAATTCAGCAGCCATCTCGTCGCCTCAGAGGACATTCTTTTTAACCTAGCCCTAACTACCAGAGCTTGATCCTTCTTGATAAGCAAGGAGGACAACTCTGCCTTAGCTAAGGCTATTTCCCCACTATTACAGGATTTCACTGCCCGATCAACTTTTTATTCTAAAGCCGTTTGCGCCGCTAATCTATCTAGGTTGAGTCGACGACTAAAATCGGCAGCAAACGTTCTAATTTTGGATTTTAATTTATCCCACCAGGCATTCCCTAAAACCGCCCCCGTCGTTTCCCTCTGTATCATTAGTAGCAGCTGGTCCCGGAAATCCTGCTCACCAAATAGTGATCAGTTTAATTTCCAGTACCCAGCCAACCTAACCTTAGGCTTATCTAAGTTTACACGGACCTGGACAAGCCTCTGATCCGTATAAACTATATAATGGAAGCTTGGACACCCTAAGAGCCCTACATCGACTCTCTTAACTAAAACTCGGTCGAGGTAGCTCACAAGCGACCCAGGATCCGAGTTGCCGCTATTTGTCCAAGTCCATGCTACCTCCCGAGGGTGCTCATTCCGGTACTTATCGACAAGATCAAACCCGCCGATAAAGTCCCGAAATGGTTTCACATCAGGATTGTTAGTACCTTGTTTTTGCCCTATACGATCTATATCGGGGTCAAGGACGGCATTCCAATCCCCCGCTAAAACTACCCGACGAGATGTCATCAAGTACGGCTCGATCTGCCGAAACAAAGCAGTTCGCTCAGAATGGTTATTGGGAGCATAAACCCCAATGAGTCGTAGAGCCTTATCCTTTATGGTAACGTCCAGCACGCAAAGCCTGCCCGCCGGATCTGCGAAGACATGAGTACATGCAGCCTTCAAAGACATGCTCACCAGCCAAGAGACACCTCTCGAACGACCATCAAAACATGCTGAATAAAGGAAGAACCCCTTAGACAGTATGTCCTCACGTTCATGAAAAGAAAACCGGGTCTCTTGCACACAACAAACATCAACCCCGAGGCGCTGAAGGTCACGAGAGAACCTCGCCCTGCTAGACTCGGACCTCAGGCCCCGCACATTTATACTAGCCAGAGTGCCATGATGAAAACTGATTAGGGTTGTGTTACTGGTTTAAACATGGTCGGGGTAAGGATACCAACAGCCTCTCCCATAGACCCATGGGCCATCTCAGTCTTGATGGTACCGTCTTGGGAGATTCCGCCGATATCCCAGAGGAAAGTCAGTTTGAGTGCTCTATACAGGGAGGGGTGAACTAAAACAGGGACCCTCCCTGCACAAATTTTTTTAATGATTTCAATTTCTGGTTTTGAACGATTGCTATTGGCAAGGTCATCTTGTTGGACATGATGGCCTCGTCCAACATCGCCCAAATTTGTTTGGCTCCGGGTCCGGTTCGGATGACAGTGAGAACCCTTTGGGCCAGATGGAAATTGTCTGGTACTTCCACATCTAAGTCTGCAAACTGCTTGATGGAAAGCAGATATCGTAGGTCTTTTATTCTATTGCCATAGTCTCTGGCCCTCTCCGCCTGAGCTGGAGAGATGCGGCAAACATCCTCACCCAAATTATATATTTGTTTTTTGGGTTTTTTCTTATATTTAAGCTCCTGAGTGGGGCGTCTGTTGCGTTTGGAGGAGGGAGGAGGCATTTCTGTTATTTTCATGGGAGAAGGACTGGGTGTATGCTGAGGGGTGTGGGAGGGGTTTTTTTAATGGGGGAAGGGCTGGGAGTGTGGAGAGGGGTATAAAAAGATCTGTGTCTATAAGGGCTGGGATCTCTACTGAGGGGAAGTGATTTGGATGGTGATGTCAGGGGAGATGGACGTTTCTTGGGTGAAGGGGTGGATAGGGTAGAGGACGTTGAAGGAACAGGGTCAAGTTGTTTCTTCTGTGTGTCTAGTTTTATTTTTAGCTCTTTAATTTTTTCTGTCTTATATAGCCGGGATCATATTTTCTTTGCTTTTCTTGGAAGGTCATTTGAGAGGCCGGGGCATTGCCCTTAACGTTGCTAGAGGGAGTGGGACTGTCCGTGCCTTTGGTCCTTGGAGCTTCAAGGGACTGAGGACCCGCTGTCTGGCGCTTCCCTCTGGCCCTACCAGCAACTAGCCATTCCCCCTCCTCCTTCTCCGCAACTGCACTAGCAGCGGGCGAAGGCTCATTGGGGAATGTGGTCTTTTGGCCAATCGAAGGATTATCCCTACCGGTCCCAGAAGCTGGCATGCCCATTACAGGCGAGGCGGTAGGTACAGACGAGGTTAGAGGGGGATTTTGGTCAACAGGAGATTGAAATCCAGAGGCCTTCTTCTCTGGGCAGGAAGAGGAGAGGTGACCAGGCTCTCCACACTTCCAGCATACCGGTTTACGGCCGGTCACAATGACCGGCAATTTCAATTTCCCTACCACCAGACAGTTGGGGATGGAGCGGAAGGCCTGTTCATCGAGTCGAATATCAAAGCTCCACCCCCCACGTTCAGGCTATCGCAGGAAGCTCCCAGTATTTCGCCGTACTGGGACAGGTAGGCCGCGAGATCTTCCCCGAGACCTGAGGGGGGACCCCATATATTGTTACGCTGGTCCTTCATATTCTGTGCGTATTATCAGGTCTTTTGTGATGAGGTCTCGGCTCGAAGCCGCTACGCAATCTTCCGCAGTGGGTAACAATACGCCCCAGATGAAAAACTTTTGTCCCTTAACAACTCTAAGGGGTTTGAACCCCAAGGACTCCAGTGATTTTAACACTGTGTTTTTCGTCGCCCGACAAATTTTGCGCGTACGCTTGTCGATGACGAAAACTGACACAATTCTTTTTTCAATTTTTCTGAGTCCCTGGGCGTCTACTAAGAGTCCACCTTCTACCACAAGGTGTGCGTAACTCTTAGCTCGCTCCAAGAATTCCGCCACATTGATTATACAACTAGGGGCGGACTTCCAACAAGAGGGCGATTCCCCGGCCTCTGAATTTTTACCATTCATGACATTATGTGAGGCATTATTGGCCTCCATTTTACTTTCATTTTGGCTTTTATTGGCCTCGTTACTATCAGAACTTTGGCCAATATTGGTCTTCTTGTTTTTAGAAATTTGGCCATTATTGGCTTCAGTAGTTTTAGAATCTATGCCATTATTGGCCCCCGTAGAACTTTGGCCATTATTGGCCTCAGTAGTATTAGAACTTTGGCCATTATTGGCCTCCATAACTTTGAAACTTTGGCCATTATTAGCCTCGGTAGTTTTAGAACTTTGGCCATTATTCGCCTCAATAAATAAAAAAAGAAATTCCACCTATAGACGGTGTGTGCGAGGGGGGAACTAAACAAATAAGATTCGCTTAGTAGCGAAAAATAAAACTAATTAAAGAAATAGGGGGGAAAAAATTCGCCCGAAAGCGAGGCAGGAAATAAATTCACAAACAAAAATAAAAAGGTTTTACAATTGAATAGAAATGACAAAGGACAAACAAATAAAACAAGGTTTACGTAAAAGCAAGACAAAAAAAATACAGACTGATAAATAAAGGACAAATTTCGCCTAAAGGCGAAAAATAAATATATTTAAAACACTAAAAACGAAACAGACAATAAAACGCTAGACAACGAAAAAATGTAAACAAAAAAAATACGAAACTTTCAAAAATAGCCGAAGTTATTTACAAAACCAAAATGGCTGACGCTAAGAATTTAACGAGTTACACAAATAAACAAAGGAAATTAAATGCACAATTTAGACAATAACAAGGGATAATACAAAGATTAGAACAATATTTGGCACGGAAAAAAAAATTTTAAAAATAGTAAATAAGAAAAACTAACGGCTATTAACAGAAAGAATTTAAAAAAATAACGAGAGATTAATCGTTAGTCACAAACGAAAAACACGGACAACAATAAAGAGAACGAAGATAAATTAAAATAGTAAAATTTAAAAGAAAATAAGGAGAAAAAAAATCAAAAAGGAAAAACTAGAATAAAAGACAAAGAGCAAAACAAAAATTAAGGAGGCAATAACAAATTAAAAGTGGGGGGGGGTAAAAAATGAATAGAAAAATCAAAACTTTTTTTTTTTCCAAAACAGTCGTAAAAGGCAGTAAATAATAAAAAAGAACTCAACCAAAGTTAATGTTCAGTAAACAGTTTCAGAAACAAACAGGCAGCAAAGTAGCAATCAAAACTGAGGTTCAAAAATACAAGGGTAAATATCCAAAAAACTGTCAAGCAGCAGTCTGAAAAGGTAAAAAAGAATGTCAAAACGGAAGGTCGCAGCTCGACTCTCAAGGCGAATTACTGACTGGTGAATTGGACTGAAATTTGTCCTTTTATTTACTTTGAGAAGTTGAAATAGGCTCTAGCGATTTTGGCGGTAATCCACATTCTGGGGTCGTCTCGGCCAATAATAAGCCGAGTTTCACAATGTGTGGTGTTGATTGGTCGAAACTAGCCTTTATTGAATAGTCTATTTTTTAACGGGGGTGAGTGGAAAAATATGGACGATTCCACAAATGGTCCAGAAGAAATTCTCGATATTTAATATTTTCACCCCATTATTGTTTGTTCATTATTGTTATAATAAAAATAATAATTATTATTATTATTATTATTATTATTATTATTATTATTTCTTCTTCTTCTTCTTCTTCTTCTTCTTCTTCTTCTTCTTCTTCTTCTTCTTCTTCTTCTTCTTCTTCTTCTTCTTCTTCTTCAAGAACAACAACAACAACGGCAACAACAACATCAACAACGGCGGCGGAATAAAACTCGTCTACAAGATAAAATTTACAAAAACAAAAATAGCTAATGCTGTAATACCGGTGCAACAAATCTCAGTCAATGGCTAACGAAGAAGGAACAAAAATCTATGCCTTTTACAGTGCCCATGATTTGGAGAGAGCCAACCGATCATGCCACTGATTGCTACTTCTGCATGGTGCCTCCAATTGCTAAGAGAATGTCAAAGAAAAAGAAATGGACAGTGCAGTATCCAGACATTCTATGAGCTTTGTGTCTCCCGTTACCCCACCCAATAAATACATACCAATCATAGAATCATCGGAATCGTATGAAATTGAGTCAGATGATGGGGAAGACAATGAAAACAATAACGAGCACGGTGAACGGATTTCACCAGACTTTGCAGCAACGGGGAAAAAGTACCAGGGAAGGTGAAATCCATTAATGCTGGATGATTATTATTGGACTGTGACCAGAGATGATCATTCTGCAGTTTACAAAAGATAAACTAAGAAGCGATTTGTGGTTACTGAATAACTGCGCATGTATATACTTCTGAAAGAATTTTCTGGGTGTATTTTATTTCACAAACACATATATTGCCATCTTGATGTGCTTGCGTATTGCTCTGCTAGCCTACATAGAATAGAACATCAAAGCAGATTTTGCAAAAGAGACATTTTTTTCGGAGACATCCATCATACTCATGTGTATGGCATAACTGACTAAGCATCTCTAAATCCAGAGCCAGTCATTTAATGTGAAGGTCATTTTCGAATTCAGCATGCGAAATTACATAAGAATTGAAATTTCTGAAATATTGAACTTGTAAAAAATTATAGACCAGTGTAAACCCATTTGCATAAGCATTTGAAAAATATGAATTCGAACCAAACTGATAATTGACTGATAATTATTTTGCTGATGTTTCATGTTATTCGTTTGTTTATAAATTGGATTAAAATAAATAAATAGTAATGTATATTCATAATAAATTCAAAAATACCAATGAAATATAAAATTTCCTAATTAAACTAACAGCGTTCATTAGTAAGATATGAGGATAGCGACAATATTACGCAAAACTTTCCTGATATACGAACAGAACTTTGTAAAGCAAAGTAAATTAATATTACAATTTATTAGTTAGTAGTTTACCAACACGGTTGAAAAAATGAACGAATTTTGAACATATTTTTCCATATATTATTGTAGTATTCACATTCTTTCACAATGTCAGTCTTTTTTTTTTACCTCCCAGTTTCATAAACTTCTTTAGGCACTGACCGCGGGCTCGACAAGTCAGGTAACTCCAATACACCAAAAAGTACATGGCATATTGTGAATAAAAAAATTCTCGATTCGATCCGCTTCCCAAAATCTGAACAAATGACACGCAGACTATTTCAAAAGGTTTCAGTCGGGACTGAAAACTTTTCAGCACCTCTTCGCATATAGTAAGCAGCTGTATTGGGCTTACATGGTGCATGACACAATAGGAACGATAAGAACGAAAGAAGTGTCATTTGGGAAATAAAATAATCGGTAGAGAGCAATCTGTAGATTCGAACCTGGGAATAACATTTACCTATATCAGCATAATTCATTAAAATTCAGTCATAACTATCACTACCCAGTTCCTTTGAAATCTCGTCAGGTTGATGAAAGTCTGGAATAACAATATCGGCCAGGCTTTTAATTATCTTCACGAAACTGTTGAAACCTCTAAAGAAGCACCATTGACGAAGAATACAATTACAGCCGTAAAAAATCCGAAATGTTAAATGCCTTGTTTATATCACTGTGGGAAAATGAAT
This sequence comes from Acanthosepion esculentum, assembly GCA_964036315.1. Lineage (NCBI taxonomy): Eukaryota > Metazoa > Mollusca > Cephalopoda > Sepiida > Sepiidae > Acanthosepion > Acanthosepion esculentum. The sequence goes on from OZ038501.1 coordinate 39,095,149, forward strand.
CAAAAATCAATAAATATAATAATGAATATAAATAAGATAATAATTTCATTTTGCCATGATGCTAGTAATAAAGGAACCGGAAATTTTATTATCTCACCTGGTTTTGCCAAACGCCCATTAGGCGTCACTGTTTAAGTTCTATAAGAAGACATACACTTCCTTCTTCTTCCTCGTTTTCTCACACTTGCTCAAAGATTTAGCAAGATGTGGTTGAAGACGTCCCCAATGGTAAAAAAGTCTTTTTCCCCTGTCGACTGAACTCTTTTTCAATTTTCCCTCGTTCAAACGTGTTTTGCCGAAAACTCCACCAATGAAGTAAGACAATTTTTGCTTTGGTAGTTCCAACTCGGTGCAAGGCTGACTTAATCTTCTTATCCTTACTTACCCAAACTTACTTCAAAACTCGAAAAATAAAATCCAATAGACATTGAGAACTTTGTTTCCCTACAGTTTCGACTATAAAAACGAATAAAGTTTTTGTTGCTTCTACATTAATTGAATTTCTATGTGAACACGCCTACACCTACAATATCACAACCTTAAATTCCAAATCTCCACATAGCTGGGAAAGAAGGAAATAAAATATTTCAAGGAACAGTTGATTGAAGTATTTTCACAGAGATACAAAATTTTATTCGAGCAATAAAAACAGACGTATTAAAATGCATTTCATAACAAAAAATATTCAGCGCAAAAGGGTAATACCAAAATATAATACCTATTAAAAACAGTTAAACTGTTTTGATAAAAAAATCGTTCATTTTAGAAAAGTGGACAGTAATTAAGGCGCACTGATGTCAATATATGCAAGGATCCCAGGCCTGCTAAATTAGAATGCCTTTTTGGTTTTCAAATGTACACTTTGTCCCTGGATATGACAATTTGATTCTTTAAATTCGGTGCCAAGTGAAATTCTACAACAACAGAATCAACATCTGTTTGAAGTTACCGGAGTTATCTCCGCGGTGCTTTGTCGATGCAAAATCAAATTCCTTAAAGAATCTTCAACATATGCAATCTAGCAAGAACCGTTGAATCTTTATAGAGGATGGTTGTAAAAACGGAAGCACATTCACCGTACATATTCGAGCAACAATAAACCTATGAGTGAGAAGCTTTAGAAATTCCATCCAGCTTAATCTTTTTAGCGCTTCTTGGCTGGCAATCAATTCCACAAACCAAAAACTACAGCAAAATGCGAACAGTAGAAAGTGACACACAGCACCCTCCCAACGGGTTTAGAACTCTTAAAGAATGTCGTTCTATATCACTTTCTTTGCTTGTCTATACCCATTGGGCTCCAGAAGTAGTAGTGTACACGGGTTCTATTGACATAGTTCTCAAGAAAAAAAGGAGGTCAAATCAAAGATTGTATGATTTTGCATGAGACAACTATCATAGACCATAAATTAAATAACGATTGACATTGTGTATAGTATTACCGAAAGATTAGTGAAGAAGTTAAACAAAAGAATGCTCGAGTTATACAATGGTATACAGAATACATTATACAAGGATGAGAAATGAAGTAAACGAAATCTGTTGTGGCGTGAAGACGTAAACAAACACCAAGACTGTTAAAGACCAAATGACAAAAAATGGTTTCTGAGTCAGAGGATCTCGCATCTTTCCGGTTAATAAATTAATACTTAGAAAATAAATATTTAACATTTTCAACAAACGGGTCCTGTTCCTGCCAACATGCTTCGTGATCCCTTTGAAGTGTATGTAAGTAAAATTTCTAGACCAGACAATGCAGTAAGGAGATACAGACGGCAACCGTTCACAACCCCAGGCTTAAAAGGAAATTCCTTACTCATTCATCCGTCTTCCTCATTAAACTACGTGAGACTTACACTTTCCATCTTGCCTCTTTTTTTTTCTCGCACATACACGCGAAGAAATCAAATTTATTTTATTTGTAAGAATTTTATAAGAATTGTAATATTGTAAGAACTTTAATACTTAAAAAAAACACTAAATAAAAATATTTTATATTTAAACACCTTTCGCGTCTTTTTGCTTGTTGTGGGTTGATTCAAATCCACAACACTTCGTTCAAAACAATAAAAAGTTTTTCCACGAACAACATTAATTGTATGACTAGAATTAAGCATTTACTTATTTTCCGCGAGTGCTTAACGAAATCGAAAAGAATAAAAGAAAGACAATGTCTGAGTGCAGTTAAGTAACCACGTTTGTTACACGAGTGTACATGTATGTGTAAAAATCATAGCAACAGTAGGAAAACTGACCATGTATGAAAAACATTTGATTAGAGTTAACAGTTCTGTAGCTATTTCTCATCTTTAGTAAGAAATCAAACGGTGGATTATGCGTTTAGCTGCTGCATGACAGTCTATGGTTGTATTATCATTTTAGATGTTTAAAACACTGAAAGTTAAATATTCGAAATTAGGAAGTTTGTTAAAGACAGAGTACATAACAACTGTTCTAGTGTGATCTATTTAAAGTACATATTTTATTGTCTTGCTCGAAGACGACTAACTCACAGGAAATTGCACATTGAGTAAATTAGTTGGTTACAGTACATATCGTCCTGTCTTGTTCGGAGACTAATTGAAAGATTGACGGCTTTTGCTGGGATTTTAATATGCTTCCATGGGTTTTGCTTTTTCTCAAAATTGATTGGATAAAGATTTTTTTGAGCGGTTAATAAGTATGAATATTGAAATATAATATAAATATTGTCCTTATAAATTAAATGTTTACTTAAATAATTTGTTTGAACTACAAGGTAACCAAAAATGTTCTGTCCGTTTTTAAAGGAAAAAAAGAAAACGCTTCACAGTATGTGTAACTTATATTCAGTCTTCGAAGTAATCGCCATCGGCATCCAATACCTTCTGCCAATGTGTCTCCAGCTGTTCAATGCCCTTGCGTTAGAACTCGGGGAGGGGGGGACGCAAAAAAGTCCGTGAGGGCTTTGCGCAAGTCTGCTTCATTGGTGAAGGATTTCCCACGAAGATGATTATCCAGGGAGTGGAAGAGGTGGTAATCGGATGGCGCAAGGTCAGGTGAATAAGGTGGATGGCACAAAGTCACCCACCCAAGTTGCTGTATGTTATCCCTGAACACTCGCGCGACATGCGGCCTGGCGTTGTCATGGAGGGAAAGCACACCTTTGTGATTCACCAGTGCTGGCGCAATGCCTGTTACACACGTTTCAATTGCTGCGAGTATAGGTCTCCAGTGACCGTTTGGCCTGTTGGTAGCCGTCCATAAGGAACCACTTGACGACCTGTCCACCATAAATAAAGCATAATTTTGCGTGAGTGCATAGGCGGTCTTGCGGTGTGAGGGACAGCATCCTGAGGAGACAACCAATGTCTGGAACGCATGGGAGCTTCGTACAGAACCCACTTTTCATCACTGGTAAGCACTCGATTGAATAAGGATGCGGTACGGTGCCGAGAAAGCAGCGATACGCAGGCTGCCACTTGTTGTCCCTTGTGGACCTCCAACAGCGTTTGCGGAACCCACTTGCTCAGTTTGTACGTCTTACCTAGGCGGTGCAGGTGAAGTCTGTTTCATCGGAAACGTTGAACTGTCTTGCAAACTCACCACACGTTAGACTACTGTCCTCTTGAATGGCTGCCTTCAGGACTCTGTCATTCAAGACCTGTGGTCGTCCACTGCGAGGCTCATCATGGAGAGACAAATCTCCCGACTTGAATTTTAGAAACCAACGCCTTGCAGTACGTTCATCTACAGCACTATCCCCAAACGCTTGACATATGCGGCGACTTGATGCAGCTGCTGATAAGCCCACTTTGAAGTCGTAAAGCAAACAGCCTCGAACGCGATCTCTAGACACTTCCATCCTTCTCACAGCTGTCCGGCTTATAACTGATGGCCGGGTACGGTGCGCGTGTTTTTTTATAACGTCTGATGTTCCTACTTCCAGCTGTCCGAATTTGAAAACAATTGCTATACGCATTTCGTATATATTTCAACTTCATTCAATGACTAATAAAAAAACGGACAGAATTTTTTTGGTTACCTTGTATTTTGTTCGTAGTTTTTTAAAAACATTTTTTTTTTACCAAATAAAAATCCTTTAATACTCCTCCTCAGTCTTTTGAACAGGTTTATCCCTGTGTACAACCGAGTGTTCCTACTAAAATCAGTTTTTTTTCACTCCCAGAACGCCCCTCCCACCAAACACACAGTCATGTTTAAATACGACAGATTTTGCAAATCATTTACCTTCAAATAAGGAAATTGATTAGTTCCTATTTATAGAATGGGCGTTGCTTAGTGTATAGTTTTGTCACAGCACAAGAAATATTTTCCAACTAATTTATAAAAGATTATAAATATGGATTTTAATTACTTATAAAAACTGGCGATTTATTTCGAAAGCTGATGAAAGATGACAACTTTGTTTGAGTTGATAAGCGACCAACTAATAATCGATATAAAAATAAAGAACCCAGAAACTGCCCCGTTCTTTTCACATGTTCTAAATATCTTCTACCCCCCACTTTCCAAATAATGTTTGGTTTAATTTGATATTTGAATTCGTAATTTGCAAAAAGAAAAATAAATAAACAATTCATAGAGCCCATCACTAAAAGTTCTTGAAATGAAGCCCTACACAGAAAAAAAAGTTTGTTTCCCTATTACACTCCAACTTCTTACCATCACAAAACGAAAGTTAAATTCATAACATTTTTGTTGTGGTTTTAATGAAAATAAGATTAGGACAATTTTAGTATATCTAAGTTCAATCATTGATAATTAAGAAAAAATAAACATCAATATTTCATTATTCTTGAAATAAAGTAAATACAATAAGAGTTGAAACAAAAGTATCTAAGGGAAGTAACTCATAGAAAATTCAGTTCTAATAACTTCCCCTTTTTACGTTTTAACGGTATAGTTATTTTTCTGGCTTTCCTTAATTACCTTGTCTAATATCTTTTTTAGTTTTAATTCTGAATCTGCCATCAGCAATGTAGTATATATAGTTAAAATTGAACCTGCCGATAATAAATCTCAACTGGTATTCATTTCGCTGTACAGGTAAAATAATTCAGGTGAGAAATCATCTTGGTGCATTTCTCTTTCTTTAACCCCTGCAATAAATAAATAAATAAAAATAAATATCGGATGAAACAGCCCGAGTTCAATCCCCGGAAGAAGAAGTGTTTGGAAAAAAGAATCGAAGATACGGATATGAGCAAACAGAAATTTATTATGTCAGTATGACAAAAGGCTGATCTTCCATACGCAGCAATGACCCTGCGGTCGACATTCGGTTGTTATACTCTTCTTGAGAGTGTGTTTCAATAAATACTCGTTTTGATTAGATGTCTTTTGTGATCTGTAAGGACATTATTATTAATAAATAAAAATAATATAAAATAATAATGACTATCATAAATAAAATAAAACAAATAACATTAAAACTTTATTTAAAATAAATTAAGCTGAAATAAAAGAATACAACAGAAACTTTTCCTGCTTAAAAACGGACTTCCCGCCAAAAACTCTGGATATCTTCACTTTCACTACCGAACGTTGGAATGTCAAGACGTCCATCTCCTCGGAACATTGCTTGTTATAACACGAATTGACTTCTTCATTTTATCACATGCAACCGTAAAACACTTGTAACTAAAAATACACGCACACCAGTACACAAAAATAAATAAAAATGTATTTACAATTTAACATGCGTTTAGTGTTATTTCTGTGTATGTTTTTTTTTAAATTTATTATTATTCCTGTGAACACGAGGTTTTCCCTACTGGTATAATGAGAGTGATCCCCACAGATCTCTCAATAAGCAGTTTTGGTGTATGAAATCTTAACTGTTTCCAATTTACAATATTTTCAGCAGAGTATAAAATAGTCATGAGCTACAGAAAAACAATCTGAAGAGATTTGTCGTGACTGCTTTCTTTTTGACATAATCGAACTTAAAATTCAAATCAAAGATTAGTCAACTGTTCGTGGAAATATATTGGCTGAGCTCCTTTTTTCATCACAGTTAATATATAAAAAAATGTAAATAAGAAAATTTCGAACTTCATATGGATTGAGATCCCATTGGATTAAAACGTAAGTTTAATGTCAATGTGACAAAAACGTATGTGTAAATTTTGTTCATGTCTTGCGGATCTCAAACATTTGAACTTTATTGTATGTGACTTACATTAAGCAAGTTTGGCCACCCCCGGCCTTGAGTAATACCTCCTCTTTTGATAATATCAGAAAATTTAATTAAAAGGAGAGATAAGGTTGTATGACCAATAAATGTATGTATTCATAGTGTGTTTTATAGATTAGATAAATAAACAAAATCTTAACTGTCTTACTTTTATTTTTATGCTTCTATTAAGTTTACGGAACTCCAGTTCTTCATTACAAACTCCAAAATACCCACTGCGAGGTTCGACGACGGAGTTACAATATTTTTAAGAAATTCAAAATATGAAAAATAAAATAAAAATCATAAAAACCTTAAACGATAAAAATGTTACATGCATTGCTATTTCGATGAATCATGCTCACCTAAGTTATTAGCTTTACAACATTTCGACCGGTGTACTCTCCGGCTTTCTTCATATGTCTTTGTAATCGGTAACCCTCTTGGAATCATACCAAGATCATCATACTGCAAGCAGGCGAGGGTAAAACGATTTTGTTGATGTACAAGTTGTAATACTCAGTAAAAATTGGGTGGGGTGTAGCTACAGCAAGGTAAAGAAGGATCTGACTGAAAACTGAGGGGAAGCTATCACAGATCCTGGGCCAACATTATTTTGCGATGAATTGATACAGGCAGTGAACCCATCGTTGCAATAAGCTACCACACAGGTACGGCCTTTCCAAAATTCTCAAAGACGGTATGCCATTGAGGCCCACATCAATTCGGCCTGTCACCCACTAAACAGATTCATTGTCGGTATAATCAGACTACTCGCAAGTACGTCTCCATCCTATATAAATGTGTCCACTTTGTGAAGACCATTAGAGATGCTCCCATTCACACAAAAATAGATGGTGAGTTTTGATGTTGTGAACCTATTTATCAAAGGTCTAATCGTGGAAGACCTATTGATGATTAGAATCAGACCCTTCTCTAAGAGAACGTACAATGGATAATATGATCGATATGTGGACATTATGCAAACAATTGACTTCAAATTGATTTGTGTCAGATAGACAGAAAGGCTTTGCTACAAAAACATCATCACTAATGTCAACTAGGTGGACTAATTACGTAAATGGTGCCTTCATGCATCAGCCCTTTCATGGGAAGAGAAACGGATCAACTGGCTTTCCTGGATGTACTAATAACTTGCACAGAATATGGGCTCAAGACATAATCATATTGTAAGACAACATTCACTGAATAATAGCTGAACTTCAATTTCTACTATCCATACAGTGTTAAGATAGGGATCGTTTATTGACTGTAGTATTGGGCCAAACTCATAAGTGACGATCCAGACACAATGTAATACCTGTCCTGCAAGCATAAGATCACCTTCTGTCACTGTTTGTCTATCATATAAGGTTATATTATAAGAATCAGAGGATAAGCAGTGCCGATAATATCAGGATGGTATTCAAAATTAGTTTTATCCTTCGAAGATATATCGCCCAAACCAAGACCATCGCTCTCAGAAGATAACATTAGCAAAAACTGTATGCCATACCATGGAGTTGTGGCAAGGGATACAAAATATAAAGGAGAGACTAACAACCCATTAAATGTATGGGTAGAGAAACATCGAAAATCTGTTGCCCGAGGAAAAGCATTGAAATAAGGTATGGCTGATCATATATGGAGATAAAAGGCTTGTCATCAAGAGTTGTGTAATGAAAGAACAATACTGGAGGTTAAGGGGAGAAAAAGAATTAGTGTATATGTCAGGCAATGCCAAGATCTTTAGTAAATCTACCATAGAGATGATTACCATTGAGGAGCCTCTGATTAAGAAAGAAAATATACTCAACAAAAATTCCGCCACAAAGATCACTACGAGATTATAGACATTAGATTTAAGGCTCTAGAATATCAACATTAGACTTTCCAAAATACAAATGACTTGAATTAAAGCGTTCGTTGGTAGTTTTGAGTTCAATCCTTGAATCTGGTAATGCTGAAGAATTACATATTGGTTCAGTGGAATATAAAAGATTAATGACTATTAAATGATAGGAAATCTCTTAAGAATGGAAAGCCAAATGTGAAAAAGCTATTCTGCGGATTGAATAAACGGTTCGTTTCAAAATTATGAAACCATGCTCTAAACAGTTTGTCCCCCTTGCATTAATATAAGCCTGAAATAACAAGAGGTTACCAACTACGAAGCCGAAGAGTGAAATAATCGAGTAATGTTGGTCTGAATAGCAGAGCATATAAGATAATTATTCATCTAAAATATTTTTAATAAAATTAAAACAATAAAAACATTTTCATACACCTAATTATAAGCTTTGCTTTTTATATTTGTTTGTTAAGGAGTTGCATTTTGATGAAAAGAAATCATATTAAAACAGTGCTTTTTTCAACGATGAAAAGAGGATCACTGCAAAATGTCAACTTATACAATCAGAGGTTGCATAACAGCAGACGTTTCAATCTGTGGTGTTTTTTATCGGAAGTAGAATGGTAGATACATTTGTTTTGTCATTATCGCCATTATTTGTTGAATTGTCCAAATATTTATCCGTAAGACTAGCAGTTTCCAGCTGTCCATCATTGGAGCTTTGACCTTCATTCATTGCGACACTTGTCAGCGAACGACTTAGGTTTGTGTTCACAGATTTCGGAAAACGAATTTCTTGTACATCCTGAAATGAAGGATAAAAAGAAAATCATTTGCTGCTGTTAATAAAAACATGAAATATTCCAAAATTAAGAATTGTAAACTGATTTTACGGCATCCAAATTTACAGATCTGCTTTTCACCGAAGAAAAATGAATAAAATGACATCTAGTAATTAATCTTGACATTCTGACACATTTATAAATTGAAGAAATAATTCTCATTTAGACATTTTCAAGCCGTCGAAATAAAAATTGATTTAGAAACCGAATAGAGCATTTTTAATAAAAATAATAAATATTAAAATTGCATGAAAAAATTAAAGTGTGGAATGGGTAAAATTTAATAAAAAAATTATCTAATAAAATATAACATCAAATTATATGAACAACTAATTAAGAAAATTAGAATATTACGAACAATGTTTCTTAAAAAACCCGCCAAAATGAAGTCAGGCAGTTTACAAAAAAAAAAAAAGGAAAGAAAAAAAGAGGCTCAGCTTTGATGTTGTCAAACCAGCCAAATTTAAATCACAAACGAGTGCGGTTTAACTGGATAAGGATTCGTCTTACTGGGGATGATGACAAAAAAAAAATACTTCCCCTACGAATATGTTTTTTGATTCGGTTGAAGTCAAATTTTGACTGCAAAGTTTGACCACACCATGGCGAGAAAGCCTTAATATGGGACCAACAAGTATTAGGTCACCCACCAAATGTTCTTTTATACATCAACGAACATTTGTTATGTTATTGCAGATATGCTATTGGTGGTAATGTGTATATAAACAAAATAAATAAAGGGAAATTATCTTCCTATCGCAACAAATGATGGAGGACTTACGGGTGTTGCTAAAGCTTGAAAAGGGGAACAGATCTTGCCGAATCGAGACATTTGTTTTGTATTAATGTCACCATACAATTGTCGACGGTCCTGACGATCCATCTTCCTACGAGCCAAGTCCTTGGCAACACGCACTCCCAGAAAAGGCTAAAACAAAGACAATCAGACAAAAGAAGAAGTAGATACGCGGAAACAAGTAAAAAATGGAAGTAAAAACAATTCTATGCAGGATTCAAGAAACAAATAAAACTACAGGTGAAATGACGTGAGCGTAGTTCCGCAAAGGAAACTTGAAAAGGGAGAACGTTATCCCTAGCAGTCAAGAACAAGTTAATTGTAACAAAGTACACCAAGGCAAGCAAACCTCAGTAAAATAGAAATTCAACCGTGGTGAGATTAAATTGTCAGTAAGATAAATGAATGTAGCAAATAAGCTAAAAAGGAATACGAGATTATATATACACTATAGTTCAAAAGTTTGAGGAAACCCCTGTCAGTTTTTTAGATTGATACCAAAAGTAGTTGTTCTGTACTTTAAAGAGAAAATTAATATGCATGGTTAAAAAAAAATGAGACATGATTTATTAGAAATTTTAATATGACTATAAGAAAAAAAAAACTGATTAAATTTTGCTCTCATCAAAATATCCTCCTTTAACCTTGATTGGTGCAGCACGAATTTTTGGCATTCGTTGCAAAAGTTTCTCAAAATACAAGTTTGATAATTGATTGCATTTTTTTCAATGACTAAGGGCTCTTTTTCATTCGCCCCTCTTCTGTCAAATTCACCCCATGATAATTCTGGGGGTGTCTTTAAACCTTTGAACTATAGTGTGTAAAAAAAAAACAAAAAACAAAACATATACATACATACACACGCACACACACACACACACACACACACACACACACATATATATATATATATATATAAAGATGGGTAGACATGGTATTCCATTGGAAGTTGTGCAAACGGCTTGGATTTAACTCTGCAGATGAGCGGCATAAGTACAACCCTAAATATCTCTATTTGGGGACTTAAATATTCGAACTGACCACTCGAAATCAGATATAGTCATCTTAAAAAAGAATCCGTGAGATCGTCACACTAGAAGAAACTGAAGAGTAAATAATAAAATCTCTTGATTTTTTTTCTAGAGACCTGAAAAAAATATACGAAGTCTAAAATTGGCAATTATATTCATTATTACTTGTGTATTTGCAACAATATGAACGAGTCTTACAAAATGGTAAAATAAAAATTCGATGAAGAATTACATTCAGTCATATGACAGTATTGTCAATATTGAAAAGATTAGCGAGAAGCCTTGATCAATCATTGGTGGGCTTAAAACTATACTTCTATATTTTATAGTCAGGATATCACTGAATATTATTTTAAAAACCCCCAAAAAACCAAAAAAAAAAAAAAACCGCAAAGGATACCAATTCGACAAAAAGGAAAAATAACTAATGTAGTGAAGTGGCTTCTCGATCCCTCCTCCATGGTTTTGAATTCGGAGTTGACGCTGTTTTACCAAGGCTAGAACGTCCAGTCTGTCCGACTATTTTATCCATAGTTGGTAGTGAGAAGAGAAATGAACGCAATGATTTCAGTCTGAATTTGAACGCAGCTTGCCGATTCTATTTTCCATACAAATAATCATTACGCCATCCACACAATTATCATAATGGAATACAATGTAAAAATGATGAAATGGAAAGGAGCATTCAAATCTTTTTGCAACAACAAAAAATACATTTTTGTGGCTCGAATTAAAATATGCTTATGTCGATCTGATTAAAAACAATAAAAACATTTTTAAGACCGATTTCCAAGGTATCTTTCCAATGGACAAAATACGTTAGCATTTCTAGTGAAAGGCTTTTTTAATATTACATCTCATAAAAACGGAGACAGTTTTATATGATATTATAAAGAATCTTACTCGCTGATTTTCAATTGAATCAAAGTTGAAGAGATTAGGCGTTTGCTCTTGTGTTTCTTTACTTTCCCGAGGTGTTTGCAAAGTCGTCTGCTGAGGGACGGACGTCATTATTGGCACCGAGGGTTGCTGTTTAAAGATTAAAAAAGTTAAGTCAACTTAATATTTTTTCGATGGAGTTTATTTTTAATGAAATAAGCAAAAGTTAACCAGATGCCCAAGGTTTTTTGGCAATCTCTTCATTTATATAAGGTTGGCCTAAATACTTTATTTTTGAAACCATATTTCTTTAATGAAATATAGTCCAAGACGTGTATTCTTTTCAGAGTTTTACTCTGACTTCATAACAGTAATTTAATCCCGCAACAAATATTCAAAGGAGAAAAAAACACCACACAAAACAGTACCTGCTGCTTGACATTCATGTAGCAGAACAGAATGTTGCAGTAATAATAGTGAACGTGCATCACCAACAATTGTTAGTCAAAACGAAGTACGGAACAGCTTGTTGGGATTGCTATGAGTTTGAATGTGTTATCAGAAGGTTTTAATATTAAGATGATTAGTTTACGGGCATGTTCACCATATTAATCCACAACAATATAGAATATGGGCATTCAAAACGAATCAATCACAAGGCAATTGAATAAGAAACAACGGTAATTAAGGTTTCAATAAAACAACAGACATTTATGTACAATTAATATACAATTAGAAAACTTGTGGTTTGATAATGCAAGAATTGACCATGTATAAATTGGGTGTCATATTGATTTACAGTTCAAAATTGTTCATGTGTTAAAGAACTGGTCAAATAGAGTAAAAATGGGAAATATTACTTATACAGAAATTTGTGTAGTTTGTGTGCGTGAATAAAGTAGAGTATAAATGTCTTAATTTTCTAGAGTTGTTTACCTTGGATTGTTTTGTGTTTATCTTTTGTTAAATACAATTTCTATTTTAGTAGTGTGTAAGAACACTTTTCTTAGAAAGTTTTAAGTGAATTTTGAGAGAATAATGTTGGTGTTTGAGTCAGTAGTTGACGCGCGAAAAGTTTCTTAAGTCAAAATAGTGACACGCGTGGATTCGTGTGGCATCTCTCTGAAGCTAAGTGACTGACTGGTGAATTGGGTCGAAATGGTCCTTTTTATTTGTTTTTGGAATCCAAAATAGGCTCCAGGGAACTGGGCGCGATAATAGATTTTCGACAATTGTTACACATTTTGGTGTTGTCCCTAACCAATAAAAAGTCGAGATTTGCAATGTGAGGTGTTGGTTGGTTAAAACTGATTCTGATGGAAGAGTGTATTTCATCTCAGGGGTGAGTAGAAAATATGAACGATTCTATCAAGCTCTTCAAAACAGAATAACTAGATAAATTGTCAAGATAAAGGTAGGCATATTTAAATGTTGAGAATAATCGATAATAGTCTTTGCCAAATTAAACGAATTGATCAATAAACGTCGCCTTAAGTCATTTTTAAAACTAATAACTTGAAAATGCTTTGATAATGAAAAAAATATTATGCTGACATCGAAAAATGTTTGTTAGTAATCAATATTTGATTCAGAAACAAAAGTTAAAATTGGTTAGTATTAATTTTTTTCTGTCTATATATCTACAGGGTGGTCCGAAAGTCTTGTCACCCCACCTCTCTTCCAAACTGTAGGAGATTGTGTCAGCTATTTGAAATAGAAAATTATATTATGTATGGGTAACAAGACCTTCGGACCACCCTGTATATCGACTGGGTCTCACCGTAGAGAGTGGGTGTGATATTGAAAGACCCCAAATCCCCTAAAGATCCTCAGCTAAAAACATCACTGATGATGTGTGCCAAAGAATCAAACAGACATATTGTTGGAATTTAATTTGAGAACAACAATTCACAAGTTCACATTCTCGTTATTTTTTCTATCCTCACTCCAACCGCTTTTTAATTTCAAAACCGGCTCCCGAGGCCTAATTCTTATCAGAGATAAGAATATATTTTCTGGCTAACGAGAGAGCTGGAAAACACAAAAAGGAATTCCACCACCATTATTCTTTCCATGGTGCCACAAAGTCTGGGAGAAACCTCACAGCTTCTACACACCAACCTGTTTTCAGTACCTTCAAAACCGGCTCCCAGGGCCCTGATTCTTATCAAAGATAAGAATGTGTTTTCTGACCAATAGTGGGTCCAGAAAATTTGTACAACGATTTTGGAGGGAAAAATCCCCGATCCATCGGAGCCTACCAAAACTCCATAAATTTGGAGAATCTTGCTTATTTTGCCAGTGAGAATTCTGCCCACCGTGTGTGAGGTCGACATTAGGGAGCTCCAGCGCCTCTTTCACCAAAGAAAAACTACTAAAGGGCTGTTAAGAACGAACGTCGGTCCACTATTCAAGACCAATCCAAGGCTGCATCCCTTCACCACTCCTTCTGACGAGCCACTGGACTTCTGTCGTCGACCTACGAACTCACTCAACTGCAGGATTCCTTTATCTGCGAACGTGTTTCCAACTCTACAAGAACTGTGAGTGTATCTATCTGAACCTTAACAATAATATCTAATCGCTTAAAGAACTCTTTAGGCGCTCAGAGAAATATTTTGAGCAAGCCTTTTTTAAGTTAAGAACATTTTCGCTTTTCCCTTTCTTTCTCTCCTAATCATCCTTTTTTTCCCCTTTACCTTTTTCTTCTTCTTCTGTGTATATTGTAAATAAACACTTTCTTCTTTTGTTGTTACTCACCGAGCAGGAGTTTTTTTTTATCCGTACGCGTCTAAAAGAGACACGTTTGTCCGCTCTAATCTTGTTGTTTTACTCGCGTTTTTTTTCCCGCAATTATTTTCGACCCTATTTTTGACCTCAACCCTTTGATGCGGGAAAGCCAGGACAAATTTCCTAGCAATATTTCACGAAAATCATAAGTTTCTTTATATTTTAACTTTTTATTTCTATTCACCATAAAACGAACTATTTATCGTATCGGCCTTCATTTATTCCTTAATTTCTTGCTTGAATGGACAGCAACAGCTACTTTCAGAATTTTTGTTAAACGAATTCAATAATCCTCATTCATGTCAGCATAAAAAAAACTTCTTTCTTTTCTTTACATGTTTATTTACAAGGATATGTTTTTAGTTTTACTTTCAATCCTTTTATGAACAAAGCAGTATGAATCATTTAAGGAAATAAAAAACTGTCCAATAATACTCCTGTAAATATTTTTATAAAGATCTTAGTTGCCTTTGTTTCATTATTATTCGAATTATTCGATTTGGGGGGGGGGGCTATTTTTCAATTGTATTTCTTTTATAGTAGCAATTACAGTAAATAAACTAATAAATGGGGTATTATATAAAACCAATTTATTTACATTTTTGCAACACTTTTGTATATAAAATGTGTGTGCGTGGATTTTAATAGCAAATTGCCTTATTAACGTGAATGTTTGTAGAAATCGTCAGGTGTCTGATATAAAGAAGATTCATACATTTACTAAACTATTCTTAATTTACACAAAAAAGGAAAACGTTTTAACTTAGGAGCTTGCATGTCAGTGAATCATGATATATCTGCTTCGCTTATCTCCTTAGTGAAAGAGTCGCTCGATGTAGACTTGTGTGAACGAGACGATATATATTATTTTTTAGTCACGCAATGATTATACATTTAAGTTTTAGATGAATTTGTAGTGAGCGCGAAATAACCCCCTTCAAATTCAGAGAACTGAGGAAGAAAAGAGGAAGGAATTCGTGAGCTTTAAATAATTTTATCTTAACAATCCAAGAAAGCTAAGCATTTCAAAATATCTCTTCGTCTACTTTTGAATGTACGCTAACCATATATCCTTTCAGTGAGCAACGAACTCTTGCCTTTGTCTTGAACATTTTTGAATAATATTATTTGTCAGCTCGTTTAATCTGTTGTATGGACATTTCCAATTCATGACAATACGTTAAAACTATGGAATTCTTATTTATTTTCCAGAAACGAGCTACTTACGCTACCTAAGTTTTTTGAATTTATTTAAACCAGCAGTGATTGGTTGAAAATCTTTATCCCACGGGGTGTGTTTTCGAATTTTTAATCTTACTTTAAATGAAAATATAACGTTTTTGTATGGCTTCTTGAAATGCCTTTGAAATCTTTATAAACGAGCTATTTAATTCATGCATTTTGAATATTAGACATAATATTTCTGTTGCTTTTTGTCCAACTCAAATCTTTTCGTAGAATTATGACGTAGACAGCACGACGGTATTTGAATTCATATTCCTTGGGAGATTCTTTCCTTGACAGCGTTTTACCGATTAGATAACGAAGGAAATACGCTAGAAAAATTACGAAGAGAAATTTCGTGAAGTGAATAGCAATTTCTCGAATGTAAATTCTGTGCCGATTACAAGCGCACAAATCAAGACTTATTGTACTTTATCTCCCGAATCGAAGACGCAAGTGTAAAATCCATTCATTTTCATTTGCAATATTTAGAGGGAGATAATCTCAGATTGTTTCCCTTACTTTCATAAAACTTTCTTACTAGAGAAAGTACTTCTTTACTTTCAAACCAAGAAGATGCACAAACGAATCGTTAATTTTATATTTTTTATGAATTAACCAGTTTGCAATGGAGCCGAAATGTGTCTATTTGCCACTATCGACAGATAAGAAAAGCTAGTATTCTGAAGATTGATTTTCAAACAATTTTCCCCATTTGAAAATTGACGCATCATAATCTTTATACACAAGTAGCCTTGAAGAGAAGTTTGTAAAATATATTTAGGTGCGTCATACTCTTATCTCACACGGATATAATTAAACATTGGTTTCATTCAGACTTTTGTTAATTTCTTTTAGACAGGGTTTCGGAATTCTAGGACGGACTGTCAATTCAAAGGAAAGTTGGAATGTTTAATTTTTAAGTATAGAAATTAAAAGTCAAGCTGATCAGAACGATGAAATAATTCGTCATATTTATGTAAGTACAAAAAATCTTGTGAATATAGTTAAAGAACTGTTAAAATTACAGGCTGTTGAGTTTACAACCCTAATGAAAAATTGTCGCTTCATTGTTCAAAATTACAACTCAAACTAATTCCGCCTCCCGAGAACCGGTCTTGTTTGAACTAAAATTCGTACCAAGTTACTCACACGCATATACACATTACATAAAAAAATGTTCATCCAATTGCAAAAAGGGAATATATTTTTAGACAGATCAAAACACAGAAATTAATTGTTTGTATGTCTATCAGTCCAGTTAGTATTCCGATTTCTTTGCATCGACAGATTTCGAGCAAATTCGAATATTTAAAACGGATTTATATTTTTCAAATTAGATAAAAGTCAAAAATATTTATTGATAATAATTCTGTTAAAAACATGTATATTTTATCTGTTTCTAACATTTGTAACATGTCATTTACTGTCTTAACAGGAAGTTAAAAACTGGTTTATAGAAACTTGATACTAAAAAATTAAACAAGGCCAAAACAAAGCAGATATTTAAACAATGAAGGATATTTTGCAAACAATTGTAACCCCTTTTTAATGTAGATAATCTTTTACACTAATCTGCATCACAACTGAAATATATGAATCGTTGCCGTCTGCGTCAATCAATTGCTGTTTCAAGCCTTCAGGATTTCCTGAGCAAACTCATTTTCAAACTTCCACTGCCCAATACATTCGTGTACCTGTAAAATCTGAATGCGAACCAAAAATGAAAAACAAAACAAACTTAGTTACCTTTATTGGATCGGAGGAATTTGAATCTTCCCGAATAAATGAAGGAACGCCGTTAATACAGACTTGAGGTTCCATATGAGTATGCCTTTCTTCGATATCAGATTTAAATTGAGCCACAACATTTCGTAAAACCTTTTTCTTTGCTTTATGTTTTGAATCTAATGAACAGAAAATGAAGCAATTCAGTTTCAAATTAAAACCCAAATAGAGAAAAGATCAATTTCAAATAACCTGTTAATATATTGTTGTTTTACTCGAGAAATACAATGGCGATAATTCGCATTTAAATGCTAAAATGTTTTTAGCATAAAAAACTGCGAATAAAAAATATCCCCTGGCTATGACATCCGATGAACACGCAGAATTAAATATTTGCTATGAAAATGTATTACAAAGAAAAGACCAATAAACTTATTTGACACTAATTTGACACACTGGGTGGGGATGGTGGACAGGAAAAACGCTCATGAACACCAAAGCTTATTGCGAAAATAAATTGGAATTTTATTAAGACTACAGAAACAAGATTTGTAATCAGCTCAACATCGTTAGGACAAAAAGGCTTTACAACTCGAAATTTTGCAGGATGTGACACTGGTAATATAAAGTTAGGATTAAAAGGTTTTATGAGAAAACCACGTATAGAAATTGGAGAATTGGAAGGGTTAAAAACGTTAAAATCGTTAAGGTGAAAGCATGAATTGAAATATGTAGCAACGGAAAAATGGAATTGTTATGAATCCGTAAAGCTGGAATGTAAACAGTGTGATTTTAATCAGTTTAAAAATGTCCTGAGGAATGTGAAAATCCTTCTCACATCAGAAAAATAGAAATGATCTTTAAACAAATTTGTTATTGAGAAATTATTGTCGGAGAATGTATTGTTTTGAATAATTGACGTTTTATTTGAGGGCCAGTGTCGTTTCTCCAAGGTTGAAGAAAATAATTGATATGAATATTGTTGTCTTGAGGTGCGATAGGAGTCTGGTGAAATACATTTAAACAGAGCTCTAAGTTAGCAAGAGACGCAGACAAGCCGAAACAGCAGCGGAAGAAGGAGCTGCTGAACACCATGTGACTTGCTGCCGACAGAATTCCCGACCGACTACCTTGTGACGTTTTAAGTCGTTGTTGAGAGAGAGAGAGAAAGAGAGAGAGAGAGAGAGAGAGATTAACGGAAACGGTTATTTTTTTGTAATCAAAAACTATATAAACCAAATGAAAAATGTTATTTCGTTAAAAGCGTAAGGATTCTTTGTTCTTTGTAGCACGGTTTTGCTTCACTGCTCTATGATCAAGGAACACAACGTGAAGGACAGATGAAGGAACGAAGCGGCCAGATAACCCTCAGTTGACCCGCGGTAGTGCTGAACAGCGTGAGAACAACCCAGGATCGAGCCGGGTCGGTCGTGCTATAGGAAGTCATTGCTTAGAACTAGACTATTGAGTCAATAAGAAATGGAACCAGAAGTGTAGCAATTCATAAAATTGTGTTTTACTAAAAATCTATAATGCGAGTTGAAGATGGTCAAGGTATTCTAAAACCTATTATGGACACCTTACCCCTGTGTTTACATGCTTGTCTCGCATCATTAGTGAGTTCTATCCTCACTGAGTGCCCCATATTTATAGCATTGTTCCTAAACTAAGTAATATTTAGTAAATTACTAATATACATTTACTCACCTTGGTTGATATTCGTTAACTCATAAGCCCAGGTTTTGGGTGATTTCAAATTCCATAATTGTTTCTAAAACAAAAGTCAATGATTAAATTTCTTCTTGGAAGCAATAGAAAATTCAGTCGGGTTTATAATCAAATGAAGCAAGTTTTGCTTGTTTTCTTATAGCCTTTTTTTCAATCGAGAGAATCTTCAGTTATATCAAACAATTATTTTTAACTGAATGTTCAAATACACGGCCCAAGAGTTACTCAAGGTAGAGGGTTACTAAATGAAATCGTTGTATGGACACCAGAAAAGGAAATGCATATGCGAATCCATAGGATAGATAACTTGACTCTAGACTTGAGTTTAAGATTGCAGTGGCCGGGGAAACATATTCTCGGGTGTTTTACAAAGTAACGGTTCTCGGGAAAAAGCTCTCCAAGTAGAACTTACTTCTTAACAATAAAATACAAAGGGAATGAAGATGATTCGACCCTGTGTTCGAGGCATGGCGAGTCCTAGCTATAAAGGTTTGAACTGGTGAAACTAAGGATTGTAGCTCGTTTGAAATTGTGAGCGAGTAGCGATAGACTTGCAACGTTTTTGTCTGTGGAGAAAGGGGTTGTAGGATTGAAAATAATTGCCCACAATGACGCGTAAACGCTCTTGAATTCTGTCAAGGTTGGGAAGTGGAGAGTAGGCAGCAATACTCCATTTTCGGTCTGAGCTGATAGAACTCAGGAGGAGCCAGATACTTTCTGGAGCGGTACGAGGAACCGACAATTCTTTCAGGCAGAGACGTTCATCATAAGAAAATTCAGAGTTTTCTCGTTAATTATAGAACATTATAAGCTTGGTTTTGTTGGTATGGAATATTACATGATGAAGATAGAGAAAATGATGTATTGTCTAGGATAATTTAGTGTGTAAAGTCAAAGAAAATAAATGTGAGAGGAAGAAAAGGCATGGCCAATTAGGTGCGTGACAGTTTATTTCTTTTAGTTACAATTCATACAATGAAACATTTGTGATCAAATAAATGCCATGAATTATTCTTTGTGCCATTTTAATGTTTTTTATTGCTTAAATCAAACAATGTTCTAATGGTAGTTTCAGCGCACGAATTATTTCTTGTGTCAGTTGATGATGACCATCATCAAAAGACCGATTACCGAATTTCAAACTATTTCAGGGGGGACAAAACGCGAGAAAAATATTCTTTACTTAATTCTACCTCCTTAATTTGCATTAGTTTTTAAATAAAAGAATGAATGGAGTTGTTGGTGGCTAATCATATGGAAAGTATAAACATTGAAAGTTGTGTATTGAGTTTTCATTTACTCTCATTGAACAGATTTTCCTATCTTATTCGTAATATTAATAGATCCATGGGTAATAAAAAATCTGAATAGTTTTGAAAAGGTCTACCAATGTTAAATATTTAAATATTACGTTAATAGTTTATCTGAAAAGTATGAAAGTAGATATCAATTAGATTTTAACAAAAGTTCGCGCCCGATTACAAAACAATTCTGCATACTTATAAATAAAAATACATTAGTGAAGTACATGGTCTCCATTGCTTTTAACAATGGTCTCCCATCATTCTACAATCTTGTTGATGCAGTTTTCGTAGAAAGTTCGTGTTTTTTGTTGGAAGGCTGTAAGGTACTTTTCGACTGACTGTACAGAGTCAGACTTTCCCATATAAATTGTTTTGTAGAGACAGGAAGAAATGAAAATCTTAAGCCAAGTCAGGAGAATATGGTAGGTGCTGGAGAGTTTCCTATTTTGACTTAGCTTCTCAAAGGTTAATTTTGCTAAATGTGGAAAATGACACCGTTTCGATTTGCCAAAATCGGACGATTTTCTTGAATAGCCACATTAAGAATGGCGAGTTAGTAGCAATACTTCCTTACAGTTATTGTTTTGTCGGCTTGAAGAAGCTCAAAGTGAATTATCCCTCTGCAATGCCACCAAACGGATGCAAGTCCGCTTTAACTACAGGTTCTGCACATTCACAATTCCATTCCGTGGCGTAACAGCAAAGAAATCGCTGCAGAAACATAATCGAGCTTGTTCTCTTAGGTCAGAATATGGCACTCACGTGTCGAGTTTGGAAACGAACGCAAGTCTCTTAAAATGGCGGAAGGTAGTAGAGATATCGATTTTCAAACTCTTAGAAAAATCCCTTCCTCCGAAATCATCGGTTTATTCTTCACGATGACAAGCGGAGTGTCTTCGTCGATGCCGAAAGGTCGCTCGCAGTGTATTTGATTAAAATCACCCAAACGGGGCCTGCCAAACCACTTTTTGACCATTCAAAGAGCTGGAACACAACCCAAATAAACCTTTCAATGATTTTGTCGCAGTTCCGACGCATTCTTTTCCGAAATTTATAGATCATAATATGGCGAAAGGGCAACTTTTCATCCATCTTTAAGGCATTCAAAACGTCAACATTCAATAAAGTCTGACTCACAACTGAACGATTCAAAAGTTTCAATCTAAAACACACCAGAAATCGACACCAAAGCAAACGCCAGTGTCAAGTTGCGGTCATTTTATATCAATGAAAATTAGGCACGGTCTTTTGCAATGATTTGATGTTTGCGTGAATGACTAGAAATTTGAGAAAACCTTTATTATATGATGTTTGCCTGAAAAGTGTCCAAACATTGAGAACCAGTTACGCAACTTTGAATAAACTATACTTTAGAGTTGTCAGTTACCATTGAGATTACCATTAAGTTTGGGAGCTATGTGACCGTCTCGTTCATGGTAATGAATGGACCTTCTTATTCGTGTAATATCTTGCTCAACCCAATTAGATCAGCTCCCTTCTGATCAGATTTGGTTCACTTCGATTTAATTTGACTGCAATCCCGAAAGAAAACTTTGCAAATTGTTTGAAATGTACGCTGGGATAAATGTGTGAGCGACATGCCAAAGTAGTATTTTGAAGGCGCCATTACCCTCGGTGGGCCGCTATTTCATTCATTTTAATTGGCTGGATCGCCTACAGATCGCTCGTTTCCTTTTTTTTTTTAAACAGCGTATCATCTTTACAAGATACAATGTAAAAATAAAACAATTCCTTACTAACCTGGGGTTAATGTAGACGGCCATATATTTAATTCTTTCATTTAATTAATTTTATTTTTCGAATTGTTTTCAGTAGATCGATTTCACTGACAAAAGTTTGGAATCATTTCTCCTGAAAACATTCATCAATTAAAAATAAATAAAGAGGCAGTATTATCACGAAATGTAGATTGTACATTTCAACCTCTGTTCCAGTTTAATTTACAACTAAAAATCATTAATGCTTTTCTTATTTGCTAATACAATAAAAATTAAAGTTAATTTTTACTGAATAATCAAAATATCAATTGAGAGTGTCTTTTCGTTTTCCTGAAGGTAAATCCGTCAAACTTGAAACAAAAATAATTATAGTGAACATGATCACACGTGTGTGAGAGATTGGTTAATGTATTACGTAAATTAGAGAACATTAAAAATGCAAACTTTTACCTGACCAAAAGTTCCAACATATTGTCCATCTACTGTCCATAATTTGGCAGTTTTATCTACAGAGGCACTCAGAATGAAGCAACCGGTGTCGTGTTCCACATATTCCACACTGACAATTGCGCCTTCATGTCCTTTCCACACATGAAGCTGTTTCGGTCGATCGGTTTTTACCTGAAAATTTAGATTCAATTATATTTTCTAGGTTTTATTAATAAAATCTTATAAACACAAATATTAGATGTTGAAAGTGATAATATATCACAAGAAAGTAATGTGATGAATAGATCTTACTGGTAAGAGAATGTGGTTGGTAAGAGCGATCAGGATTTATGGTTCAAGGCACGAAGACACGTTTTAACAAATCTCAGAAGTGGCGCAGTAATATTTACGATATTCGGTCATTATAAATACGTGAAATTAACCACACCAACGACACCACACCTATTATTTTCCATATATCAAATCTAACGAGAGTATCGGTACATCTGGCAAAAGTCAAAATGTGCGTGTGCTGGTCCATACATAAATAATCCCATCGTTTTACCGGTAAGTAATTGGGTTTTTTTTCTTTACTCATGCCGTAGAAAAAATTGTATTGAATTTGATGCGTCTATAAATTAGCAATTTTTTGTTTGTTTATGTTCGATGTTTACGTTTAGGTTCTGAATATTAAAGTAGACAGAATTCCATTTGCTACTGAATCATTTGAATTTATGACATTGTAGTAAATACCACAGCAGAGACAAAAACGTGGGAAAAAAGCGAAATATTTGCATGTATTTACGATTGGAGTTATATTTTTACGTTTTTTAAATGAAAATGAATTTTATACTTTCGATTTGTTTAGTATTTTTCTTTGGCAACTGTAAGCCGTGCATGTTCTTTGGCCAGTCGTTTGGTCCCAACTGCACCAACTGGTTGGGCTCTAAATTGGTTTTGTTGTTGATAACTGGATTTGTCTTCTAGACTACATTGGCATAGGTATATGGCCCTTCATATACGACTCCCCTATTTCTTGCTGCTATTTCACATCCAGGATTTATTACTTTTATGTACATAGAAAGATTTTAAAAAGGCTGGATAGTTCTCTTGACAGAGATTTTAGTTTTAGTAAAATCTCCATCCATGCGATCTGTGTCTTTTTTACTATATTTTCCGTATAGTGGGTGTCCTCTGCAGCTCTCCTTGGGGTGTCCTTATGGCATTTCAAACACCTTAAGGAATTGAAGATGTATTGTTCAATTTTTTTTATTAATTTGGAACTGTGCGTTTATTAAAATGTAGGCATGTATATATTTGTTAATCGCTTCTTTATGGTTATCCTGTAGCTGGCGAACGCCTTGATTTTATTTACAGCTGCATTTATTTCCACTGGGGTAGTCAGGGACAGCTCTATTTTTAATAACTCTTTAAGGCGTTAAATCTTACGTGTGGATAAGGCTACATTTCAGATTGTGGAATCTACGGTATCTTATTTGTGTGTTTCTTATTGTTTACATTTACAAGTCAATTGCTATTTCATTCCCCTTCCCTTCCCCTGTTCGACGATTGGCCCTGCAGGTAATTATTTTTTTTCAAGAATGGAGACAGATCGGCCAAAGTGATTTCCTGTAGAGATTCAATTATGAGTCTAGGGAATTAGATTTCGGTTTCTGTTTCTGAATCAGAGATTCTCTTTGGCTTTATCATGCGATTTCTCTTTTCATTGGTCCTGTGCCCAACTACGGAGTCCAATCTTTATTGGAAACTTACCAGCTCTGTGGGGGAGCTGGGTAAACTCCTTCGCTTTGGTTGAAACGGATACATGAACCAATATATTTGCATCGAGAGGGGACTTCACCCACCTTTGCGTGCTTCAGCATAAAAAAAATGATGCCTTAATATGAAACCGTTGTCAGAATTTTCCTTCTCAATTGATACTCAGGCGCCGCTTTCTAGCAATTAAAAATAATGAAAGTCTGGGTGTTAGATCGTCATGTGATCATTTTGTGATACGTTGTCGAGTTTAATTATATAGCTGCTAGGGCTTCACGTGACCAGCCGTTTGATCGGATCGGCCCTCTCCAATCGCCCGTCTAGTAAGACTGTTGCATGACCACTTATGCACCCGGGTCATGGACTGCTCAGCCGACATGTGTCCTCATTGAGGTGTGTCTTACTCTTCTGTAGAGGTGGAGTCGGCGTATTCTACACCGCCCGCCGACAGTGTGGAGAACTTTTTAGACTACTTAAGGATGGGTCACCATTATTTGACCCGGGAAAACCCACTCTAAGTAAGCACCATTTACTCGACAAACGCGAAACTCCAATTCCAACGCTAAGCTGATACTCAAAGAATAAGATTAGTTGGGAAGAGGCACACTCCCACCCTCATGACACTTCATCTGTCATGTTGTCCACATCACAACTCAGAAAGCAGATTTTTCAGTCCCTGTCGACACCACATTGCTAGAAGCAGAACAGCTTCCAAGACGAAAAACGTGCAGCATGCGATCCATGAAGACTTCAAGCAATCTGCACAACGGCTGTACGACAATGCAGTGGAAGAAGGTGTACTCAAATATCCATTCGCCCACCACAGCGAACGTATACCGGAGAAACTACCAGACTCGCCGCACAATGTCTCCCGCCGACCCAGACGTCACATCGCGCCGCCAGCCAGGTGAACAACGTCTCAATCCTACCGTAGCACCTAAATCCGAACGCCCATGGCCACAGGGAGCAAAACTGAGGATTTCGTCCATCAAAGCGTCTTGAACGCCCCCCCCCCCAAAAAAAACTAACTCAATACAATGCCTTCCAGAAGAACGGCAGACAGAAGGAGCACTCCTCTGGGCAAACGGGGGCCATCCTCGCACGAGTGAATACTCATAGACGGAATGTTTCTTAAGGGCGTCTTTCAAAATTTGCAGTTTCCATCCGACTGCGGACACATACGATCTAGGAAGTTAATGCGGTGTGTATGTTGACGAAACTCAACGCTCGGCCACCTTCAGACGAATGGAGAGGTTTCGCGACGTGCCCGGGGAGCCGTGACTCATCAAAACAGAACTAGACCAGAACTAAAACACTTAATTGGTTGCATGAAAGTGGAAGCACGGAGAGGAGGTAGAAACGATGGGGTAAATGTGCGAGGAGAAACTTCCGCCCTCCTTTAATGGAAGTTTACCTCGGGACCACAGACGAACTGTAGCCTCGACCTTCTCCCGCACATGCAAGCAGTTCATTTCCAAGTAGAGGCCGGGACCAAATCAGGCGCCGAGTATCAAGTCCCGTCCGTCCAGGGAAAAGGCACGAGATGAGAAACTCCCCCAAACGGCCAAAATACTTAATGCGATTGATCTTGACCTCTGTTACGGTCTCATACCCTCCGATTTGGCAATCGCGTCAGTGCTCGTAACAAGCCCACTCACATACTCGCTCTATGCCGACTATCTGGTTGAGGTGATAGCACGAGGTAGTGTAATTCGGTGCCGGGCCGGATTAACCTTTAACTTGCGAAGGAACGGTTCTAACACAAGAACAAAGTAAAGACTGAGCAAACAATCTTAACGAAAAGGACAGCAAGAAAGGTCTTACTCCATTTACCTCTACCAACGTACCGAGGGGTTGCATACAAAAGTCAGGTCGAAAAGGAGAGGCCAAAACAGACTGCTGTGAGAACAGCCTCTAAAAATCCATGGCCAACCCTATCGAACGCCAATCTTGGCTTGATCCAAATTTATCAGCGCTGCTTCACGGTCAGCTTGTTCTAGGTTCAAGAAGGTCGTCCTTTCGGAGAAAAAGTGTTCAAAGCCAATTAGATTAGGCAGAAGAGTCCGCAAACGGCTGGCTAATATGTTAGCCAAGATCTTAACTTGGTATTTAGCATCGTTAAGGGTCTAAAATTACTAATTCCATCCCCATTGTTTTTGTCCTTGCGTAGCGAAGATACTTCTAGTGAACCGTTGATCTATAGACCCTTCATCCAGTTGTAAGTTGGTTCCACCAAGGACCAATCTTATGAATTGGTTTGTTGAAGTCTCGAACAACTTTGGACAGACTTTTCGAAAAATCAAATTTGAGGCCAAACTAATATATATGAACGGAAATGAAACTATCATTAGACGCGAGAAATCAAACCAATTTCTTGAAAAGTTCGCTGTAAAAACTGAACAGTAACCAGAGAAATAATTCATAAACAAGACTATACTAAAAAAGCTAAAATACTAATTCGACTACAGCCGAGAGAAAAAACTGAAAACGTTTAAACAGTGAACACAAGTGATTAAAAATAAAACAAAATTAATCAAAACAAACTAATTGAAACAAATAAAAACACAAACATAGCCCAATTCAGTTGTCAAAAGTTCTTCAGCGTTACAAAATATTCCGGCACTGTGATAAAATTTGGTAAAACTGTACCGTAAATGCTACCAGCCGACAAACAAACACTGTTATTAAAGGAGAGAACACAATCTGTTTAGCGAGAAATATATATATATATATATATATACATACAGTGTAACCCGGATATAAGAGACCCCGGATATAAGAGAGATTTTCTCTGGTCACAAATTAGAACCTGTGTTAATGTATATATAATAGACCAAACCCGGATATAAGAGACTTCTTCTCCGGTCCCGACAACTCTCTGCGCTGGGTAGTAAATTTTATTTTTATTTTTTTCTTCAACACTAAGCGGACACAATATTGCGTAGTGTATAAATATATGAAGTCACACTGTGACTTCCCAAATTTATTTGTAAAGTAGATGATCCCATGAAAATATTATCATGGATTTTATATGTAACTGCATGAAATTGATTTACGCTTAGCCCAGTACAGTAGCCTAAGACACAGTCACATTAGTTTTCATTCTGTAAAATAGCGATGTTCTTACCGTTGGTGTGTTCTGTATACAGTAGTCCTTAATGTCCCACACTTGTATAAAACCTTTTGTGTCACCAGTCAAAAGGATTTCGTCATTACTGTTCGTAGCCAAGGCTATAACGGATTCATCATCGGTCGCCGGGATGTAAAAACTTCCTGAAAGGACAAGAAAATGTATAACTTACAATCTCGGCAAATTTGGTCTTCCTTACTGGCATCTAGTAACATTGTGGCATGCATGCACACAACATAGATCTGTGTATTGGAGTGTGATTGAAGTAGATTTCAAATGGCGTCCTCTCCTTTCAGTGTTTCTCAAAAGGTGCGGTACGCCTCGTAGGTGGGGCGGAAGAGGCTAGCAGGTGAGGCGGAATGATTGAAAGACAATCAAATATTTCGAAACAGCTTCGAAAAATTCATATGCCAAAAATTTTAAGATTTAAAATATTATTATCGATTCACAGCATAAATAGTTATAAATAATTATTGACCGATTTTATCAGTGATATTTTTTTTAAGTATATCAAGTATTAAGAATATAGTAACTAGGTACTGTAAATTGGAGGAGAGAGCCTTGAATAATAATGTTCTGACTTCGAATCCGCGGTTATCTCCCTTTAACACACACACACACACACACACACACACACTTTGCGTTTTATTTTTAAATGTACTTTTTATCAAATAAAATTTGGTTGGGCGTGAGTAAATTTTAATCCTGAAAATACGACCCAGAGAAAAAAAGTTTGGGAACCACTGGTTTAAATGGTTGCCCAATTATTGTACCGTCAGTAAATATCGACGCACACGTCATGATCCGGTATATTGATATTCGACTTTCGGCTCTACCTAAGTTGACTGATCTGCTCTTAAAAATTATGAAAAAAATCGGAGGTGAGGGGAATAATTTTTGTAGATAAGCATTCATTAGAATCTCAGCAAGACATATTTGTCTGAATAAAAACAATATATATCAATTTAAATACTGTGTCAAATCGATCGCAGTCTTTAAAAATAGTTATCTCTACTTTACCAAATTTGAAACTGTGCTTACGTCATTGATAAATACATACGACTGATGTTATTTTTTATTTTTTTAAAAACTTAAAAAAAAACTTTTGGGGTGTTTTTTCGAGGGGCTCTCACATAAACATTGTGTGGTAATAATTATTTATCTTAATTGAAGAACAGATGATACATACATTTATTAATTTATTACTTGTTTTAATATTTTCTTAAAATAAGTCACATAATAATTATATAATTTATCCGTTTGTTTTAATTAAATGCGTGTTTAAAATATTTTCTTAAAATAAGTCACATAAAAGCGCAGTTTTCAATGACGTAACTATAATTCCAAATTTTGATATTTGTAAATAAAATTTAAGTATAAATAGGTGTGTAAAATATTAAGGATCAATTTGACACTACATTTATATTATGGACAGGACCCCATTCTAAAATAAGAATCAATATTTTTTATTCTGACAAAATATTTTTTATTTTGACAAATGTCCAGGTTTCAGGAAAGTCTAATAAATTCTAAATGATCTGCCCTAAACTTTCCCTATTTTTACGAGTAGACTAGTTGATTTAAGTAGTGCCAAAATTACTTGTAAGTTACTCCAGGAACATAATCTTGCTAATATCACGGGGATATTTGAAAATTGTGTGTCATCAGGTACATTCTTTCAAATAAGTTGTGAGCAAAATTAAGTATGAGAGGTGGAAGAGGAGAGCTGGAGAGAGGAAATCTATGTAGCATAAGAGGGAAAGGTTATAAAAAGACGAGAGGGCTTGACGTAGATTACCTATTTATTTTATTGCGCTAAAAATCTCTAGAAAAATGATTCTTGTCAACAGTGACTTACAGAGAGAAAATAATCTTGACAATTTATGTTGGATTTTTGCCAGTTTGTAAAACACGTTTTCTGCAACTTATTCGGAATGTCTCGTGACATAACCTTTGCGCCATTGTATATAATGCATTATGATATTTTAGATATTTTTATAGGTGCTGCTTAAATATTATTTGGGCTCTCGTATTAAGTGACGATACTCGAATTGAGTGGGCAATATAGTCTTCTTTTTGAAGACTAGTCATTTTATGACATTATCGCCATAAAAAAAAAAACGCAATTACCTACTTCTTAGATAGTAATGTTACTTACCTTGTAGTTGGTCTTCAGTGTAGAGATTCCACCACCGAAGTGTACCCGCCCCACTCGATATTAAGGTGGCACCTTCTCGTGGTAAGATTGCCGCCCTGTGGCACAAGAAGTGAACCTTCTCTACAGGCGTTGCGATCCTGAAAAAAAAAGAAGACACGCACACACATTATATTTACATATTTACTTGATATTTTAAAATATTTAAAACTGTTCAAGGAATTCTCGACAACCTGGACCCAAAACACTGCCTTCCTGAACCTTTGATATTACTTTGAATAAACACTTATTGCAGTGGTTATTGTGTGTAGCTTAAATGTGGCACAAGTCCGGAAATATGGAGCACCCAGTGAGGATCGAACTCGCTATTCAGTCGTAATTGAGCGAGACAAGCCCCCCAACACGCTTATGGTAGTGAATGTAATCTTACTTGTAGATAAAACTAGGATTATAATTTTAAAAATATCATGAGCTGAAAAATTGTCAGTGCATTCAGGAACGCGAAAAAGTTCTAAATATGAACTGAAGCGATTTCAACTTATTCTTCTGCAGTTGTAAGAACTCAATTTCAGACTTGGCTATTGAATTTTGCTTTAAGGCATTACGTAATTAAGAACAATGTTTTTCGTTAGTGTAGAATAAAACCCATGAAATAAAATGCAACTGACGATGAAATATAATGAGATCACACACACACACACACACACACACACACACACATATATATATATATATATATATTTATATATAAAATAAAATGAAAGAACAGTTAGATTTATAATCCAGAGTTCTTTAGCATTTACTTTTAAAAAACAGTGCTCGATACACAGTAGAGCATAACATTATATATATATATATATATATATATATATATATATATATATATATATATATCTTTCTGTGACTTCCGTTAGTCCGGCCGTTACACCCTCTAAAATAGCCATACTTTATTGACCGAACGAAATCATATTGTAAGGTGAAGTGCAAACAGGTAACGGGGGTACAAAGTGAAGTTGGTTTTACTAGTGTGCATAGTTTAGTAAAATAAATTTTCATTGCTTTTTTTGGGAAAATTAAATCTTTTATTATTTAGTATATAAAATATTCCCATTATTTAAAAAAATTGAATGATTAAAAATAACATATACTTATTTAATAAAAATGCAATATTGTTTTTTGCATATCTTTTCTTTAAGTTTTTATATATACAAGAATCCAGTTTCCAGTTCGTCCTGCGTTTGCAAGAACTATAAACAAATCACAAGGCCAAATACTTCAAAAAGTTGGAATTTGGCTCCAGAAAGAAATATTTACGCATGGTCAGTTGTATGTTGCATGCTCAAGAGTAAGAAATCCTAAAACTTTATTCTTCGCCATTAAAAAGGAAAAAATAACAAATTTTCTTAAAAAATATTGTTTACCACGAAATCCTATAAAATTAAATTAAAGAATCTATTAAATCGCGAAGTAGTGTTTTTGTCAAAATATTTTTCTAAACAAATCAGCTTATTCAAATTTCATCGATTGATTTGCGAAATTGAACGAAACGTAGAGTTTGTAATTCTCTAAAGAAATGTTAGTGACTACTTCAGCAATACTGTGGGGATTTCACCACGCATTAGCGTGTTGCAAAAAAAAAAAAAATTCTGGTAAATAAAAAATAACTGACTTTCTTAATTGCTTTTTACCTGAATCTGAGTAGCAATTTTTCCGTTTCTAGGTTCCAAATGAGCAAGGCACCATCGTAACTTGCTGTAGCTAGGATATTCGGTGGACAAAAGGCCATAGCAGATATGTCATCTTCATGAAGTTGACCACCTTTCCAGGATACGTCTGCTGTTATATACATGTTCTGTAGTATGTAAAAAATAAATTAAACAAAAAATAACACAGCTATAAGGAATTATAAAGACTGTAATAACATTTGATAGCCTGGTGGTCGATTTTTCGAAATAGCGATAACTTTCATCCTACCACCAAATCACCTGTACTTTCTAATCAATAAACCTTTAACTCTAAAAATATCAGTTACGCATTAATCATATTGTCGATGATAACGTGGTACAATAAAGAAAATATAATCTATTAATGCCATACTATATAGTGGAAGAGTAATAAAATGTTTTTTTAGGGAGTGTATTCATTTACAAATTAGATTTGCCTAATTTTCAGCGTTACTCTAAGTGGAACTCACATCGGGATCGGAATCGTCGTACATCGTTATGAGGCGACTCCATCCGACGGCCAGAATTACTTTACGGTCATTCAACGCCAACAAACCGGTTATTTCAGCTTCGGACACTGGCTCTAATTTGTGAAGGTTGTGCCCATTCTGGAAATTCCATACCTGAAATTAAACCAGAGAGAGACAAACATTTGGTCAGATGGTAAACTAAGAAATATCAACATGTTCGGTACAAACAAACCCCATTTACATCGTTCTGTCTATTATCCTTATCTTTATTGCCATATTCACGATGTGTTGGCCGTTGTACGCTCCCACCTTCTTCAGGTGATATACATTGCAATTTTGAAACGTTTGGAATAGAAAGATGAAGAACGATGTAAATAGTGTAAATAGTCACAATACCTCATCACAGAAATATAAATAGAAAATAAATTTCAATTTATAAAGTAAAATACTTAAAGTGTTTGAAAATAGAAATTGTAAAATAAATCTTCACCTATGATTGATATTTCAATTTTCTTCGAGTCGAATATTAAGATTGAACATATTGTCTTAAAAAAGTGATGTGTCGCTAATGACCTCCAGTGATCTTGGGGGACAGTACTACATCTCCTCTCATAGTTGTCTGTCCAAGTTACCTCCACGTATCAATTTACCTTCAAGAATATAATTGATTAGCTGCCAATATAAACGCGATAACTAATTCTACCTCCAATGATATCCGGTGACCTTGAAAGTTGAATTTAACTTTATCTTCCCTAGCATTTGTAAGTTTAAAAGACGTTGTAAAAACTCAATATCTCAATTCATTTTGATATAAAGTGTTTGAGTTGACTAGAAATAGCTCATTAAGAAATCTTGACTTTTCTGTTTTGATTGTAAGATTCTGTGCAACTCTGTTTTCAGATAAGAATTACAAGAAACTTAAACACATTTTCAAGATTACGCTTGATTTCATAATCTATTTAAAAAGTAAGAAATGGTCTAAAAAATAAACAGAAACTAACATCACCTCTGGTGGTCTCTTGTGGCTCTCAATGGCAACATCGCAAACTCAGTATCACAGTGTGCTTTAGTTGGCTATAAATGATATGCTGATCTTAAATGACCTCCGAGCGCAATTTCCTATAGTCTGTGTTGACCTCGTGTGACCTCCCAGAGTAACATCGCATAGCCTATGGTGATTTCAAATGACCTACCAGAACAACCTCACATAGCTTATAATGACCTCTGAGAAGGACGTCGCATTGCTTATGTTGATCTCGACTGACCTCCGAGAGCAATATCGCGTAACCCCTGGTAACTTCGAATACCCCCAAGAACAACATTGCATTGATTATGGTAATCACGAATGACCTCGAAGAACAAACTCGCACAGGCTACGGCGACAGCGATCGAACTCCGAGAGTAATCATGCGCAATCACTGGTGACCTCAAATAACTTCTGAGAACAAACTCGTATTGCATGTGATGACCTTGAATGGCACCTGAGAGATACCACGCATAGTCACTTTTGAGGTTTTCCTGTTATCTATGGTAAATTATAGGTCTCTGAGACATTTCATTTGGCCACAATACGCACGCGCGCAAACACACATCATACACTTTCGCATCGTAATATAAACGATATCTTAACCTACTTTAATTTCAATGATAACCAATAACTGTTGAAAATCTTGACTTAATATAAAATAATTTATGAACAAAGTTGTAGAATTAATTTGTAGAGTTCGATGAGAATGCGTGTTATGTAAATTTATACACTTGCTCGTATATATCTAATTTTCAGAACGGAGGTTAATCTTTAATTTGATCTAAGACAAAATTTGTTTACATTTTTATATAGAATACAATTCTTCTTCCTTGTTTCATTACATACATAACTGCAGCTTCCGTAACATTGGCAACATATCCCTGCAAAACACAAATTCTACTGTAAACTTATTATCTAGAGACCTATTAATAGCACACAGTATGGACAACTTTCTCATAAAAATCAATATTTTATGATTGATTCTTTTGTTCTTGAATCTATTAAATAAACCTAGTATGGTAAATCCTGCGATATTGAATTGCTTAAAGGAAAAATTAAAATATTTCAAGGAGAAATCGAGATGCACATGGTTGTTTACAAAAGCAAGCTAACATATACATACATTATCATATATATAAGAATAAAACAACATTGTTCAAAGAGACAGTCCTGATTAATATTTTCAGTGTGTTGTGTTCTCAGGCTATTAAGTGACTACTCAAATGAGATACAACTTAAGAAAATATTCCTTCATCAGCATTTCGGATTATTATCTCATCAAAAACAAAATAAAACGCCACCGACTAAATAAGTCGTTACCTTAATGGTACCATTCCTAGCACCCGTTAACAGTCGTCGCCAGGAAGCATCAAACTTCATGCTAGTTATTTCTTCGCTCCCATGCGCATTGGAAAAAACGATTGCCTTACTTCCGGTCTCAATATCCCATACTGCAACTGCGGAAGAATCACACCCAGTCACAACCTGCAAACAATAGAAAGATGACAACCGAGACGACTACACTTAAAATATTTAATCGTGAAATGTTTTTCAACTTAAAAATCCCAAGAGTTGTTTTAAGGATATCTTAGTGATCAAGTGACGGATTAAACCATTTTCTTTTGATTTACTGATATAGTTGTGTACGCTGGCTAGGGAGAGTAGTAATTCTGTTAAGAAAGGTGATATTGGGAATAAACCTGGGCGTAGATTTATATTTGGATAATATTCAATGGCGGCACTCTCTAGGATTTTCCTTCTGAGTGAGTTATTTTCTTTTCCCAGGCCAACGTATACAACTATATCAAGAAATCAAAAGGAAATGGTTGAATCTGTCAGCACAACAATAAAAACAATATTTCTACACGTGGAAGTACTTGACGTAATTTTCAGTTGACAATATGAATACAATAGCGCTTTCTAAATTCTTCTAGTTACTAAGGACATTTTGTTTGTTGTTAAAAGTTACTTTGTTTTCAATAAATTCATTTCGTTTTTACCTTGAAAAAGTCTACATTGGACGAAACGCGTCGGCTAATTTTACAGGTTTCCTATTGTCTTTTACCTTTAAACATATTGTTTTTTCTACAGATTAACTCTGAGAAATTTTTCATATATATATATATATATATATATGTGTGTGTGTGTGTGTGTGTGTGTGTGTGTGTGTGTGTGTGTGTGTGTGTGTCTTCGCGTGTCTATACATTTATCTATACGTACGTGCACACATATTTTCAAATAGTTGCAAGTGATATTATTTTGGACATTATAAATACACAAACATATATTACAACTACTAAGCATCAGAATATAAGAAACAATGTTCATTCCTAAATATATATTTGGCATATACCGGAAGAGACATTCGTGCATGCACAGAAATAACATATCGAATTACTCAAGTCCTTTGAGCAATTCTATAAAAAGAAACGGAAATCAAATGTCGAAT
Organism: Acanthosepion esculentum; assembly: GCA_964036315.1. Lineage (NCBI taxonomy): Eukaryota > Metazoa > Mollusca > Cephalopoda > Sepiida > Sepiidae > Acanthosepion > Acanthosepion esculentum. Next base: position 39,130,400 of record OZ038501.1, read on the forward strand.
TGTTACCTGCTTGAAGAACTGGTTATAAAGAGCACAACAAAGCGGCGTGTCATGCGTAGTGGTTTGTATTTTCTTACATTTGGCTGTGTTGCCGAGGCTTAACTGGCCGAGATAATCATTACAGGTTACAAGCAGGCAGCTCTGGCTAGGGATGGTCAGTAGACAGACTGGAAACTGGCCATGTTCCGGCATTCGACCGTGCATACTACTTGGAAATTTCATGGCTACAGTCTGAAGATGTTTGTGCTCACGAAGGTCCCAAACTTTTATAACCTAGAGAGATCAAGAAATAAAATGCAATCATCAGATGAATTGTACCGATTCTTTCGGATCAACGTTTTAGTTTTTATCAGATTTCAGGAATGTCGAAGAGAATCCTTTATTTTATCCACAAATGGAAGTTGTTCTCATTCCAGTGTACTCGGTAATGATGACACTTTTTCTCACTACTGTGCCAGCGTGTAGTTAAGTATTACCTTGAGTCATGTAGTGAACACACAACGACTAGATGATCCACCAAGCTTTGTTTCGTATGACTTTTGTGCTTTTTAAAATCTTTCTTTTCCAGTTAGAAACTCCCATATAGCGTTTCTATGACGAGATTTATTTTGCAAAAATACAAAATTGTGGCACAAGGCCGAAAAAGTGGTGGGGTGAGCTCACTGCTATCCTATAACTAGCTAATCCGATACGCGACCCATTCACTCGTTACAATTTACCACATTCACTAAAAGAACCTGTCCGTCATCATTCAATCCTCCATTCACCATAATACCCCATACACTCATACATACAGGGGGTCCACAAAAACGCACCCCATGGAATGAAAATTTGAAAATTTCATTTTTTTTCACAAAAGTTTACGAATGATGAGATGGGGAGATGATCCCAAAAAACAAACGAAAATATAAAACAAACAAAAGAAACAAAACTAATGTCAGTTTGACCCGTCCACCCATCGAAAAAGAGAGGCCGCACTATTCTGCCTTTTAGACAAAATCATAGCGTTCCTATAACAGCCATGGAGTAAATGTTTGGTAGATATAGTAAGCCTGTTGAGAAATAAGTCTTTTGTATGTTTAAAAGAAGTTTAAAGAAATAGTTAAAAATGTCCCCATTCAGTGAGCTTTGATGGTGTGAATTTGTCTATCATAGTTCCAGTAGTACTTGTAATTGTCTATGAGCAGTTTGAGAAAAACAGGAATCCAACCCAACTCTTAGTGAATGTACCAGCATTTCGATAGACAACATACTGGCAATGTTAATATTTTGTGTGCGAGCAAAATACCTCGAAATATGTTCAACATTAAGAAAGTATTGCTCCAATGGTGGACAATGGAATATGACGGTATTGAAGTCAACCATCCAGCTGAGATATGGTCACAGCAGCAAGATATGCATGTTGTGTTGGACCATGTGAAATCCATAAGATCACAGTTTATTATGGGGAAAGAAACAACGAACTGAACTTCCCTGATATATTACTAATAAAAAGGTGTGTGGTCATGACATCTGCACACTGCCCACAGACGCTTACTCGACTCTATCTGAACTCTACTTCCCAATATCTGTACAGAATAAACATGTCGCCAATCTAATAAGTCGTGACTCTAACATGTGCCAAAGAGAAAATGACTTTTTAAGAAATAACTAATTTTCAAGTATAATATCTGCAACCATCTGAAGACATAAAGGTTTGAAAAAAAATTGCAAACTGGTTAGTCATTCTACCGTACTTCAGGGGCGTGTTTAGTGGCTGAGCTACTATTTTAGAATCATTAAACATAAACAGTTATGGGAGTTCCATAATAGGGAAACATCCAACAATGTTCAAAGGACGCTGTTGCCCTTGCAAGATCCTTGTGATCCAAAAGGCAGAGAATATAGTGATGGGTGAGATCCTTTAAAATGAACCATACAGTGAGCCCTTCACCACCAAAATAACCGCTGTTATCTTCATTACTGCGATTATTCCACTACAGGTCAAGACTAGAGGCAGAAGGTCGTCAGAGAATTTTGAGGGTTAAAAGGCACACACGAGACCAATGCAGAATTCAGAATTTACATGTATTTGTATGGTTCCGATTTATTTTAACCAAGGGAGTAAGCTATAGAAATAGTAAGCCGTGCACCAGCGAAGGATTTGATTTTGCTGAAAAATTGTCTCATAAAAAAGAAATGGCTTCAGAACCCTTCTAGGATTAATGAACCTGAAGAACAAGCTTCATTGCTGAGAATCTATGATCCGTACATTAGAAAAATATTCAAAAGTATTCACTTGCAACGTTAAGCACCAACGTTAAACATTCACCAGATAAAGACATAATAAAAATAATGGATATAATATTCTATATTAATTGTGGAAAGAAACACAAAGCGAATCCTAAAAATAAGACTTTGAAATCAGATATGATTCGGCATGTTTGGAGGCAAAAAAGAGGGCAAAATAACTTTTCCATAAGAAATTAAACTAAGACACAGAGAATTGTAAAATATTAGGTTGGTGCAAAAATAATGTCGTTTTTCGACGTTCAACTTCATGTGAGAAAACGACATTATTTTTGCACCAACCTAATAACATGATTGGAGGCGTCCACACGAATATGCAAATTCTCAAATCTGATACGGTGATTTTCTAAGCGTAGCTTAGATGTGACACAAGGTTGAAAGTATGGGGCGAAAGTTGAAAGTATGTTTTAGCGAGACAAGCTTGTTAAGCATTACACCATGTCGAGGTACTCCATCAACTCAAATATGAGCATTGTATATGATTTTTTAATTCGAAAAGAACAGGCATTAAGATAAAGACTCCATAAAAAACAACTTCCTGGGTGAATAAAAAACGCTTGTTAAGATCATCTGGTTTCCTGAAAGTAACGAGTTCAATCTCTACGTGTGCAAAAATACACACCTGCTCAATGAAGAAGCAGTAACAACACAAAAAAATAAATTATGGTTATCACGTTCGAAATTTCCAACGAAGGATAACTACATTAAAATTAGTAGAGTTTATAGTTTTTATTTGGATTTATTAAAATGTTTTTTCTGTTGCAGTACCAGTTTGTTTAGTAGCTTCCGACGTGATAGAGAAAAAACAAAAAAGCCCCCCTGTTACGATCTGATTGAAATCTTCTGTGTGTGTGCATGAGAGTGCCTCAGACAATCAGGAAAAAATTTTTTCTCTATAAAATAAAAATAAAAGTTAATCTTCCAGTTTCGCCTTGCTTTCTCTTTTAACAGAAATTACATCAGTTGTTCCGTGTTCATCTTTGCTCACATCATATGACCGTACATCCTACACATCATACCTCTCGATTAAATAAAGGTTTCTATTCAACATACCTGAAAAATTAAAGTAAGCTATAGATACCCCGCTTCGGGAAAGATACAACCAAAATGGGGGTAAAAATAATCAGGAATGTAATCAGGTAAACAAATGGTTTAATAATGATATCAATATTTGGTTTTTATGAAATCTCAGAAACGAATAGCAGAACAAATGGGAAGCATTTAAGCATTTAAACATGTTTTGTATTTCGAATTGATGTTGAACATGTTTATCTCGCACATGTTTATCTCAACTAAATGTTCAATTGATATGCACACACGCACACACTACAAACACACCCATACGGACGCGCGCACACACACATGTAAATGTAAAGTGCATCAGCACAGTAGTACATTCCACAAACGATGCTAGTGATGATGATTTTATCCGGGCACTCGCCAAACACCCTGAGACCTGACGTCACTGACCGAAGACAACCAGAAAGGTGCCAGGGTAACCGAAGCCACTACGTAATGAAAAAGCTCATATACACATGTATTATATTTTCTTCACGTGATCTCTCTCTCTCTACAACTACGATGCAAGTCCCATTCCTAGGTATGCAGAGACGAAATCTCTAACCATTTTTGTATATCACCCTAGGCAAAAGCGTAAATAAATCCCCCTCTTCACTTTAACAATACCTCATCCCTATTGCCATGGTTTACCTCTCACTCCTTTCCTGTTAGCGTGAGTTACGGTACCCTAGACGACACACTGGAACAAACCTCCTTTCATACTCATTAGTATTGTATCCCCCACAAGTCCTTCATTCTCTAGATAGCAGATTCCACAAAGTTTTCAATGTTTTCTGTCATCCTCCTACTACTACTCTTCTTCTCCTCCTACGCTTCTTCCTCCTCTTACTCTTCCTTCTCCTCCTCCTTCTCCTCCTTTCTCTTTCTTTTTCACATCCAGTCTATCGACCTATCCCTTTGGGTGCAAGACATGCTATCAACTTTCTTGCGTTGATATCCAAATTTCTAAGTTTGCGTTCAGTTTAGGAAGGGCCCCGATATCTTAAAATGCCTTTATGCTATTGAGTTTACTTTTCATCACACTCAACCTGCTTTTTTCCTCCTCATCATAAGAAAATGTATTTTTTAAAAATTTCCAATAAAATAATCTGAAAAAAAAAACAAACCCCAAAACAAAATGATTTAAGATGATAAAGCAAAGAATAAGATAATAAAAAGCATATTAAGTTCATAAAATTCAAGTTTAAAATTTACCTTTAAATATTTTCAACTAAAGTAGTTTAACTTATTTGAAATATTCGTAAATAAATTTTACCGCGTCTCGAGAATAGCTAAATATTTGCGTTAATCCATCATGGAGGACAATTCCCACGATGCCTGTGGTATGACCACGGAGAACAGCCACTGGTTTACTGGTCATGTAAGGGTTCCACACTTGAACATTGTGATCCGCACTGCCACTGACTAATACGTTTAGAGTCTTGCTGTAATCAAAACATTCCACTCCCTAGAATAAAAATCAATATCAACGATTATAAAATTATAAAGGAAAACAAAAAAGAAGAACGATAACAAAAAACAATAAACATTGTTAATTAATATGGAAAATAATTTAAATGTTTTACCTTTGGTAATTTAAACACGTATGTCTGCTTAAATCTATTAATATCTGAGATGACGAGGGAACTGTTTGGGCATCCACTGGAAGAGATAATGGTTGCATTATCCGGCAAATACTTCACCTGTCTTATCATTTCAGTGTGGATCGATGTCAAACACGTATATCGCACCCACTTGGAGTGCTGCGATTTCAAATCCTGAAATCAAATCGATTTTATTATTTCTCAAAGGTCAGTGTTTATTTCTTAAGAATAAATTGCTCATTGGAAAAATCTTACGTCATACATAAACGCGCGCTCACACACACACGCACACACACACACGCACACACACACACACACACGCACACACACACACACACACACACACACACACACACACACACACACACACACACACACACATACGCACGCGCGTAATTAAGTACATCAAATAACTCTAATGAAAAGCAATTCATTCACCAGTTCATGAAAGAGAAATGATTTCATTAGAAGTTGTCTAGAGACTGAAAAATGTTAAAATTGAACTTTCAACCACATGTTGTACTACGATGTGATCAGGAATAAATATTTTATTTCTGCATTCTAGGTAACTCCTTGCACTTGCTGAAAAAGTAATAAGTGATGAAAAGAAAGAAAGAGAGAAAGAGAGAAAGAAAAAAGAAAAAGAAAGACGTCCTAACTTTTATAAAAAGCTAATTTTATCATAGCATTAATGTAATTTGTAGGAAGACAGACTGGAGAATTCTTTTGTAGAAAAATTATTTGCGTCCATTGTAACGAATCGGAAGAACTCTAATTTACATAATTGTTTACATTATAAAACAGTGTGACGTAATAAGTGAAGGAAAAATATTCGAACAAACTTTTCTGTATAAGTCACTCAAACCCACCCAGTCAGGCTACTTTATTTAGGAAATCCCAACATAATATTTTAACAAAATTAAAGTTTCAAAGAAGATATGTAATTTATTACAACACGTTTTTTAGATTTTTAAAAATAAGATAAGTTGTCAGGACAGTGGAAAATTTCCTTGTGCCACATCTGAACTACGCTTATTAAATTGCCAGGAATTTGTTGTCTTCATATTCGACTATTATATTATATAATATTATATTATATAATATCATATTATATAATACGTGTAAAGTTGACCGGAAAATGTTAACATTTGGATATTTAAAAATATGTTTTAGCAATCATTCGTTTTATTTCAAACATATTTTAAAAAACATATAATTAGGTACCTCCAAAGAAAAACGATACCCAAGGTTTAGAATGCATTTTAAAAATGTAATATATTTCTTGAAGCTTTTATTTTAGTTTTAATTTCAAGCTAATAGATTAAATTGAATATTTCCAATAAGCAAAATACTTTACTGCATTTCAAAGTGAATTGAAATTAACTGGAATAAGTTTTTTTATTCTCAGAAAAAATGCTGATTTATCTGGAAACTCCTGATTAAGAAAGAATTTTTTTAGTTGTCCATCGGAAGCCATTTTAAATTCTTATTTTAATGGAATTTCCAAAAAATAGATAGAAGTGGACTGAGTGATTTATCAAAATTATCTCCAAAAATCTTTCTTGGAAAATACTCTTTTCATGTATAAATTCATTGATAAATTTTCTTTTGCAATTAGGTTACACTCTTTCTTTTTTGTTTTGCAATTACGTTACACTCTTTCTTTTTTCTTTTACAATTACGTTACACTCTCTTTTTTCTTTTGCAATTACGTTACACTCTTTCTTTTTTCTTTTGCAATTACGTTACACTCTTTGTGTGTAAACAACTTTTCAAGCACAAATATCGGTTCTATATGGGGAAAATATAAGTTTTATATCAAAATCTTGTTCAGTCATTCTTCATACTAATAGCACAAAGATTATTACGACAGAGTTAATTTTTCACATAAGTATTTTAGTATCTATGCCTGATGACACAATTATTTACTCCTGTCTTCATGTTAAGTCTGATTGGTTCGATAAGGTCAAATTAGAAGCTGATCTAAAAATGACCTACAATCTATTGTTAAATGGAGCAAGGAGTGGCTTGTTAATTTCAACGCCTCCAAAACGAAACTGTTCTCTTTCAATCGTTTGCCTTCCACCAGCGTGGCTGATGCTAACCTCCGGGAGAATGAATCATTGCGTCTTCTCGGGATAGCGTTTTCTGCTGACATGAAGTTGAAAGATTATATTGAATCAATTGCTAAGTTTTTCTCTCTCCAGAATCTATATTATATATTTATATATCTATCATTCGCCCAGGCTTTGAAAATTGCTGCCACAACTGGTCTGGTACTTCTGCTATGTATTTAGAGATTATTGATAAAATGCAAAGAAGAAACTTCAATGTTATTGGTCCTGGTCTGACATCTCAGCATCAGTCACTTTCCTTCCGCCGTAACGTATATTTCTTGTGCCTTTTCTATAAATATTCTCATGAGCTTTCCTCTTTGGTACATAGACTCTAGGGATTTAAATGCAGTACTAGATTGGAGGCAAGGTTTCAGCATTGTATAGATGCAACCGTAAGTTCTATGCTAACAGATTCTATTCTCGTACTTCTCGCTTGCGGAACTCTCTTCCGGCTTCTTGCTTACTTTGATGTCCAAAAGTTAAAAGAAAAAAAATTCTGTGGTCAAATATCGAAAATAAACATTATGTAGTTTTATATAAAATTTGAGCATCCTTAATAAGCTGATGTTGGCATTTATTATATTTTAGTCCCTGGGCAGGCCCGGATGGCATTTAGTGTCTCCCAAGTGAGATATAATCAGGGAACATTTATAAAACATCTATCACAGCAATCATAATATGAGAATGATTTTAGTCAAAGTATTTTCTTATGTAACTATTTTTATATAAGATATATTTTTACCTGCATGAAGACTTTTAAGGCTCCTGTATCGTTCTTAAAAGGTGTCTCAAATAATTGTGTCACTGGTCTCTTGAAATAGAAAAGTCCTACTGTACCTGAATCCAACCCGCATACAAGTAGGGACTCAGAGTTTATATTCTGTTAAAAATATAAGTAAAATCATAAGAAAATAATTCATTTCTGAATCAGATGATATATAAATTGTAATAATATCAAATCATAATGAAAATATTTTCAAACTCAGATCACTTACATTTTTGTCGAACCAATAATCAAAGCAGTAAGGAATATCAGACATGCCTGAAAAAATAATTGAAGACGAGAAAGAATTACCCACGGTTTCCATTTATAGAAACAAGTCTTATGAATTCAATTTCATGTTCTACTTGATGTTATTTGGAAGAGAGACCGATAAGAAATGACGCCTTTATTTAAAAATGGCTGATGCTAACCTCCAGGAAAGTGACTCGTTGCGCCTTGTCGGGTTAACATTTTCGGCTGACATGAAGTGGAAAGACTATATTCAATCCATTGCTAGATCAGCTGCTAAGAAAGTCGGTTCACTGTGTCGTGCGAGACGATTTTTCTCTCTAGAATTTATCTTACATATCTATCAGTCTACCATTCATCCATACTTAGAATATTGCTGCCACATATGGTCAAGTGCCCCTGCTATTTACCACTATTTAATCGGCTCGACTTCAGTCATTTTCCCATCGCTTTAAGGTTACCTCTCAGTGTTTTTTCATGGTAACTGTTCTGATGAGCTCTTCGCTATGGTGCTTAGACTTTTTTTAAATTTTAAGCACAGTACTAGACTGACGTCGAGATCTCATCAATTTACAGTTGAGCTGGCTAGATGTAGCCGTAAGTTCTATGTTAACAGTTTCTTCTCTCACACTAATCCCTTTTGGCTCCATGCTTTCCAGCCAACTTTTTGTTATGGTCCAAGTTCCTTGTACCGCGGTGATGGTCCAAGGTAGAACCAATGAAAAATAACTCGAACACGGGTATGGAATAACACAGATATATTACAAACGGGAAATATGTACAAAGAAGTAGAAGTATTATAACACCCCCCTTCCGAAGCTTTTGCGTAGCAGGGGTTTTTAATATCTTTTTTCTTTGGTTCTATTTCCAAAGGTTCTGTGAACTTTCTTTTTCTGGACGATTTTCTTGGTTCTGGCATTGTTTGCGGCCTTTTTATATCAAATGTATCGAAAATCGTGTCCATCACCTCTTCATGAGGTGGACCGTTAGCATCCTGTAATAGTCTTTTCCTTATTTGGTTTACGTGTCTTCTATGTGAGAATTTTTGTCCCTGTACTTTGTAAACCATATTGCCGATACTTTTCTCAATTGTTCCTTGCTCCCAGTAAGATGTATTATTTTTATATGCTTTAAAAAAAATTTTTCTCCTGGGAGAAATTTTCTTTTTGGTGCGTAGGGCTGTGTTACTTGTTTCGTTTGACTTGGTAACAATTTATCAAATGCAGATCTGATTTTTCTAGCGAACAACACTTCTGCTGATGATAATGTCGATGGCGTAGCATTATTTGGCGTTATTCGATATACCTGAAGAAATTGCCGTAATGCTTTTTCCGTAGGCACATTGTATGCTTTCCTTAACGCTCTTTTGAGTATATCAACAAATCTCTCCGCTTGCCCATTTGATCTTGGGTGATAAGGCGGAGATTTTATATGTTTTACTTGATAAACTTGGCTGCTAAGTTACAACCCTTGCACATTTCCACCATCTGAGTAATATCCTGGTCCATATTCTTCCAATATACATAGCTTCGCATTAGTGACTTCATTCTATTTTTTCCAGGATGTCCCCTGTGGAAATCCTTTAGGATTCGCTTTTGTAATGTTTTGGGAATTACAACCCTTTCGTTGTAAAGTAGCACATTATCGCATAGATAAAAGCTGTTCGATATTTGCTCATTTTTTTCTGCTATTTTTGCTTTTGTTTCATTTATGAATTCGTCATTTTTGGCTTCATTTTTTATGTCTTGTAGTGTGACTGGGAGGTTTCTAACTGTACAACATAGTACTGTCCTGATATCTTCTTCATTTCTTAGGGCTGCGATTATCGCATCTTCCAATGGCTCTGTCTTTGTTAGTATAAGTCTCGACAGACCATCCGCATGCCTGATCGTTTTCGTTGGTAAATATTCCAATCTGAAATTGTAGTTCAGAAGAATTGTTCCCCATTTTAGTAACCTATTTGCGGTGTAAACCTGTAAACCATTTTTCGAACCAAAAATTGTTAGTAACGGCTTGTGTATAAAATATCTGCCATAGATATACCTATGAAACCTTGTGACTGCGAAGATAATTCCTAGAGCTTCTTTCTCTATTTGTGAATAATTTTGGTAGTGGAGTTCGAGAAGCATGTGCGATGGGTTTTATTGTCCCATCTGGCATTTTATGCAATATACACGCTCCGACTCCGTAGGCGCTCGCGTCACTTGCTACAATTATTTCTAGTTTAGGATCTGAAGTTAGCGTTTTAATTATTTCGTCAAATGTTTTATGGCATTCGTCTGTCCACTGCCAAACATTTTCTTTCTTTAGCAGCTCGTTCAGTGGTGCGCGAAGTTTATGCATTTGAGGAATGAATTCCTGGTAGTAACTCACTAAACCTAGAAAACTTTGTAATTCTGTTATGTTCTTAGGAACTGGCATTTTTTTTTTATTGCTGTTGACCTTTCAGGGTCTGGTCGTCTACCTTCTTGATCTATGATATGGACAAAGTAGTTAATTTCCTTCATGAAAAAATCGCATTTATTTTCTTTTACTTTGAATCCATAGCTTTGTATTCTCTTAAACACCTCTTGTACATGTTGCCAGTGTTGTTCAACGCTTTCGCTATTTATTAATACGTCATCCAGGTATGCAATCGTATACTCTAGTCCGGCAAGCATCGTATCCATTGTATGTTGGAATATAGCCGACGCGACCTTAATCCCAAATGGTAGTCTTTGGTATTTGTACAATCCTTTGTGTGTGTTTATGCACAGTAGTTTTGAACTTTCCTCATCAACTGGAATTTGCAGGTACGCTTCACTTAAATCAACTTTTGAAAAAAATTTTCCGCCATTTAATTTAGTGAATACTTCTGGACTGTGTAGAGGTTAGTGGTAGTCCTTTATTGCTGCGTTCAAACCTGTAGAAAAATCAGCGCACACTGGAATTTCTCCTGATTTCTTTTTGACGTAGACCGTCGGTGGGGCCCATTTACTGTATTCTACTTTTGTCAATATGCCAGTGTTTTCAAGTCTAGTCAATTCTTGATCAATTTTTTCTGTTGGCGCAAACGGTACGCTCCTTTTTTTTTCTTGAAGATAGGTTGAACGTTTTCTTTTATTTCGATATTAGCTGCCATTTTCTAACATCTTCCTAGACCTGCTGAAAATACTTCGGGGAAACTCGTTTTTAGTTTCTCTTTTAATTTGTCTTCCTCGGTTGATAAACTTTTTACATTTTGACAGTACGTACTTATTGATAGATCCCACAGTTCGAATTTTTGCATCCAGTCCGTTCCGAATAGGTTTTCTGTATTTCTTAAGACGTACATTTTTAGTTTTTTCGTCATTCCATTAAATGTCACATTTCACTTCACCCTCAAATTTTATCTTTTTCCCCGTAACCGATCTAGCAATTTTATCTGTTTTTAACATGGCAGGTTTATTCAGTTTTCTCCATATTTGTAGGTTTATAATAGTTATGTCTGAGGCAGAATCCAGCTGTAGCCTGACTTTTCTGTTTTGCATTTCAACTTGTACGTATTTTCTTATGTTAGTCTCATCTGCTTGGTCAGTCCTCGTGATTCTTATTCTGCTTTTGCTTTCTCTTCTAGACCAACAAATGAGCCCCTTTGTGTCCTATTTTTTTGCATGTTAGACAAGTTTTAAAACGGTATGTACAGTCTTTAAACCAATGCCAAGTCCCACAGCGATAGCATAGACTGGTAGTTTTTTCTGATATTGGCTTTTAGAATTAGAAAACTTTGTTTTACCTGCTCTTGAGGGGGGACTAGTTTGGTTTGTTTCTGAGGAGGGAAAGTTGCTTTGTCTTCGTACTTTACGTATGTGTGCTATGCCAGCTTCTTCTATGTCTTTTGAGTCTTTCTTCACACTGATGCATCTCTGGCAGTCTTCGGCTAGTTTTTGAAGTGTCAAATCTTGTTCACTCTCCAATTTAGTAAGGATTCTGCGTCTCATTTCCGCGTCTTTGGTTGAAACCAGGCCTTGGACGTATATTAAGCATTTGAAATTGTCTGCGCTGAGTTCATATAATTTGAAATCATCACAATATTTATTAACAATAGACACGAAAGTTATGTAATCTTCGCTGTCCTTTTTTATCAGGTTCAGACACTTCCATCTTTTGTGGAATAGTGTGGTATTATGGCTGAAAAGTTCTGTTAGTAGTTTTATGGCTTCTTTGAAAGTTAACTCACTTGTTTTTCTTGGAAGGATATAATCTCCGAATTTGGTATATTCGCATGTGCTTAATTTTCTTAGTAAGAGACGTACTTTTTGTGCGTCTGACCAATCTTTGCAGTCAAATTCATATAGATCTTCGTACCTTCAGAACTAATTTGCAAAAGTTTTATCTTCATCGGGTGCGTACGTGAAATCTTCGATAGTACTCCAAATAGCGTCTTGTGAGAACTGTTTCGTTCTCGGATTTTTGCTCTTTATTTGAAATTACACTGTAATGCAAGATGTTTCTGTTCGTACTTTTGCTGCTGTTCCAATTGGATTTTGATAAGTTTCACAATGGTTGACTTAAAATCTTCCATGTTAACGTAATTTCTTGTACGTATTTTACTTTAGTGTAAACTGATATTCTGAAACCTGTGTACGCAAAAAATATATTCCTTTGTTGCCAGTAAATTTGATATCCAAAAAGAAAATTCTTTTTTTTATGTGTTCGCGTAGAACTTGTTTTTTTTTAAGAATTTACTCGTCGACCACAGTTATGTGCGACGGATAGCAAAAAAGGTATGTCCTCCGCGTAGAGAGTTTGTTTTACTTTTGGGGATTTCCAGGTCGCCACTTGTTATGTGCGACGCATAGCAAAAAAGTGTGTCCTCCGCGTAGAGAGTTCGTATTTCCTTGGGGTTACCTTGTCGCCACTTGTTATGGTCCAAGTTCCTTGTACCATGGTGAGGGTCCAAGGTAGAACCAATGAAGAATAACTCGAACACTGGTATGGAATAACAGATAAATTACAAAAAGAAATATGTACAAAGAAGCAGAAGTATCAATAATGACTATCAGATTTAGTTAGAATGAACTATGTTGTCTCGACAAGTATCACTGTTCCAATGTCTTACAGTAATCGTCTGACTCTCGACTCTGTCTCTCTGTTTCTGACTGACTGTCTGCTCCTGCTCCCTCTTGAGGCGCAGTAGTTATAATGTCCGGAATAGTCCATTATTATTATGTTCCCATAACACTTTTATAAAAATTTAAATGCAATGTCAATCGCTGTTTACTGTCCTCCTGATTATACTTTTCTCTTCCTGCTCATTATTTATGTTTTTGTTCCTAATTCTTCCACATCCTGTAACCCCTTGTGTCTTAGTGGCTTTGTTGCCTTGCATGGGGTGATACCGATTTAAAAAACTTTTAGAGCACTCAATCAGGATCTTCTATATATAAAATTCTGTGACTTTCGTTAGTCTGTCTGTCCGTCACGCTCTCTAAAATAGTCGTCATACATTTGATGGAAACCAAATTTTGGAGAGAAGTGCAAACAGGTAAGTGGGTACAAAGTACAGCTGGTTTTAAAAGCGGACATAGCTTAGTACAATAGTTTTTCAATAATTTTTTTGAAAGATTAAGAGTTTTATTATTTAACATACAAAATACCCCCACTATTTTAAAAACAATTTAATGATTAAAATAAGAAACACTTATTTAATAAAAATATTTTCTTTAAGTTTTTATATTTCCTCTAATAGTTTACGAAATTGAACGAAACGTAGAGTTTGTAAATCTCGACAAAAATGTTAGCGATAACTTCAACAATATTAAATATTATCAGGATTTCAAAAAATTCCAGCAATAAAAAAAACTCTCTGATCTCAGAGCTTGTGAACCACAGCTTTTGGTGTTTTAGTCTTAAATTCTTCGTGTAAAAGGCCAGAAAACATTCACGGCATTTTTCACTCTTTCGAATTACGATGTTTTAGACGACCGTTTTTGTTGCCATCGAGCAAACTGTGAAGATATTTTGGTTTCACTGCAATTTGTCTAAAAAAGAAACTTGACAAAGCAGTTCGAAGTATACCAGAAACAAATCTTCTTTATTCAGTATCCTTTCAGAACGTTGGCGATCATGACTCCCCACAACTTCATACCCCTTGTAGCTTTTAGTAATGTTTACTTTTCACTATCAGTTTTTCCCTTTCCACCATCTACACAAAAATGTCAGTAGGTAGGCCTGTCCATTTAGCCTTCCATATGTCCCGTGGGTGCCAGTTTCTCCAAGTCCTCCTTCCTCATTTTGTGTTCAATAAATCTCAGCTGTCTTTTTCTGATTCCGAGTATTTGTCCTATTTGTTTCCAATTTCCTTGAGACTTCTCGAAATTTACGCTCCCCGTCCACGGTATGCTCAGCACCCTTCTGTATCACCGCATTTCTGTTGCTTCCAGTCACTGCTAGGACCCGCCATGCTACTTTCATTGTAGCAAACCACCCACATTCCCTCCGTATTTCATCAACGAGAAGTAATTTTCACTCGAACAGCTTCTTCCCGCGACTGACTGCGCTTTGAAACTGACTCCCAAGAGGATGTTTCCCCGATCACTAAAAATCTTAAACTGTTAACCGTTATTTTCCTCACTTATGGATATAAACTGCCTCTTAACGTAAACCTCTACCACGAGTGGCCCCCGGGCCTTGTAAAGGATGGACCTTACTGTAAAAATCAAAAACAAAAAATATCAAATTAGCTCTGATTTAAACAAATTCGATTCTACAAATGTAAAATCTGAAATTATCTTAAATAACGATTCAGCTCTTTTTTCGTTCTTTCTAAGGAACTTTTTCTGTTTCTTATTACTCTGCTTAGATTTTGGGAAGCAGTTTTTGCTATTCCAATTCGCGTTTGGATTTCGATGTCGCATATTCCGGAAACAAAAAGACAAAACTGAAAGAAAATCTTACGATTTTTTGTATTATCACTTTTGAGAGAATATCAGCAAAAGCTCTCTTATTTACCCTATTTGCATGCAGACTGGTGTGTCTCCCGACCTTCCTCAGGTGTATGTCGGTTAAGGTAATCTACAGGGAATTCAAAACTGAACCCTCCATTTAATCTACGGGGTACGGGGGTTGATTGTTCTCGTTCCATTGCCTATGTCTGGGGATATCTCGTTTAGTTCTTATTCTTACTACTAAGCACATTTATTGCGCGACCTGTTTCCGTTGAGTCCAAATATAGACTGCCCGGACCAGGGATTCCATTCACAATTATTAGTTATCAAACTCACGAACCAACACTTTAATCTACTAAGTTATAGGAGAATTGGAGCCTTAAACCTAATCTGCCTGTTGCTTTTCATGCTTGACTGCTCTATCCAAATCTTTTCTCTTTTGTTACAGATGCTTCTGCTGGTGGAGACTTGTTGCCATTTGTCTTTCTTTCTTTATTAACCGTTCCTTGTACTTATCTCTATGCTATACAAAGAGGTCCTCATAGCATAGCATATGCACTGATTCTTTCAGACGTCTAACTCTTCAATATTTTCACTTATTCCCATAGGAGCTGATGACTACCCTTTACATGATCAGCCTCCATACATGATCAGCCATGTCTGATTTCATTCTCTCAGCCCCCACTACGGCTTTTCGATGTCCCTCCAGAGAGTGGTTTGTTTCACCTTTATATTCTTTGCCACTACCAAGAATGGTGTACACACAATTATTGGTCGTGTTCTTCCCGTGGAGCTGCCTGTGAATATTGTTCTGATGTTGTATGAATTGCAGTTCTGAATCTTTCCCAGGAAACACTTGACGTCGTGCCAATTTTCTGGTCTTCCCCCTTTTCCCTTTTGCTTTTTACGCTGATGTCATGTTTGCAGGGTAGTTATTCTGAAGGGTACGCTTAATGCTGATTATTTTCTGTTGCTATTTGTCTGGGTAGCCACTTATGATTTTTGCCCGGTGTTGTAGGCACCGGGCGATCCCTAACCTTACAGTATAGATGGATGAAATTGAAGTTTGGCTATTGACCTATGAAGTTTAGCTTGTGATATTCGGATCTCTTGAAACCATTCTCCGTGCGAGTATTTAGTACATCCAAGAAGGTTAGCTGATTACTATCTTCTTCCATTGTGAACTGGATCGATTGCGTTCATATGATCCAGCAGTATTTGTAAGGCTTCTGGTTTTACTTTAATAATTTTAAAATTAAAAATTGCAAAATATAGAAATAAAAAGTAACAAGTTTCTACATTCCTTAGGCCATTTATCGCAAAGAACTTGCTATTATACACAAGTTTTTACTAGTAAGATCATTCATTTCTCTATGAAATTGGCTTTCTGCCAAAGTTGACTTCTTTCAATCATCAATGTCCATACAAAGAGGACGCCTACTCGAAAAACTAGTTGTACAAACATATAATTTATCAGTAACGCGTAACTCGACACGTATGCATATTTCAAATTAAATAAGCAAAATTGTTAATATAATATTTGATACAAGATAATGCAGCAAGAGAAACAGTTTCAATCCTGACTATAGTATATATTTTCTCTGATTTGAAACTCAAGAAAATGCCAAATTCTTGCTTTTTAAACATGAAAACCTCGGAAAGTACTGTAGCAAATACATTGAGCATATAATTATATATTACGGATGCTTAAAGGAAGAGAGAGAGAGAGAGAGAGAGAGAGAGAGAGAGAGAGAGAGATAATTATGTGCGGAAAAGTTGTTGGCTTGTCCCACATCCCAATCTAACCAAATGATTCAACATTTGAAATTTTCTGGAAGGGCTTTTTATCACTCACTCGTGTGTGTGTGTGTTAAAATATAAACAACTTTATTCGAGTTCTTTTAACTTAATTCAAATCGAGGCTTTCTTTCTCCTTTAAATTCAAATCGAGACTTTCTCCTTGTATTTGCTAACAAGGAAAACAGCAATGATTCATGTTTAAACTAATTCAATGCAACTGTAATTCGTTAATTTTTCTGTGAGATTTTCCCATCCATTCCGTTCTGTTGTTCTTTTGCAGATTTTTATTTGATTAAGATTATAACTCCAGTCTCGTCTTTTTTTAAAAATTTGATCAGAATTACTTTATATTATGGTTAAATGATGCCATTAATGGACGATTCCGTTATCACATAATAAAAGTGCAGAAGGGTTGTAAATAAGACTGGACACCGTCTTGTTGTAATATCTGTATAAAAAGGCTTACATTAGCATTTGTATTGACTTACATTTCTAGATCATAACATTTTCGTCTGCAGTCCTGAGTCGTACATAAAATGTATTTTTAGTGAATACAACGCATCTCTCGAAGATGGCATATTTTGGCGTATTCTCCAACCAGAATGATATCTGTAAATGCCTTCAGACTTTCGATACACGCCGCCAACAACAATTCGTCTTCAAAACAAGAAGTATCATCACCGACATCTTGACCTTGTTCGAGAACACCGAAAAGGACAACAGTTTCCGATTCGGCTAACGTCATAATATTATAACGAAACAACACAAACAGAACATTTCTTTTGTGATTATGATAACAAACATTCATTCATATAATAGTTATATGTCTATATTTCTGAGATAAGGTATTATTTACACTATTTACATTGTTTGGACTGTTGTCCTCATCTTTGTTGCCATATTCACAACGTTTCGATCGTTGTACGCCCCGGCTTTCTTCAGATGACTGGAATTTGCTGAGTATCAATTATTTCTGGTGGCTGTGGTAAGAAATATAAAGGAGAAACAGACCGCCCTCTTAAGATAAGAATGCAGGAACGCCGTAATGCCGTAACACGAGGGGAAATAGAAAAATCAGGCGAGACTGACCATATATGGGAGAAAGAGAGATCACTACTTTCTGTGTGATGAGATTGAAATGATAGACAAAAAGTAAATAAGAAAATAGGAAAACTTGAGTAATCAGTGCGTATGCTAGGCCACAAAATTTCCCAAGCCGACCAAGCATAGACATGAATACAATATGGGGACCAGTGCTAGAGAAAAACAATAATAACGACAAATTGTAGTATGAGCTCTGGTAAAAAATGATTACTGATACATTAAGTTTTTAAGTCCTCAAAATTCATACATTGATGTCCTCAAGGACACACAGCCCAGAGGAAAAAGGTGTTGGTTGAAGTAATCTAGTGATTTGACCCAAACAGTTGTGAGTTCAAAAAATGAACAAAAAACATGGAGAGTTGAGTTAAAGGGAAATAACTGATACTGAGATATCCGGAAGAGACATGACACGTGGAACTAGGACGGTGGACGAAATAAAGGTTCGGTTCGAAATGTCGTGAATATGACAACGAAGATGAGGACAACAATGTAAATAGTGTAAATACTTATAATTATAATAATTATCAATAATTAATGTTGAAGTTGTTTCGCCAGCTCTAAATGCTAATCTATTAACTGTAGGACAGAACGCAGCTCAATATGAAGATGAAAAAAAGAATAGTTACCAAACAAATGAAAATCCTCAAAGTAGTGGTTTGTTGAAACGTCGTAGAACCTCAAATCTCGACTACTGGTACCAACTACGATCTTGTTACAGTTAGCCATATAAATGGCGTCGGTCACCCACATTTTGAAGCGTCGTTTTGTACCGTTTGTATCCACTTCATCATAACCTGCGATGTTATATGATCGCTCTAGAATTAGCGATGTCGTCCAGACCGTCAGAGCTCCTTCCTAAAAATGGTTACAACATAAAAAATACGTATCTAAATATTTCAACTTTTACATGAAATAAACTAATGCAAGAAGATATACAAAAATAAAGTGCATGCTAGTATGCACGAAAAATCATATAAAGTAAAATATCGAATTTACATAAGTAAATATATGAAATTAACATAAGTAAATATAAAATATACAAATATCGAATTTAAATAAGTAGATTCCTCTGCAAAATAGAGATGTAGCATGCCAGACACATATGTTGATGCTCATATTACATCCCTTCCGATTTTTTTAACAGGATTAGAGGTTTATGCCTTGTTTTCTGTTTAGAATTGAATTTCTGGTTTCTTCAACTCTATACTTCTGACGTCTCCACCTGAAATCTGAAAATTTCTTTAGTAATTATTATTTTTTCTCTCCCAATAAGAGTAGATAGGTTTACTTATCGTCCGGTCCACACTTCTTCTTTCTATTTTGAACAAGAGTAGAGGTTCATCCCTTGTTTCCTGTCTAGGATCGTGTTTCCGGTTCCTTCTAAAGTCTACTTCAACTCTATACTTCTAACGTCTCCGCCTGAACTCTGAAATTTTATTGGTTGATTAAATCTTGACGTCTTCAATCTGGAATTAGCTGTCTAATTTCCCAATTATCTTGCCCTTTTTTACGCCAATACAACTCTATACAGTAACTCTCTACCTTGAATGGTCCTTGGGCCTTAATAACAAAAAACACCGAACAATACAATAAAAGGGATGTAAATATGTAACATGTATATTTATTTGTATATTTATATATCTAATAATTTATTTTTGCTTTTTGCATCCTCTCACATACCATGAAGCAATTAGTTTTGAGGCCACTTGATAAATAAAGTTTTTAGTCATTATAATTCTCTCTTACAGAATATCTATTTTCTTTGTCAGACATGATAGATACACAGTTCAAAGAAACTTGACTTTTGTCAAAAACAGCCAACTGAGCGTTAAATGAAAAGAAATCTTCACCTATTTCTTTCTGTTTTATCAGTTGTGTCAGATAGTTTTTTACTCATTTACAACTTTGTTACTGTAAATCTTTTTGACTCTTTCATCGAAAACTGAAATAAAGAACACGTGCACTATTCGGCTAAGAAAATTTCTGGATTCGTCATTTGTATAATAATACCTTCTAGATTTTTAAGTTTTTCCTTACATTGCGTGCTATAGAGTATTTTGGTGTTATCGACTAGTATTTATCTTATGTTGATAGTTGTACCTTGGTCGTTCAAGATGTGCTGACCAATGTGTGCACGGATTGCACTAAGTTTCCACAGATGACAGGTCAGTCTACGAGAGAATGTAGTGCATTTGTGCCCAATGTAAGTATTTAATATTGTTTTTTGATTATTAGTATTGGAGATGCAATTTTTCAGGGTGATGAGAATTCATAGAAATCCTTATTTATAAGGCCCGGTGTTGTTGTTAATTATTAAGTTAGATGTTTTAAATTTATTGTATTAGATGATCAACATAAGACAAATACTAGAAGATAACATCAAAATAGTCTACAGCACCCAATGCAAGGAAAGACTCAAAACTTTAACAGCTCACATTAAATAAAATATCATTCACCACAGGAGAAGGTATCTTAAAGTGCATATGATATAATTAATGTGCGCACATATTTTATTATAATAATATGAAATAAAAAAAAAATAAAAAATGTAAATTAAATCAATAAATAAATTAATCACATTCTTTTTGCGCAGCCTCGTTACCAATAGTACCAATTACACATGACGTTACGCCAGACCATTTCAAACGTCCAGCATCCCAAAGAATATCAGAAAGCAGACAAAAGAAGTCTAACTACAACACAAGCACCACATTGGTTCTTGATGATCAAATATGAACTTCGGACAGTTTATCCACAACTTCGAGAACAAGACTCAACACCTTATCCGATAATAAAATATAATAAAAAAATTATACAGAGAGACTTTGTCAGTTCTTTTTAAACTTGTTATATATATATATATATATATATATATATATATATATATATATATATATATATATATATATATATATATATATATATATATATATATATGGTTTTATAAATTTAAATAACGGTTTTAGATGTTTCCTCGATCACAACAATCTTAACCAGTTCAAGTCTAGAGTTAACAGTTATCTTCTCCTCCTATCCGTATAAACTACACCTTAACGTAACCCTCTACCTTGAGTGCCTCCCAGGTTTTGTACAAGGGGACCCTTACTGTAGAAAAAAAAACTAAGTTAGTTCTCATTTAAACAATTTCGATTCTACGTACGTAAAATAGGAAATTATCTCATATTATATAACGGTTCATCACTCTTTGTTTCTAAACAAATTTTCCTGTTTCTTATTACTTTGCTCAGCCGTTGGAAGGCATCTTTTGCTATTCCAATTTACGTTAGTGTTAAACGCTAGGTTCCCTTCCTATCCTTATAAACTGCCCCTTAACGTAACCCTCTACATCGAGTGGTCCCCGGGCCATGTACAGGGGGAATCTTACTGTAAAAGCAAAAGAGAACCCCCCCCCCACCAAAAAACAAAACAAATTACAGTTGTACCCCCCCTCTCTCTCTCTATCTCTATCTATCTATCTATCTATCTATCTATCTATCTATCTATCCTCTCTCTGATTTTGGTTATAGTCTTTATATACCGAATACACTCGTAAGTTTTTACAGCTTTGGCGTTATAACGTTATTACCCTGAAATGTTATCAATAAATTTTATTTATTCGTACAAACATATTACTTACCTTACTAATAGTGAGATAACGTAGAGGACTATCAATGGATAGAATTTTGGTAGTCGGTTCTTGCTGAAAAAGAGAAGAAAAAGAAATGAAGAAAAATTCGACCAACACAAAATTTCGCATTCAAATTTCTCTCCAGAATCTATCTTATTGCTGCTTATATTGTAATGGTTTGAATTTTGTGATGAAGCACTTTTCTCATTAATTTTTGATGAATTTTCTTTGCTTTCATTATCAATTTTAACAAATCATTTCCTATTGTCATTTAACTCAAGTTCTCAATTAAATCTCCTTCTAGTTTATTAAAACAAGTAGCAGATTAAGAAGTTGTTCCTTGTGCAATATGAAATTGCATTCCTTATTTTGAAAGCTCATTTTTATGGATGAGAACCAATTTGGTCATGGAAGGCATAGTTAGAAAATGCTCATCTCCTCCAATTATTCGCACTGTATTGTTTGTTTAGCCCCTGGTAGAAGCTATAGTCTTAAATTATTTAAATGCAGAGTGGCTGACATGAAG
Source organism: Acanthosepion esculentum (assembly GCA_964036315.1). NCBI lineage: Eukaryota > Metazoa > Mollusca > Cephalopoda > Sepiida > Sepiidae > Acanthosepion > Acanthosepion esculentum. The sequence continues at coordinate 39,152,447 of OZ038501.1, forward strand.
TGGAAAGACTACATTGAATCCATTGTTTGGTCAGCTGCTAGGAAAGTTGGTTCACTGTGTCGTGCGAGATGATTTTTCTCTCCAGAATTTATCTTACATATATATATATATATATATATATATATATATATATATATATATATATATATGTGTGTGTGTGTGTGTGTGTGTGTGTGTGTGTCTACCATTTGCTCACGCTTAGAATATTTCTGCTACATATGATCCGGTGCTCCTGCTATGTGATTAGTGATTCTTGATAAAACCCAAAGAATAATCAGTAATATTATTCGTCCTGATCTGGTGGCTCGGCTCCAGTCACTTTCCCACCACCGTAAGGTTGTCTCCCTGTGCCTCTTCTATAAATACTTTCATGGTAATTGTTTGGATGGTACATAGACATTTTGAATTTAGGCGCAGTACTAGACTGGCGTCGAGATTTCATCAATTTACAGTTGAGCTGGCTAGATGTAGCCGTAACTTCTATGCTAACAGATTCTTTTTTCGCACTTCTCGCTTGTGGAATCACTTCCGGCTCCATGCTTTCCAGTCAACTTTAATCTGCAAACATTTAAATGCAATATTGTTGTAGCATACCTACGGACGATAATGGGTATGTCCCTATTCACATAAATACAGTAGTAAATACTGTATGTTGGTCTGCAACCGAAGATTCATTGTGGAATTCACCTGACTCACTTCTAGCAGTTGACTACTTCTACGCGCCGCTGGCGAATGTGTTGTTCGTGTTCTATGTATTATCGTTCATTACCAAACTTCGTGTGATTATTCTATTCAGTAACCTTCCCTAGGTTACAACAAATATCAATCGCTATCTACTGCCCTCCTGATTACTCTTTTCTCTTTCTATTCATTACTAATATTTCTGTTTCTAATTCCTCACACCCTCTAACCCCCTGTGTCTTAGTGGCTTTACCGCCTTGCATGGGATGATACTGATTAAAAAATAAATAAATAAATATAGATACCGTAGATTTTAGCAGTTGACTAAATTTCAAAATCTTTATGCATCCATAACCAATTTTGACTTTCTGTATTTTTATAGTTCATGAGTATATTTGTTTTGATACTGACTGTTCACTCTATGCATGTTCTACAGTCAATTCATTAATTTGTTTTTTTACGGCTTATCAACCCTTTGTGGATTATTGAATCATAGTTTGGACTGTAATGATGAATTCTTTCTATTTTTGCTGGTGAATATTGCATTAACATTTTTTTGAGAATAACAATTATTTTTCTAGATGCAAGTTCTACTATTTAACCCATAGGTAAGTAAGTTGTTTGATTCATACCTTTCCCAAGGGAATTTGTACGTAAGTGAATGTAACAAACCCGACTGAAATTCGTTCTCGGCTTATTGATCTCTCATTCAGAGTTGATTGGCATTACACCACCCGCACATCCATTAGTGGATACTCGTATTCGAGTAGACGCTCCGTTTATTTATTAAACAGCATATTTATTTTCGTCTAACGGCCTTAATATTCGAATACGAGTATCCACTAGAAATAACATTAAGGTAACAAAAATCTGTTGGATTATATAAACAAATAAACTTGTGAACTTTACCCTGTTTGGTACGACATGTCTGATCTTCGGTTCCTGCAGAAATGGGATGTCCTTTTTAGTGCGAACATAGTCGTTTTCGCGGTAAAGCAACAACAGATAAGTACAAAACTCGTTCCAGTCAACATATCCATCACATGATGTGTCCAGCTTCATAAATAAAGATTTCAAAATATTTTTAAACATAAAATTAAACTCAAACATGTAATGACTTAGTTAAATAATTAAAGTTGGAATCAGTACAGATTCAGTAAAACTTAACTTAGCTTATGTGAATTTTAAGGATATTTTAGCATATGTTTAAATAAAAATAATTATTAAATAAGTAAAATTAGTAAATAAAAACGTATTTCTATTCTATAAATATTATACTGGTATTCAAGGTGAAAGAAATATTATAGGCAGTCAGCTAATTATATATTTTCCCTTCCACTTTAGGAAAAATTCTTTCCCCAATCTGTATATATATATATATATATATATATATATATATATATATATATATATATATATATATATATATATAATACCTTACATTAATTGCACAACTCCGAGTTTCATGCCGAAACAATTGTCAAGTGATGGAGTTAATATTTTTATTTTTATTTTGGGTTGACACCGTTTTTTATGTTAAATAGCTCTGTTATTTAACAGTGAGCATCGTTTTTTTATTACACTATAGAGTATTTATATGTATTCGTATACGATCGCTCGTTCACTCGTGTACCTGCCTATATTTACCCATTATATATATATATATATATATATATATATATATATATATATATATGATGAAAATATAGTTTTAAGGTATGCTATATTTATAGATAAAAGTGCTCAATATCAGAGATAGAGCGTATGTATGTAAGTATAAAACTGGGTACGGACGTCAACACCGAGCGGCGACAGTCTGTTTCATGCTTGAATGCAATCTTCAGGCCATGAAAACAGACTGTCGCCACATGGTGTTAACCTCAGTGTCTATTTGCCTTGATAATGTCCATCAGATTACGAAGTGCGTCGACGAAGATAAGCTTTCTTTTGTCTTTATTCATATATATGTGTGTGTGTTCTGTTTTTATTACCTGTTGACTGCAACCACCTTTCATATAATTAATTTTTTCTTTCTTTGCATCCTCCTAGCACGCTGTTTTCTTCGTTCATGCTGTAAAGAGGAACGAGGAAAGTATTCTGACAGTGCCAATAACTCTCACACATCCAGTCTATTTTTGCGTCACCTTAGAGCATACATCTGATAATCATGCCTAAAATGGATGATGATGCAATATCGCTGTAATAAGTGTAGTTAAAATTATGATTAATCACCAAGTGCATTATAAAGCATTAAACATTATTGCATTTTCTTACCTATCCCCTCAGTAATCATAATTGCTGAAAAGAAGTGTAGTCCCCATGGATTTGTTGAAAGACCATTTTATCGAAAACGGCCTATCTTATGCAATATTATTTCAAAATGAAACTCTTAAGCTAGCTTTCAAGACCTTTAGAGAATTTAAAAAGTAAATATCTGGCTAAAATGGGCTGACTTTGAATTTGAAAAGGATTCTGAAAAAGATAAAACTGTACCTTCTTTATCAAGACATATTACATAAATAAATGCTAAGGAATGTCTGCATCGTATGAAATTGTAAATATCATTGCAAAAATTAGAAGTGCGAATACAGTTGCTAAAAGTATGGGAAACGCTTTGTGTTGCATCAAGATTCAAGAAGTATTTTACAAGCATTGCCTCCTAAGCTATGATCCGATTCGGAGAAATGTCATCCTATGCTAGTCACAACGCGCTGAAAAATTAAAAGAGCAGAACAGTTTCAATTCAAATTGATGAGTCAACAATTGCTATTTACTAAGCTTAGCTTAACAAGGCCACAAGTGTGGGGCACTAAGTTAGGATCGAATTCCTTATTCAGTAATAATGGTCAGTCAGATTACCTCGCTGTCAATTACAATATGCCGAGTTACCTCCGGTAAACCAATATTCGTAATAGTAGAACAAAATTGACTTATCAGTGACTTATATATATATATATATATATATATATATATATATATATATATATATATATATATATATATATATATATATATATATATTGTTGTTGTTGTTGTTGCTATTATTATTATTATTATTATTATTATTATTATTATTATTATTATTATTATTTAACTAAAAAGAATATGTGATTCTTGATCTTGTCGATGTTCACCGAAAGCTAGGGAAGGTCGTGATGCATGCTCACAGTGTAACACGATGATAGAAAAACGCCACGTCGAGAAATAAGAACACGGAACCTGTTTCTTATATTCTATGTAGGTGTTTGTTTTTTTATCCAGGGCTTCACAGATCGTCCGGGTGGGTAGGTAGATGATGCTTGGGGAAACTTCTGCTATGTCAGCTCTTCTCCCTACCAACTTCACGCCCATCTACGTGGTGGCTGACAATACGAAATGGAGGCTTCAGAACAGCGGCACGGACATGTCCGTCTATGGCGGACCAGAACACTCTCTGATCCGAAGCATGATTGTTAATATAGACCTGCACCCGGTCATAGCCCATTTCTGTTTTTTTTGTTGCCACTTGATCCCCGAAAATCCTTTTATTTCCCATTCCCCTTCAGTTAAAGTGGATGCCGCTTAGAAGACCGAACTTCAAAAGGAACCATTTCTCAAACAGAAACACTTGAGATCAAGATAAAACCACCTCTTACTCTTCTACGTGTGTGTCCATAGTATTATATTATACCTTCCGTTGTTATCATTGTTTAAATAAAAAAAGAAAATGACAGCTACTTCACTGAAATGATAACAAGCAGAGTGTTATCAGATACTATTTATACTCAAAATCAATATTATTTATTATTATAAATATTTAGACATGACTTTTCTGACAGATGCGGTTTCATTTCAAGTAATATAATGTTGATGTAAATCTTCAATATATCTTCTTAGCCTTCTCTCTGTACTCTGTAATGTCAATGACTGCATTGGTTCCTTTTCTCCTCGTGTTCTAATTAATATGGAAACGTCTTTCACGTCTATATAATTTAGAATTTCTCAAGTCCTGCTTTTTCTTTGTACTGTTGCGAGCAAAGGAGATGAACCACTAAATAATCAGTTTAATTTTTACAAAGCTGGAAGTCCGTGACAATGCATTACTTTCAGTAATAATATCTGTGATCATTCAGAACCGTAATTCAAATTGTCGCCTCCATGTTAACTTAGTCAAAAAGGCGATATACATATGATACTGAAAATAATGCTGAAAATAGTACAGAGAAAACTTATGAAAAATCCATAGTAAACATAAAGATAAAGATTTGTATGCAAATTTTCTCTTGTGAACGCAGATCAAATGCAAGTTTCAGAAACCTTGAAAGCTTCAATTTTCTTTTTATAGTTGATTTAAACTTCATTATAGGAAGAGTGAATTTGAAGAATAGGATGGAAATAACTGAAATATCAAAATGGTTGAGTTAACGAAAATCACCAGTAATGTGCTCTGTTTATCAAGAAGAAGCACGCTGATGTTAAGAGCGTTTTTAGATAGCAAAAAAAACGATATACCTTCGAAATTATGAAAAAGAGATTTAAAGATAGTTTATTAGTATCTCACTCAAGTTAGCGGCTAGTCAACTAATTGGTGACAGCATTACAAATGAAGTCTTATTTTATGTGATAATAAAGATATTGGGTAGAAAGTATCTAAGCGAGTGCATGGCAGGAGAAAAGCTATCACTAACGAAAAAGAAAAAAAAACATCGATCAAGAAAAAGAAAATTGGTAGAATAACATTTGCTAAGAGGAAATAAAAGTAGGCAGTAGGAATACTTAGTGGCGAATGAAAAGCTGAACTACATTCTAAGGAAAGAAAGTTTGTCCAAAGACCATTTGGTACAAGAGACAACCTAATGTATATAACGAAGGCGGTAAAATCCGGTGGTAGCAACGAAGGCGGTAAAATTCGGTGGTGGCAACGAAGGCAGTAAAATTCGGTGATGGCAACGAAGGCGGTAAAATTCGGTGGTGGCAACGAAGGCGGTAAAATTCGGTGGTGGCAACGAAGGCGGTAAAATTCTTTGGTAGTTGCGTAATGGTTTGGGGCTACCTGAATAGCAATTACATAAGAAGTTTAATAAAACTCGATTCAATGTATTTCTGCTGCAACAAATACACAAGGAACAAAAAATTTACCTTTGTAAAAAGTTTATGGATGTAGTCATTGTATTCTTCTGTGTCGAGTACTTTGGCAAGAGTCTCTTTAAATTCTTGTTTGTTCATACAGCCCGGTTCCCTTTTCTCGACCAGGGACGAAGTAAAGTAGCCACAGTCTTTGCGTATAATGATGTCACTGGGCGCATGGTTATGAAAATGATGCATCAGTTGTTCGAGATGATGGAGTTTAATCTTCTCTTCTAACCGTAAATTGTTCTGTAGATTCTTGTCAAAACTGTACACGCGAAAAAAAAAACAAACAACATTCGTTTATTATCGTTTTGTTACGATGGAGTAAAACAATAAAATTAAATTATATGAACATTAATGACGTTTTAATCAGTAAAATGAAACGAGAGCAAATAAAGAAAATTAAAAAAAATATCAACACAAGAAAAATAAAGATATTTCGTTTAAATTCAACCAAATTTGAAGTCGTGTGTTAATTCATCTTTATGCAATATATCGGACACTTTTTGGATAAAACACACACACACATATATACATACGTATATATATATATATATATATATATATATATATATATATATATATATATATATATATATGCGTGTGTGTATTGTGTATTTGGGCAGCAATTCCTGTTTTATGCAAGGTTCGTTGAAAACGACTGACATGTTTTTTACCGTTTTTTATTAAATATATAAAAATATATGCTCATGAAATGAGAGGGGAAGGGGTGAACGCACAAAACGAAACTAAAGTATAACAAAACGTTCAAAATAAGCATAAGAGATGTCAGTAGAGCCCAACCACCTTACTAAAATAATAAGAGTGGCCGCTGTATTCTGCCTTTTAGACAGAATTAAGAAGCACGCCCAGGAAGGATAAAAAAAACCCAAATCTTAATAACGGTAAACAAATGCTTGTTAATAACGGTTTTCCAAACCATCTTATAGATTACCATATTAGACTTTTTCTTTCTAAGGTAACCAATAGCAACACTAAACACACAGACAAAAAATAACATTAAAATTTTCTACAAAAATCAAATGCATAGTAACTATAAGCAAGACCAATCTTCACTTAGAAACCTCATAAAGTAATACACAACTCCAGTTGACAAAAACAAAAAAATTAAGTTAATTATTTAAAAATTTAAAACCGCTAACCTCATCGTTAAAAATAAGAATTCACCTGCAAGAGAACCATTATTTACATGCCCCTTAATTTCTTATCAATCCAAATTTGTAAATAATTATATTGGATATTCTGCAAGACGTTTAACAAGAAGACTCACGTTACACCTCTTTGACCATAGCTCAATTAGGTCTCATTTAGATACACATTGAGATCTACCAAACTCTATTTGTAACATACTCGTTGATAATACAAATATAATATAATAGCATCATCCACATGTACAAAATGGGAAAAAAAATAATGGAAGCATTATTAATAAACAAAAGAAAAAGCCAACATTCAATCAGTTAAAAATAAAATATACCCGATAATGGTATAGCCGAAAGCGTTTGGAAAACATTCTGACAATTTTGATATAATTTATGTCATGAAAAGAAAAAAAATATATGAACACATGAGAAATTATACAAAAAATTCAACCACCACACCATGTCAGTCGTTTTCAACGAAACTTGCATATATATATATATATATATATATATATATATATATATATATATATATATATATATATATATATATATTTAGGCAGCATATTTTCATTCAATCATGTTTGTTTAAATAATTTAGACGTATTATGTCTATTTATTTTAGTTTAGTTAATCTTTTCAAGTCCACGAATTAATTTCTTGGTGGCTGTAGAAAATTTATTAAGATTAAGATTTATTTCAAATAATTTTTATTTTCCCAAGTACATTCAATCTCATCTGAGGCCATCTTCTGGGGTTGCATATCAATAGATGTGCTATGCATTAAAAGGGAGGTGATTTTTAAAAGATTTTTAAGTAGTATTTTTAATTTAGTGTTTTTTATATAACACTTTCCTGCAACAAACATTTAAGAACTTTATTGCTATTCTCGTAGTTGACTTTATTTTTGGC
>OZ038501.1:39165311-39260311 GCA_964036315.1 Acanthosepion esculentum
TTGATGTCTCCAATTTTTTCAGTAATAAGCTTTACTTATTTGTCTTTGTCGCTACATTGGGCACATATATCGATTTTATAATACACCCATTCATTCTCTGATTTGCCTCACAGTGTTCAATGTATAGCAGTATCACATAGATATATACGAACAGATTAGAGCAACTGACTGACTAAAAGGAAATATTAATCAGGAGATACATATCCTAGATAGAGTTAAGGATTATAGACCTGGTTATATTTAAATTCTATAATAAAAAAAACGGCATAAAATAGAATTTGATATCATTATCTGAAATTGTAATAATTGATTATTGATATTTTTAATGAAGTTTGGAACTTTTTTATCATTTCACCCCAAGCAAGGCAACAAAGCTACTAAGACGTGGGGGGGGGACTCTTTGAAAAAGAAAGACATTATTAAAGAGTAAGAACAATAAAACAACAGGAATTAATAAGACAAAAAATAATGATTGACTTTGCATTTAAATTTTTGAAGATCAAATTTGACTGGAAAACAAGAAACCAGAAGAGAGTTCCACAATCGAGAAGTGCGAGAAAATAACCGTTAGCATAGAACTTACGGATTTCTAGTCATTTCAATTGTAAGATGATCGGAACCTTGCCGCCAATCTTGTACTGCGTTTAAAATCATAGAGTCTAGGAACCATAGAGGAAAGTAATATTTATTTTGAAAAATGTGGCACAAGGCCAAAAAGAGGGATAGGCGAGGGTTGATTTCAATCTGCCATACCTTAAACTTAGCTAGCCACGATTACTGACCTAAACATACTACAGTATTCTTTACACCAAAACGCATTCTTACTTCCCATTCTTAATACACCTACATAATACCTCAAAGACTCTATGAAGCCCTAACTAGGTCCCATATATACTATTTATCTGTGTACCACAGAGGAAAGTTCATCAGAACAGTTACCATGAAAGTATAGAAAAGTCACAGGGAAACTACATTACGGCTATGAGGGATAGTGACCAGTAACATTGCAGATTCTTCTCAGACCATATGTGGTCAAACCATGGACGGGTGGTAGACTTATAAATATGTAAGACACATTCTATCGAGAAAAATTGTCTAGCACGACGCACTGAATCAACTTTCGTAGCAGCAGTTAAAAAACTCTAATCCCGTAGATTGACTAACTCCAGCGTCATCAAGAGCAACTTTAATCACATTATCACATAACGAGGTGTCTGGTTCCTAAATAATAAAGACTTTTAATAATTATTCAAGGCTACTGGTCACTCAAAGCTCAAACATGAGGTACCTGGTGCCTATGTTAAAAATGTAACAACAATGAACTTAAGAGTGTTTTTTTACAGAATATCAACTGAAAATAGCTTTTGATCTGATAGTGTACTATACAAAAATGTAGAAACATCATTGATATATTAGTGTTTTTTAGATATCAATGTTAGCAGCTGACGTTTCCGTCTGCGCTTCAAAGATTTATAATATTTGACAAGTTCTTAAACATTCTGATCACAGCCATTTGCTTTATGACACATATACCGTACCTGGTCCTCGACTACAAAATTCAGGTATCATGTTCACAAATGTAGCACTATAATGACCTCTTCCTTTAATTTCTGTTTATTTATCGAAGTTCATTGTATTTTAAGAGAGTGGCCGAAATATATTTTATGGTCACTGCCTGGCAGTTAGCCAAAAGTCAAGATATAACTTGATACTTAAAAATTGTCCAATCATTGCTCGCCACTTTAGAGCCGAAAAGCTAGTGACATACGAAAATAAAAAGATTCGTATATACTTAAAAAATATATTAATATTACAGAGTATGCCTTTGAAAGTGAACATTGGCTACAAGATGCAACTAGCTTATAACTAGTATATAACCTTTTCGCTATCTCGTTCTCTGCCAGAGTTTGTTGAACAATTAAAATAAAAATGTGACTGGCATTCACACTGGTATTCATTCTTATCAAAAACAAAGGATCTGTATTAAGTTTCTTTCGGTAAAAAGTGCAACTGACTATTAATAATAATAATAATAATAATAATAATAATAATAATCAAAACGACTAATGTAACTTTGCAACAATTTCAGAAGAGCGCGATTTCCAGACAGTAAAAATAAAAAAATGAAAAGAAAAGTGTTTTAAAATATTTAACAATATTTCGACAGTATGTCTGTCTTCTTCAATCTATACATACAAGATCGGTACCTAATAAATAAACTGTAAACACTTAGAATGACTAAGCCTTTGCACTAATTCCAACTTGTAGAATACAGACATGCAGTCGAAATATTATTTAACATTGTTAATCATTGTCTTTTCTTTTCTGTTCTTTTTCTTCTTCTTCTTGTGAAAATCGCGCTATTCTGAAATTATTATTATTATTATTATTATTAATAATAATAATAATAATAATAACGCGATATTTTATACACATCAGTGATTTGGGAGCTAAAATCCAATGATATAAAACTAAGGTCAAACACGATAGCAATCAAATGATTAGCATTCGAAATTCAAAACATCTTTGGTCATATTTGAGTAATACTTCTCATACTTGAGTCGAATAAATAAGCTATAAAATCTGATAAATGTTGACAGAAATGCAACCTTATGTCAGACTTCTTTATTGCAAGTAAATACCATTTTTATTGTTACAATTTCAATAACTTTTACTGTTTAATTGCAGAAATGTAATGGTTAAAGTTCCGTAAACCATTGTTAGTTTGTTTGAATATTTACGGAATGCTTCGAAATTGTGATCTTGAGCCGGGCTAAGCTAAGGTTAATAAATATCTGCATTTAACTGATTTTGTGTAAGTTGCGAAAATTTGGTTATGAGAACAGAATTTAGAATTTCCGTAGTAAGTATCAAAGTTGCTTTAGCATTAACACCCCCCCCCAAATAACAACCACTCAGTCCATTCGGATCGTAAGTGTAGCGTTTCAAACTCAGTTTTAGTTTATTATATACAGGATGCGATGGGTAAATAGTCGTCATTTTATGTTTTTAATTTCGCGCATGCGTTTTGTTTTTTGTTTTTTTTTGTCGACTACATAGTATAGTAGGGTCAGTTGGGTACAGTCTGTGAAAAAAGAGCACCATGACGCAATTCGCTCGACAAAATTTGGAAACGGTATGCTGTACTGCTTGGCATTCCTGCCTGAAGCTCCAATATGAACATTTCACAGTGTTTGGGTGCCAATCTGAGGACAGTGCAGAGGATTCAGAAAGAGGTGGTTGAATCTAATGGTGATTACGAAGGTATGCCAGCTCGGAAAACTCAATCTGATCGTTCTGATAAGAAAAGAACTCCAGAATTTCTTGGTGATAGCCCTCAGACTCAACACGGAGGCCTACATCATTTGCCTTGAGGACGTTGTGCTGCCCTGGGCCAAGAGGATGGCCGCTGGAAGATCCTGTCTGGCAACAGGACTCTGCACCATGCCACACAAGCAAGAGAACCCAGTCATAGTTGTCAGACAATTTCTGCGACCACATCACCCCTACATCTGGCCACCTAACTCCCCAGACTGCAGCCACCTTGATTATTATGTGTGAGGCACAGTTGAGCGAGAGACCAACAAACTCCTTGTAACACCAAAGATGAACTGAAGGCAAAATTATAGCAGCATTCACCAACTTAAAAAAAGAGACCGCCCAGAAGAGTTGCAGGAGTTTCCGAAGTCGTCTGGAAGCCGGGTTTGAAGCCAATGGCAATTTCACTCTTTAGCATTTCAAGATATATTTGTGTAATTTTAGTAAATATATCTGTTAAAATGAGGTGTCAGTGTTATTTTCACTTTTGCGTAATTTAGACGATCCATCGCACCCTGTACACATTACATTAGTAATTTTGTTGTTTTTATTATTTTACTTCTCTGACATCATTTGATACTTGGCAAATACAATCACGATAAACAGAATGAGATGATCGATAATGCTCATCATTGATGATACAGAGCTTCTTTTTATTTTATTATGTCCTGACTTGAAAACTAAACTAAAAGTTTTTCTACTTGAAATGAAAGTGAGAGTTTTTTCAGAGTTGATCACTTGAGTAAACCAAAAATGACAACTAATTTGATTGTTATTGTTTTCTCTAAGAGATAAAAAACGCATGAAAAATATTGCTGCTATGATAAGTCAGATCAGAATCATAATTGATAAAGATTTGTCAAGAAAGTTTTGGGACAGCATTTTTAAGTGAACAGACAAGACAATGGATGGATTTTATTTTGTGATCATTTTCTTCAATTGTTTTGAAAAGCCTTCTAACATTGTAGTTGGTACGTCATAGCACTAGATTAATCATGCATAGCAAACATGAAGATCATTCTTCGATGGAAAAGTAACATTCGTCATCGTGTCTGGGATCTGTGTGAGCGCTGTGATAGTGTTAAGTCAAAATATTAGAAATAATTTTGTATGTAATTTTCTTGGAGTTTTTTGAAAATTAAACAATATTCTATCAAATTATTAATTAAATTATAATTTGTACTTAAAGTGCAAATTTATAATCATAAACTAGAATTTAAATGCAAAGAAATTATTTTTTCATTCTATTATTAGAATGTATAAATACTTTGTTTTATATTCTTTCATACTAAAGATTCTTTCATACTAAAGATATATTGTAGCCTAGTAGTTAAACCGAAAATTAAAATTGAAAAATGATCTTGAATTCCAACGAGCATTTATTAATGTAGATTGAGAAGTTAATTTTGTCAAATTGAAATGGAATTTCATAAACCGATAAAAAGTGACATCAAAACTGAATTATTATTTATAAAATGAAGAATTAATCAAATATTAAGAGTTTTTTTAAAATTTCGAATCAGAAATCAATTTATTTGTTACTTGTTAATACCATTAATCGTGGAATATAAGACAAAGTCTTTTATTTTTATTATGGTCGTAAAATATCTTCAAATAACAGCTCTTTTGTCATTTTAACAAACAAAAATTACTCAGTGACAGATACGCGAAACAACGAAGCAGAAATTATGTAACAAGTTATGCTTAAATCCCTTTTTTCTTTGTTACTAATATTCACGAAATACAAGGCCCAAGAACCATTCAAGGTAGAGGGTTACTGTATGGAGTTATATTAGCGTAGGAAATGACAAGAGAGCTAAAAAAAGAAACCAGAAGCTCAATCCTAAACAGCAAACAAAAGATAAACCTCTACTCCTATTTAAAAGACCGAGGAGGAGTGTGAACCGGACGATAGGCGAACTTATCTGCTCCGGGCAGAATAATGAATAATGCTTCCGACTTGTTCGCATACTAATTTGTTATCTAATTAAGCATTACGCCTCTCACAAAATTAGTTGGCACTTGTATTCCCCATTTTTTAAAATCATTTCATCCCAAGCAAGGCAATAAAGCTACTAAGGAGGGTTACTGAGTCAAAAAAAAACTTTATTAAGGAGCAAGAACAATAAAAGAACAGGAATTGAGAAGACAGAAAAATAACGATTGACATTGCATTTAACCTTTTGAAGATCTCTGTTGACTGGAAAGCAAGAGAAGAGACTTCCACATTCGAGAACTGCGAGAAAAGAAACTGTTAGCACAGAACTTATGGTTGCATCTAATAATTTCAATTGTAAAAATATGTGACATTGCCGCCAATCTAGTACGAAGTTTAAATTCATAAAGTCTAGGTATCGTCGAGGAAAGTTCATCAGAAGAAAAGGAAAGCTACATTATGGCATTGGGAAAGTGACTGAAACCGAGATGCCAGGTCAGGACAAATCACATTGCAGATTCTTCTTTAGACTTTATTATGAATCTCTAAATCTAAAGCAGGAGAACCAAACCAGATGTGGCAGTAATAAACGAATGGTAAACTTATAAATATGTAAGATAGATTCTGTCACGAAAAATTGTCTAGCACGACACAGTGAACCAACTTTCCTAGTTGCAGGTTTAGCAACTGAACTAACTATTAATCTGACATTAACTATTAAATATTCCCTTCATACGGTAGATATCAATAAAGTCACGAAATTGTTTCTATTTGTAGATGGAATTATTGTATAATTTGTGATGGTAGTGATGGTTGATGTAAAATTATTAGTAATTAATGTAAAAATTTGTTAATATTTTATCAATAAAAAACCCCAGAAGTTCCATGAAGCATTCTGAAATTAATCGCTTAAATGAAAGAAAGAAAGGAAAACCTTTTTCAAAACCGCAATTGAATGAATAAGATACGGGATTGTGTACTAAAACCATAAACCTTTCACCGCCAATATTTGATCGGCCAAGTAAGGTGAGTTCCCCGTGGATGTGTAACTCGAGCTTGATGTCGACAGTGTTTGGTGTCTGGGAAAGCAATGTAACGAACCGGGTGACTGCTGTAGTTCAACTTAACTGTGCAACAGAAAAGAGGTACACCTTTCAGGTAAAAATAATAAATTATGATAAGTTCTCGCGAATGACAACTGCGGAATCTCGCCTTTTTAGGTAAGTACCAACGCTAGATCCACATTGACAGCTAAAATGTGAGGTGACGAGAAGTGTCACAAAACAACTTTTAGTGATACAAATATCTGACAGTGTCGAACATTGTTCATATATTTCCTTTCAGATAAGGATTTTATTTTTTCCAGATAGAGTCATGAAAATTCAAAAATATTATCTTCCCTCTTTTTTAACATGTTGTTTTGCTTTAGGTGGTAAATTGAAATCTACATTATTATATGAACATTTACATGTGATATTTCCAGAAGTGAAAATGTAAAACTTTACAAATGCCAGCGTTGATTAGGGTTTATAAAATGTCGAAAGAATTCTGAGGTTGAAGAAGGTTTTCTCGATAAAAGAAAATCAAGTCAAATAGGCCCGACTCACTCGATTTATTGTTCTCATGTTTGCTTATTATGACGTTGCATAGATTCAAAGTTTCGACTAAATATCCTTTGGCCATATTCAGGTGTCCATTATTTTGGCTGATAGGTGATATTTTGTATAATAGAAATTTTTTTCAACGCGCTGACGGATGTTAACATCCTCACGGGATTTAGTATTGTTAAAGTTATTGCTAAGATTTTTGTCGACATTTACAAACTCTACGTTTCGTTCAATTTCGCAAACCATTTGATGAAATTTGAATAAGCTGATTTGTTTGAAAAATACTTTGACAAAAACCCTACTTCACGGTTTTTAGTAAAAACAACTGTACTTTGTAGCCCCATACCTGCCTTCACCTCTCCCCAAAATATGGTTTCGATCGGTATGGTTATTTTAGAGAGTGTGACGGATGGATAGACAGAAGGACGGACTAACGGAAGTCACAGAATTTTATATATAGATGCTGAATGTTGTGTTATTTTTGCGATGCTGTTTCTTGTTCCTCCCTGCAGAACCGAAATATATGGATTTTATTACTTGATCCAGGGGTTGAAGCCAGGACCACGAGGTTTGTGGGGATCAGTCTACCCTGATTTTAGGTGTAACAATAAAATCTGAGTGTAATGTCCAAAGATTACAATACAAAATTATAAACAACACTAAGAAATGATCTTCGCTGAAAAAGGAGACCAAGCTAAATATGACATAAACATTTATACAGTAGATATATGTATTTACATATTAGAATTCAATTCTCTTTGTTATGGCCGTGAAGAGACCAAGAGTTCGATGTGATTTGTTCCAAATGAGTCTGCAAAATTTGAAGTTGTTTTGTTGCAAATAAGTATGCAAAGTTGGAAGTTATTTTGTTGCAAGTGAGTCTGCAAAGTTCGGGGTAATATGTATGCCAATATGTGCGTGCATGAAGCACACGCTAATGAAACATGTGTGTGACTGCTGGCTGACTACGTGCGGCAATAGAGATTTCAAAACACGGTGAACATAGAGAAGGGGATCTAGAATTTGCTTTAGTCGCGGCTTTCTGTGCAGAAAGATCATCGTTGACTGACGCGTTTTTATGATAACGTGTGTCGAGGTTGGTCGAGTTCGCTGTCTTTCGTCAACTATGTTGTTGCAGATCTGGTCTTGACTGTTCCCTTTCAGATCTCTCCGCTGACTGTCTTATTTCAGATCTGGTGACTGTTTTTATGGCTTATGGCAAGTCGGTGATTGGCTCACGAAATCTATCTGATTTATGGCGGGAACGTACTTCGTGATCCAAGCCCTAAAATATTTCCAGGTTATTTGGAGTTCAAATGCGCGAACGTCGTAGAGAGCACATCATCTGACTTGTCATATTCAATCCGGTTCCAGAAACCAATTATTTAATTTTGGAGCCGTGTTTTGACAGAATTGTAAAGTTTTTTTCGTTTTTACTGATTTCAATAGGATTTATTTGCAAGCGTGTCTTGTTTCTGCTTCACTTATTGGCTGTAAAATATAGGAGTTTATATACTATAAAGTCACAGCAATACATGATTAAGCAACATCTATATCACTACGTCACTGTCCTGAATGATTTTTGGAATCTTTCAAATTCAATGTCAAAGAGTTTTGACAGTTAATTATCACGCTAGTTTCGTTCCACTTGTTGAGCATGTTCACGATAGTCTATGAATATAGAATACAGCGCAGTACGTAATCTGTTCAATGAAACAATGTTAAAGATTAACACTCACGAGTCAGACACTCTATTGAATCTGACTATATAGCCAATACCACCAGCATCTGTTCCGTAATTCGCCAGTCTTCGATATCAAAGACTGGCAGTAATATTTACTCCCCCACGAGGGTTATATGTGGCACAAGGCCGGGTTTCCTGAGCCCGTAGGCTCGGTCAAAAATATTCCCTATTGGAACCCGTAAAAACGGGTTCAGGGACAGTCTATCACCCCGAACGAGACTCTGCCCCTCGGCGGAGCCTCGTCCGCGTTCCTCTCTGCCCGAAGGCAGAGAGTTCAACTGATCAGCCATCAAAGGCTGGCAGTGCATATTCAGGAAAAAACATGGCCGGCTTTGTACACGTCTCATTGAATATTTTGAGCCTTCTGATTGGTTAATTCTTCTATTGGTGAACTATAAAAAGAGTCAGCTTATTTTGGCTGGCTCACTAGTACACCAGGGTATCCCAAAACTCCAATACCCCCCAATTTTGGGTAGATTATGGAATCTTCTTTCAAAATATTAGTAAAGTCAATATTCATATGGAACAAATACTTTAGTATTCATAAAATATATCTTTTTGTTTTGTAATTATTTTCTTTTTTTAAATTAATATCCACAAAAATTAGTTATATCATTTTGTCCACTGTTAAGTATTTAAGGTTAATAAACATTAATAACAATATTATAAATTTGGGTTGTGATCACAACAAAAAAGTGGAAAAAGTTCTTATTTTACCCACAGCTGGGACCCATTAAAACAGTCACTATCACTCGACCCAAATAATCAGAATTGCTAATATTTCATTATTAAATATTCTTGTGTACAGGCATGTGTCAACTGGAGAGGGTTCAAAATGTTGTTCAATTAAATAGGAATGTAGTAATTTATTCCACGTTCTTCCGCTTTGTTTGGGCCCATATAGCGACTTTTTGAGTTTCCACACATAATTATCACCTTTTTCAAAACCTTCTGGCGGTTCTATGTATATTTCATAGTCAATCGGAGCATTTAAATACGCTGCTTTAACATCCATATGGTGTATATCCATATCATAATGTGCGGCCATTTGCATCAAAATTCTGATTGTTGTCATGTTTGTTGTTGGACTGAATGTTTCTACATAATCTTCCCCGTATATCTGAGAGAATCCTTTAGCTACAAAACGAGCCTTATACACTAGCGAGCCATCCTCAGTTCGCTTTATAGTATAAACCCAACGGCTGCCGATAATATTTTTATTATCCGGATCCTTTTTCAATTCAAAAGTATCATTTGATACTAGGAATTCCATTTCTTTTTGCATGGCGGCTATCCATCGTTTGGAATTATCAGAATTTATGGCTTCTTGATAGTTCTTCGGGATACATTGCACCGAATAGCAACAGTCAATGTCACAGATATTACATTGACCCATTCCAAAATAGTCTGGCTTTCTTCTATTTCTTGTCGGATAAGGCGGAATTTGCCCCTCCTCTTTGGTTGTATCTTCTTTTAACTGAAGGTTTGCGTCTGATTTTTCCTCGTCTATATCATCTGGTATAACACCTTCCTTTAATTGTGAATTTTGAACGGGTTTTCTATTTATAGGCCCTATGTCATAAGTAGGCCATACTAGTTCGTGTTGGACCAGTTCCTCGCAGTTAATGTTCTTTTCTTCGGGATCCTCCACTTGCTCAAAGGAATCTGTAAATCTGACGCATCTGATCTTCCTTATTATTTTACTTTGTGGGAAATAAATCATATAGGCCGGACTTGTTTTGTCATAGCCAATGAATATGCATCTTTCACTTTTTGGATCTAGTTTTGCCCTGTGGTTGTCATATGTGTAGCAAATTGTACCAAAAATATGCATACCACTTACGTTGGGTTTGTAGTTCGTATAAGCCTCGTAAGGAGTCTTTTTAATGTTACTATTATAGCAACGGTTTCTTATATATACGGCTGTATTTAATGCATAGACCCACATATTTTTGGGTAACTTAGATTCTATTAGCAAACATCTAGCCATTTCGAAAAGAGTCCGCCAATTACGTTCAGCGATTCCGTCCTGGTGCGAGGGATAAGGACAGGTTTTCACATGTTTAATGCCTTCATTTATTAGGTGGTTTTCGTAATCATCAGAAGTAAATTCTCCATCATTATCTGTTCTAATTATTTTCACTTTTCCATAAGGTGAAATATCAGATAAATACATTCTTGTAGCTTGTAGGGTATCAGATTTGTTTTTCAGAAAATATATCATAATAAGTCCTGAATATTTGTCAAAGTTTAATACATATGAATAGGTGCTAATACCCATTGGTGAAATTGGACCCGCTAAGTCGCAATAAACTCTGAACAAGATGTCTGTTGATTTTGGGATTCGATCCCTATTTCTATATTTCGTCATTTTCCCTTTAATACATGTGTCACAATTTTGTAAGCCCTTTGGAGATGTAATTTTAATTCCAGTTACATGTTCTTGCAATCTTTTAACATCCGAATTATTACAGTGGCCTAATATTTTATGCCAAGTCCTTAAGTCGTCGGTGGCTGTTTTCACAGATTTAATACTTTTCAAATAATAAAAACGTCCATTTTGTTGTATATTGAATTCAGTTCCGTCTGGGTATATTAACTTTGAATTGTCTCGGTGAAAATTAACTTTAACACCAGTTCTAACAGTAGACTGAACCGAGAAAATATTTTGTTTAAATTTAGGGATATATAAAGCCCTTTTTAATAAACGTTTACAAATATTTCCTTTAGTATCGCGTAAATAAATACAGGCATTGCCTCTTTTTAAAACTAAATTATTAGCTCTGGTACCGTCAGCCAACTCAATAAAGTGGGAATCTGACTCGAAGTTGGAGTCAAAATAAATAAATTTTGTTTCATCTGTAATTACATGATTTGTCGCACCCGTGTCGACTAGGTAAGAATTATAACTATTGGGAATAGTATCCAACCCAAACGAAAAAGCATACGTTCGCTCATTCGAAAAAGCTTTTACATTTTTACAAAACTCACTCCTTGTATGAAATTGACATTTCGCACGTACATGCCCGGCTCTTCCACAACGAAAGCAGATGATATTTGGTTTTCTATTATTATTGTTCTCGTTGTTGTTGTTGTTGTTGTTGTAATAGTTGTTTATAAGCCCCTTGTTTTTAATATCATAATTCCTAGTCTGGTAGTTTTGAGGGACTGGTTTTCTGAATTTTTTAAATGACGTTCTCAGTTGCATTACGTTATTTCCTTGATTTGGGGGATTACACATTTTTTCAGTTTCATCATAACTACGTAAAACTCAGTGAAAGTTATTTTTTTTATCTTTTTGAGTTATGACTGTCGTGAATGGTTTGAATGTTGCTGGTAATCCCTTTAAGACCATGGCTATTAGCAGCCCATCTGAGATAGTCTCACCTGCCATTTTTAAGGCATTTGTGACATTCTCAGCTCGTATAATATAATCTGTTACAGATTCATTTTCTCGTCTCCTTAACGAGGTTAGTTCAGTATATAAAGCAATAATTTTGGGTTTACCTTTGGACAAGTAATGTTCACGCAATATTCTTAAAGCTTGGCGGTCGTCGTCCGTGGCTTCTCTCATTATTAAAGACAAACTTCTGTCATCCAGGCATTGTATTAATTCGGTGAACACGGTCGCATTTCTTTCCATAAAATCATCATCTTCTTTCTGGTCATCTTGGTAAAGAATGAAGTCATGAAGTTTTTGTATTGTAAGGTAGGCTAGGAATTTCATTTCCCACAATTCGTATTTTGACTCGTCTCCGTCAAAATACAGTCGTAATGTGGGCTCATAACCTTTGTTGACATGTTCACCATAGTCTATGAATATAGAATACAGCGCAGTACGTAATCTGTTCAATGAAACAACGTTAAAGATTAACACTCCCGGGTCAGACACTCTACTGAATCTGACTATATCGCCAATACCACCAGCAGCTGTTCCGTAATTCTTCAGTCTTCGATATCAAAGGCTGGCAGTGCATATTCGGGAAAAACATGGCCGCCTTTATACACCTTTTATTGAATATTTTGAGCCTTCTGATTGGTTAAAACTTCTATTGGTGAACTATAAAATGAGTCAGCTCATTTTGGCTGGCTCACTAGTACACCAGGGTACCCCGCCCTTGAGTTATTGCTTTATTGGGACAAGTCTGTAGAGAGTCTATACGATCTGTTAAGTTTTTGACTTATTTTTTAAAACGTTTTGCTCTTTTTATTTTTCTGTTTATCTGTATTTGTACATTCTGTTATTTTCCCTTTTGTTTATTTTCTTTCTTGCATTCCCCCCCCCTCACTGTTTTTGTTTGCATTATTGTGTTTCTTTCCGTATTATTTGTTTGAATTATCTTTGGTTGTCTACGTTTTTCTTTCCGGTTATTTTTCTTTTCTAGTCATTGTTTGGTGAATTTAAAACAAAACAAACGTCGGCTGTGGTGGGGTTTGTCTCCACCATGGTTGACAAAAACAGCGACATTCCATATACGCCGGTAACAATACCGGTGTCACCAGAAAAAACGGCCTGGCGCCAAAATAGGCCGCCAAAAAAGGATGACACTTTTTATGCCAACCAAAGAGAAAAGTACGAAAAAAACTTCAATGGAAATGAATTCCTAACCATAAAAGAAGCTTTTGAAGCTGTTAACACGCGTACCATTTCCTTGCTTACCTTGCTTGATGTCAAGTCACACAAACTGATTGGCGTGAGGGGAAAGTATGAAGGAGGCCCTGAAAACCCTAAACATCAGTCCAAAGATACTCGCAAGTAGGACCAATGCCCTGTGGGATATTCTCCTCCAGACAGAGGAGCAGGCCAAGCAGTTGACTGGATGTGTTTTAAACACCAAAGCCCTAAGGCTTCAAACTGAATATTTGGGTACCAGCCGAACAAAAGTAACCATTCACAGGGTGCCAATAGACATCCCGGAAGACCGAATGGGGGCCTTCTTCTCCATATATGGAGAGGGCCATAAGCAGCAAATCTGGAATAGAAACAGGGGATATGGAAATACAGATCACCCTGGATAGAGACGGTTTCAAAGATATCCCCAACACCTTGATCTGCCGTAAAAGAAAAATGTTGGTGGTGGTAGAGGGGAGAAAACCATGTTGTTGGCTATGTGGAGACGTGGGCCACATGGCGAAGGTGTGCCTGGCTAAGAAAAAAGAACAAGTCCCACCTAGCCCAGCAACTACAGCAACAACAACAGCTAAGAAACCTGAGGAGGAGATTCCGAAACCTGGTGGAGAATGGATAGAAGTAACCAGAGGAAGGAAGTCTTCAAGTGCTCCATCTCCACCCCAGAAGGAGATTCCTCAACATCAAAAAAGGAAGTCTGAAGTGGAAGCGAAGCAACATCACAAAGAAGGCCAAAACAAGCGGCCTGAAGAACAGCCGAAACAGCAACGCCAGCAACAGCAGAAGCAACTGCAGCAACAAGAACAGCAGCCTCAACAGCAGCGGTCTCAACACAAACATGAACAACTCAAACAGCGGAAGCAGCAAGAGCATCCACAAATTCAGCAGCAACATGAGCATCACCCGACGGAAGCAGAAGCACCAATGGAGGTGGAGATTATGCCTCCGCCTCGTGCTTCCTCATTGAAAAGAAGTAGGGAGGAAGACTCTGAAGAACAAGAAAAGAATATCTCTGGCCGTAGCAGGGCGGAGCGAAGCATGGATAGAACCAGGCGGCACTCCTTCCCTGCATCGCCAATAAGACATACTGTTTCCCCCAAAGATAGGAGTCTCCCTTCCTCCTCTACCCGTACTCCGCCCCCCTCTACCTCTATTTCATCCCCCAGTTCTGTGAGTACGCCACCACATACATCCCATACTTCTTCCCCTCCCCATCCTTCAAGGGAGAAGAAAAAGAAGAAACAGAAACTATTTGAGGGCCCCGAAACAATTTGTCATGTAGACAAAGAAGTATACAAGAAGGGACTCTCCAAGAAGAGAAAAGCCCTTTCGGTGATCCTTTTCAAGATGGATGATATTGACGGGAAGTCAACAGAAGACCCTCGCAACTTTCCAAAGGCGCCAGGTGTGATAACCTGCGTAAGAGATACGGTGGCATACTTAAAAGTTTGGAGTCATCTGTTCGAGGCAAAAGAGACCTTCCCGAACATCAGAATGTTCGAAATGGATGACCCCAGTATCAAGAAATTGCGCCACTTTTGTGCAGGGAGGATCCCCGTTTTGATCCGTCCATCATTATATAGAGCTATTAAATTAATATACCCCATGGTCGTTGGCGGTATTGCCCTGGATGGACGTATTATGTCAGAGTTAGGTGTAGGGAACCTGGGGCAATTCGTCGGGGTCCTGTCCAGCTCAGATTTCCGCCCTGTATGTGAGTAGGATTTTGCCTTAAATCTATTTTATATTTGCAGGCCTAGAAAATGGAAATAAAGATAGCCAGTCTGAATGCGAGGGACTTGAGAGATCGGAGTAAGGCTGCCCGCCAACTTCCGGATCTCTTGTCCTTCGGTGTGGATGTTTCCGCGATCGAAGAGACCCACTTTGTTTGCACTTCCGATGCGTCTGTGCTGGAGGATTACTTTGTCGTCTATTCAGCATATGGGGACCGGTTTGGCAGAGGAGTTTCTTTGTTGGTCAGACGTACTCACGATGCGAAGGTGGACCTTGTGCATATCGATGCCGAGGGCCGGTTAATCGTGGCCGATATTGCCGTGAAAAGTGGTTCGTTTCAGGTCGTTGCGGTTTATGCGCCCAACGATCGAGAGGAGCGGGTTTCCTTTTTTCGGCGGTTGGGGCCGTTCCTAGTCGATTCTTCGCGCCTAGTTTTAATGGGGGACTGGAATGCCATCCTGGATCCCAAGTTAGACAGGAGGCGGGGCGCTAGCGGGAGTAGGGGCGATCGTAGCCTGGTCTATCTGATCGACGATTATGGTCTCGTCGATAGATACCGGGTCAATCATCCCGGGGGGAAAATGTGGATGTGGGCTCTTAGCTGGCCGTCTGTCAAGGTAGTTAGCTACCTTGACAGAATGTTAGTTCGTAGAGCCGACATAGACTTGTTAGATTGTCCCACGTTCCACTGGGTAGGCTACACGGATCACAAACTCGTTTGTGCCTGGGTGGCGTTAGAACATAGGCCTAGAATGGCAGGTTACTGGAAGTTCAATCTGACTTTACTGGACAGGCGGGACTTCCAGGAGCAGCTAACTAGTGTAGTGCAGCGGGAGCTAGTGGGGGCGGTTATCGGGAATAAGTGGTGGGACAGACTTAAGAGTAGGATTAGGTCGTATCGTTCACCACTGAATTTAGCAAACCGCTCGCTCTAGATAGAGCTGAAAGGTGAAGACACTTAAGGCTAATTTCTCCCGGGCGGAGGCTGGGGGGATCCCCTAGAGATAGCCCTGGCTAGGGAGGCCCTGCAGCGTTCGAATAGCGAGCGCTACATGGGTCAGGTAATTAGGCATAAGTTAAGTAAGATGTCTTCTGAAGCCGTGAACCTGGGCGCAGTCCGTCGAGGTGGTGATCGTTACATTCGTCGAGTCGAAACCCCGGAGGGGCGTACTCTGCGGTCGACTGACGACATGTGCGAGGCGTTTCGGCGGCATTTCGAGAGCCGCTTTACCAAGGAGCCTGGTCTCCGTGAGGAGGAGCTTCGCAGCTATTTGGCTGACTTTCCTCGGTTTGCGCCGACTGAAGCAGCTAGCTGCGAGGGAGAGATTACGGATGTGCGAAGTCTACGAGGCACTGAAGAAGGTCGGCAGAGACAAGTCGCCCGGTCTGGATGGTTTGCCCTATGAATTGTACTTGAGGCTGTCGCACATCTTTGTGCCGATTTTGACAGTTGTGTTCAACAACTGGTTTCGGTCGAGGTCCATCCCTCGCATTTCCAGGGGTGTGATCACTCTGTTGAAAAAGGGCAAGGGTGTTGGGGGTAACTAGACGATTATAGGCCCAAAACTCTGCTAAACACAGAGTTAAAGATTATGGCCAAGATTCTGCAGAAGCGTTTTCAGTCAGTTCCCGAGTCTCTGTTGGGACCCGAGCAGACTTGTCCTGTGAGGGGCCGAACAATTCAGAGCAACCTGCATTTGATCCGCACGATCCTAGAGGGAGTAAAAGACGACGAAGAAGCCGCGCTGATCAATTTGGATCAGTCCAACGCATTTGATAGGGTCGACCCTCGCTACCTTGCTACTGTCCTGCAGGCCGCCGGATTCAAACCCGACTTCTGCCGTTGGATTAGCCTCCTGTATCGCTCCCCCAGTGCTGTGGTACAGGTGAACGGAAAGTTGTCGGGCGCTTTTGTTCTGTCGAGGTCGGTTCGTCAGGGTTGTCCGCTGTCGCCTCTCCTTTATGCTTTGGCGTTGGAGCCTCTCCTTCGCCGTCTGAAGGACGAGACGTGCCGTCCGGCCCTATGCGGGATCGCCGTTCCTAGAGGGTCTCGAGCCAGGGTTTCCGCGTACGCCGATGACGTATCTGATTTCGTGACGTCCCGCAGCGACATTGAGGCGGTACAGAAGGCGCTTGATCAGTACGAGAAGGTGACAGGGCCAAGATAAACTGCGACAAATCGTCCGGCTTGCGGTTAGGTGCCTGGAAGGGGCGTGATCTTCCAGGCCGCTTCGCTTGGACGGACGGTCCTGTCCGCATTCTTGGAGTGTGGTTTGGACCCGACTTCCAGCTGGAGAAGAATTGGTCAGAAGTACTAGCAAAGGTCGATTCTGCCGGCATCGACGGAGGTTGTCCGTGAAGGGCAGGGCGGAGGTGTGTGTTACATACATTTTCCCCCTGGTTCTTTATCGATTGTCAGTACTTCCTCTCTGTAAGGCCCATAGGAAGGCGCTCGAGCGATCGCTATCCTCCATTTTATGGAGGGGACGCGTGAACAGGGTCAACAGACGAGTCTGCACTAAACGTCCGTGACAGGGGGGGGGGGGGGCTGGGAATGCCACACTTGATGAGTCACATCCGTGCCTCTCGGTTGGATTTCCTACTAGAGGAGATCCGATTCTGGAGGGGATTGTTAGGGACGCGTTCCCTGGCCTTACCATCAGTCTCCCCATCTCAAGGGTTGAGCGCCTTCGTAAACCCCGGGATCAATCGCTTTTCCTCCGCGAGTGTCGGTCAGCCTTGAATGCTATTCCGCGGTCCAGTGACCTGTCACAGCCTAGGAAGGTCTTCTATCGGGGATTAGTGGAGGGGCGCGCGAAGGATTCCCTACGTGATACGCTCTGCTTGTCGGAAGAGGAGTATCACTCCTACTGGTCTTGGGCGCCAGCGGCGGATTATCTCAATTTTAATTTTTTCAATTTTTTCTTGGTTTTAGTACATATTATTATTTGTATACGTTTTTCGTTTCTTTTCAATTTCCTTTTTGTTTATATTTTTACCCTCCCCCTGTTTTTTTTTGCATTTTTCAGCTTTGATTGAATTGTTTATTGTCTTTTGTTTACCCCGTTTTTTCTTTTCTAGTTTATTTGCTTTTGAATATTTTAGTCTTTCGGCTTGTGTTTAAAAAAATTTTAAAAGGAAAAAAGAAACTATTTATTGGGTCGACTGCGGTGGTTTTTTTCTCCACCATGGTTGACAAAAATAACGATATACCAGGTAGACCGGCACCGAATCCGGTGTCACCAGCCAAAACGGTGTCACCTGCCAAAACGGCCTGGTCCGAAAATAGGCCGTTAAAAAAAGATGGAAATTTTTATGTAAACCAACATAAAAAGTATGAGGACTAGTTCAAAGATAACGAGTTCCTAACAATACAGGAAGCGTTTGACGCAGTAAGCCCGCGCACAATATCCCTGCTGACCTCAGACGTTAAAACCCGTAATTTAATTGGGGTCAGCAGGGAAAGCATGGAGGAGGCCTTGAAGGCATTGAAGATCAGCCCTAAAATCCTGGCAAGACGAACAAATGCATTGTGGGATCTCCTTCTCCAAACTGAAGAGCAGACAAAAGAGTTGGCGGGTAGTGTTCTAAGTACAAAGTCGATAAGACTCCAAACAGAATACATGGGCACCCGTCGAACGAAAGTGACTGTCCACGGGGTGCCCGTAAACATCCCAGATGATCGGATGGGGGCCTTCTTCACTAAATTTGGTGAAGTCAATGAACTCAAGGAGGGATTGAAACCGGCGATATGGAAATTCAAATCACCCTGAATAGGAAGACATCCCCAATATTTTGGTGTGCCGCGACCGGAGGATGCTAGTCGTAGTAGAGGGGAGAAAGTCATGGTGTTGGTCGTGTGGGGTGTCGGGCCATATGGCTAAAGAGTGCCCCACTAAAAAGAATGTACACAGGCTCCAACACGGCCAGCATCCACTGCAGCTAAGTCAGTAAATAATGCAGCAGGAGGGAACTTCTAAAGCAGACGGAGACTGGAAGGAGGTCTCCAAAGGACGTAAAACATCTGGCGTCTCATCTCCCCCTCAGAAAGAAATAGCCCATGAAAAGAAAAAGTATCTTGAAAAACCAAAGGAGGTGCTAAAGCAACGCAAAAAAGGGCAACAACCCAAAAAGGGGTAGCCATCCAAAGAGGGAGAGCAGAAGCGGCCGCAACAGAAGCAGCAGCAGCAACAACAACAACAGCAGCAGCAGCAATAGCAACAACAGCAGCAGGCTGAAACAGAAACACATGGAGGTGGACAAAATGCCCCCACCTCGAGCTTCGTGTCTGAAAAGGTACAGGGAGGAAGACACGGAAGAACAACATCAAAGCCACTCTGGCCATAGCAGGGTGGAGCGGGGCATGGACAGAACCAGGCCGCACTCCATCCCTACTTCGCCAAGAAGATCTGTTAGCTCCCCCAAAGTTACGAGCCTCCCTACTTCCCTTCCCGTGCTCCATCCTCCTCTCCCCCCACTTCTTCCCTAAGTTCATCTGTTACTCCTCCGCACACATCCACTTCCTCCCCTCCCCATCGTGCAAGGGAGAAATAGAAAAAGAAAATGTTCGTAGGCCCGGAATCTATCTGCAAGGTGGATAGAGAAGAGTATAAGAGGGGCCTGTCAAAACAGAGGAAAGCACTTTTAGGTTTGCTTTTTAAAACTGATACCATTGACGGGAAAAGTGTTGAGGATCCATGTAATTTCTCGCAAGCCCCTGGGGTGATAACTTGCATCAGGGACACTGGAAAATATCTGAAAGTGTGGAGTCACTTGTTTGAGGCCAGGGAAGCCTTCCCAAACATTAGAATCCTGGAACTGGAGAACTCCACTTTAAAAAAGCTTAGATATTTTTGCTCTGGGAGGGTCCCTGTATTACTCCATCCCTCCTTATATAAGGCAGTGAAACTAATATATATAATAGGACGTCGGCAGGATTGTCCCGGATGGTCGGATGACGACGGAATTGGGCACAGGGAGCCTTGGACAATCCGTCGGCGTCCTTATATCTGCAGATTTCCGCCCGCTATGTGAGTAAGTTTTTTGCCTTTACTTTCTTTTTTATTTTTTGCAGGCTTAGAAGATGTCTAACAAGATAGCTACTTTGAATGCGAAGGGATTGAGGGATCAGGGTAACGCAGCACGCCTGCTCCGGGATCTCTTGTCCTTTGGAGTGGATGTTGCCGCGATCGAAGAGACCCACTTTGTTTGCAGCGTCGATGTGTGTGTGCTGGAGAGCGACTTTGTCGTTTATTCAGTATATGGGGACCGACATGCCAGATGAGTTTCTTTGCTGGTGAAGCGGACTCTTGATGCGAAGGTAGACCTTGTGCATACCGATGCCGAGGGCCGGTTGATCGTGGCCGATATTGCCGTGAAAAGTGGTTCGTTCCGAGTCGTTGCGGTTTATGCGCCCAACGACCGGGAGGAGCGGGTCTCGTTTTTTCGGCAGTTGGGGCCTTTCCTGGTGGATTCAACGCGTCTAGTTTTAGTGGGGGACTGGAATGCCATCCTGGACCCCAAGTTAGACAGTGGGTGGAGAGCTAGTGGGTGTAGGAGCGATCGTAGCCTGGTTGATCTGATCAACGAATTCGATCTCGTGGATAGATACCGGGTAGATACCGTGGTTAGCTACCTTGACAGAATGTTAGTTAGAGGAGCCGACGTAGACTTGTTAGATTGTCCCATGTTCCACTGGGTAGGCTATTCGGATCACAAACTGGTTTGTGCCTGGATGGCGTTACAACATAGGCCTAGAATGGCTGGTAACTGGAAGTTCAATCTGACTTTACTGGACAGGCGGGACTTCCAGGAGCAGCTAACTAGCTTAGTGCAGCGGGAGTTAGTTGGGGTGGTTATCGGGAATAAGTGGTGGGACAGACTTAAGAGTAGGATTAGGTCGTTCACCACTGAATTTAGCAAACGGCTCGCCCTAGATAGAGCTGAAAGGTGAAGACGCTTAAGGCTAGTCTTTCCCGGGCGATGGATGGGGGGTTTCCACTAGAGATAGCATTAGCTAGGGAGGCAATGGAGCGTTTAAATAGCGAGCGCTAC
This sequence comes from Acanthosepion esculentum, assembly GCA_964036315.1. Classification (NCBI taxonomy): domain Eukaryota; kingdom Metazoa; phylum Mollusca; class Cephalopoda; order Sepiida; family Sepiidae; genus Acanthosepion; species Acanthosepion esculentum. Next base: position 39,186,335 of record OZ038501.1, read on the forward strand.
ATGGCCCAAGTAATTAGACATAGGTTAAGCAAGATATCTTCTGAAGCGGTAAGCATGGGCACAGATCTGCGCAAGGAAGAGATCCGTCGAGGTTCCCATCGTTACATTCGTGAAGTCGAATCCCCGGAGGGGCGTACTCTTAGGTCCACTGACGACATGTGCGAGGCGTTTCGGCGGCATTTCGAGAGCCGCTTTACCAGGGAGCCTGGTCTTCGTGAGGACGAGTTTCGCAGCTATTTGGCTGACTTTCCTCGACTTTCGTCGACTGAAGCGGCTAGCTGCGAGGGAGAGATTACGGACGGCGAAGTCTACGCGGCATTGAAGAAGGTCGGCAGAGGCAAGTTTCCCGGTCTGGATGGTTTACCCTATGAATTGTACTTGAGGCTGTCGCACATCTTTGTGCCGATTTTGACAGTTGTGTTCAACAACTGGTTCCGGGAGGGGGCCATCCGTAACCGGTTCACCAGGGGGTGTGATCACGCTGTTGAAAAAGGGTAAGGGTGTTGGGGGGCACTTAGACGATTACAGGCCCATAACTCTGCTAAACACAGAGTTAAAGATTTTGTCCAAGATCCTGCAGAAGCGTTTGCAGTCAGTTCCCGAGTCTCTGTTGGGTCCGAGCAGACTTGTGCTGTGAAGGGCCGAACAATTCAGAGCAACCTGCACCTGATCCGCACGATCCTAGAGGGTGTAAAAGACGATGATGAGGCCGCGCTGATCAATTTGGATCAGTCCAAGGCATTTGATAGGGTTGACCATCGCTACCTTGCTGCTGTCCTGCAGGCCGCCGGATTCAAACCCGACTTCTGCCGCTAGATTAGCCTCCTGTATCGCTCCCCCAGTGCTGTGGTACAGGTGAACGGGAAGCTGTCGGGCGCTTTTGCGCTGTCTAGGTCGGTTCGTCAGGGTTGCCCACTGTCGCTCCTACTTTATGCTTTGGCGTTGGAGCCTCTTCTTCGCCGGCTGAAAGTCAGGGTGTGCAGTCCGACCCTACGTGGAATCGCCGTTCCTGGAGGAGCTCGAGCCAGGGTTTCTGCGTACGCCGATGACGTATCTGCTTTCGTGACGTCCCGCAGCGACATTGAGGCGGTACTGAAGGCGCTTGATCGGTACGAAAAGGTGACAGGGGCCAAGATAAACCGCGACAAATCGTCCAGCTTGCAGTTAGGTGCCTGGAGGGGGTCGATCTTCTGGGCGTCTTCGGTTGGACGGATGGTCCTGTCCGCATTCTTGGAGTGTGGTTTGGACCCGACCTCCAGCTGGAGAAGAATTGGTCTGAAGTACGAGCAAAGGTCGACGCTGTCGGTAAGATTTGGCGTCGAAGGAGGTTGTCCGTGAAGGGCAAAGCGGTGGTGTGTGCTACATGCATTTTCCCTATTGTTCTTTATCGATTGTCTGTACTTCCTCTCTGTGACGACCATAGGAAGCCGCTCGAGCGCTCGCTAACCTCCATTTTATGGAGGAGACGCGGGAATCGGGTCGACAGACGAGTCTGTGCACAACGTCCATGTCATGGGGCCTGGGAATGCCACACTTGGTAAGCCACAAACTCGCCTCGAGGTTGGCTTTACTACGCCGCGCATTGACAGGAGATTCGATTATAGCGGGGATTGTTAGGGACGCGTTTCCTTGCCTTACTATCAGTCCCCACATCTCGCGGCCCGTAAAGCCTGGCATCAATCAGTTTTCCTCCGCGAGTGTCGGTCGGCCTTGTTGGCTGTTCCTCGGTCCAGTGACCTTTCACAGCCTAGGAAGTTCTTCTATCGTTATTTAGTGGAGCGGGTTGCGAAGGATCCTCTACGCGAGGACCTCAACTTGTCAGAGGAGGAGGTCCGTTTCTTCTGGTCTTGGGCGCCAGCGACGGATTACCTCAGTAACCCTGAGTTTTCGCTTACTTGGCGATTGATTCGGAGTCGGCTACCTCTCAATGACAAGGTCTTTATATAGGGCTTGGCGGATTTGCCAGACTGTGAACGGTGTGGCCTTGGATTAGAAGAAACGGCTTCGCACGCCTTCTGCCATTGCCCTCGGGTCCGCCCCTTATGGAACCATGTCGGCGAGTTGACGGCTCGTCTCGCCCCGGAGCAGCTTGTGCTCATTGATCGTGCATATGCGTGTGACAATGTGTCGCCCACCATATTCCGGATGAAACGGATGGTGTTTCTGACGCTGCTGGCCACGGCTCGAATGGTGATTTGGACGACGCGAATGGAGGAAGTCTTGCGAGGCAATCGTCTTTCTCATCAGGATCTGATCCGATTCTTTGAGCATCAGCTCAAGATGAAGATTAGAACTGATAGAAAACGATTGCATTCAACAGTCTTCAGCGAAAGGTGGATGAAAGAGGCAAGCTTGGTTCGTTTGAACGGGTCTCGCCTTGATTTTCTCTACGTTACATTGGGGTAGTTTCCTGTGGAGCACTCTCCTTGGTTAGGTTAGACAAGCTTATATCTAGTTAATTGGAGTAAGTGTTGTTCCTGGTCTGTTCCCGGCCGCCTCTTTGGTTATGATTCAAGTCGAGATTCCCAACCTCCCCAGTTTGTTTTGGCCCCCTTTTTAATCTTGACTGGGTCAGCTTTATTCTTTCCCATGCCCTATTATATTTATCCTTTTCCCACTCCCATAGCGAGAGAGCAACTTGATTTTGTCCTCTGGGCAGAATACAGCGGCCTCTCTGTTTTGAGGGTTGGATGGGCCCTACTAACATCAGTTATGTTTTTAGTTTGTTTTGTGTTCATATTTTAGTTTGTTATTGGGTTCATCTCCCTTCCCTCTCTTTTTATTTCATCCATAGAATTTTAATTACACATATATAATCATTTGATTTTTATGGTATGCGGCGCGTTTTGTAGGACCCCCTTGAGAGGATGTGGTATGATGGTGCATGGAGGATTGATTGGTGATGGACGAGTTCTTGTGGTGAATGGGAAAATTGTAATGTGTGAATGTGTCGTGAATTGGATTAGCTAGGTATAAGATAGTTAATGATGACCAGCCTCAACCCCTCCCCCAAGTTGGCCTTGTGCCGAAATTGCATTTTTTACAATAAATATCCTAGTACACCAGGGTACCCAAAAACCCCAACACCACATTTGATAATTATGTTTTGTTAAAAAAGAACCGCGACTCATTCAAAAATATCAAACATTTTAATTCGCCCTTCGTGTGCGAGACACTCGTGATTTTAAAAATCGATTCATCAGTTCATTATAACAATGGTCAACACCGATATTGACTGTAAATCATCGGTTTATATTTAGCACTTTGACTTTCGCAATTATTCTGGTTCAGATCGTACCAATTTCGGGACTGAGAGAAACACAGTTAGACATATTTTCTGGTGAGCCTCCGAAGTAGCATTTATCGATTTTTATTTTTCCTGGGACGAGATTTCTGGGTTCAAAGCTTCATCTTACAGATTACACAAAAGTATGTTTCATGTGGTGCCTTTACTATGTTTGATTTTAATTCTCAATTGTTTAATATATATATATATATATATATATATATATATATATATATATATATATATATATATATATATATATAATTAATACAATTTGTCACTTACTTGATTGATGTTACCTTCAGCATCCCGACTCCGGAGTTTCGTAGACGGACTCTCCAAAAATCACTGCGTACACTCGTCAGGATATATATATATAAATATGTATATATATAGTATATATATATATTATTTGTTATATGCTGATCTATATGTGCGCGAATTGCATGAAATTAGACAAATAACAAGTCAACATACGAGAGAGTGTGGTGCATGTGTGGCCACTGTAAGAATATAAGAAATTAATGTTCGTTCTTGATTGTTAATGTTGAAAATACAATCTCCTAAAGGACATAAAAAATTCATAAACAACATTTTTACATAGGGTAGATTTTTGAGTTGAGGAATTATTTCTAAGAATCAGAATGCATTTTTTGGATTTTTGTAATAAATGATAAATCTAAGGTATTTGTTAGTATCAATAGGTTTTATATACCGGCAGATTTTTGTTCAGTTGGGGATGTTTCAGAAACGAATTGAAGCAAATGGAGCATCAAGAAAAACCATTACAATCAAATACGACTGGAAATAAGTATTTCTAAAGTAATCCATGGGAGGGAATGAAGGAAAAAGTGCAAATTGCTTATGATACATTTAGAAAATGAGCTACATAGACAAGAATGTCGTAATAATATACGAATTCATTTATATATTTTGTGAGAAACTAAAACTGGAAAGTAGAAGACATAATGAAATCCATGATTTATGGTTCAAAATATTTACATCTCTACATGAAGATTCTGATCACTAAGAAAAAAAGCGCGATTGAATGAATAAATATATGATTTTTTATGGTTCAATAAATATCACTCACTAATAGCATGGATGTAACAAATGATCCCATATTAAAAGAAAATTGACAAGAATCACACAAAAAATATGCCAAGTAATTATAGGTTTTACATGCTTATTTTGTTATGAAAAATCTACAAGTGACTATATGCCGAGAAAATCTCATTTGAAAGATTTTCTCGATACAGAGGCAGGAAGTATTACCTGAGGAGCAAAAACAGTATAGAAAATGGAACAGCGGAATACATTTGTTATTGATCAATCAAACCAGATGCTTCGAAAGAAATAAAACTGCAAAAACAATTGATAAAGAAACGAATTGGAAACATTAGTTCACACAATTCTTTGGAATTTTTCGCTAAGAAATTGGAGTGGATTGGGGATATCAAATGATCTTTTCAGTGCAAGCAATGAAAGAAGGAATGGATAATAAAAATTCAATTACTAAACAATGCCATCATTAAATCGAAAGCATCAATAGAATATTTCGGAATACGAGAAAAAGTTTCAGTTCAAAGAAATTAATTAAAAAAATAGGATATATTTCAGATAATAGAGTTAGCAAAAAAAAATTAGTAAAGGCAAGAAAATAGATGAGCTATATCCATAATAATATAAATGCTTCTTCTCCTAAACGGGAGAAAATGGCAGAAAATGAAAAACAAATGTCAGAAGGAGAAAATTAGCCATCACTCATAAAGCCTTTCATACCAGAAATGAAACCAATAGAAATTATGAAAAAAAATAAAATGTAAAAGATTTACGTACATTGATTCAGATATGGAAGGACTTCAGAACTACACGGGGTAGAATAAAGATAATTATCACTGGTAGAAACTACAACAAAACTTAAAAATGATTTTTTATGTGCCGTGTTCCTTCAAGCCATGGGCAGTCATGGCTCTCCGCAACTTTTTGTTTTTGTTGTTTCAAGCAACGTTTTACCACCTCCTCATTGTCCCCACTCTTCCACCCATTCACCCAAACCCAATAGGAACCTTACTCGTTAATTTCCACTGTTAGCTTCAATATGTCCTCCCGCGTTTGTTAAATTCTCCAAGCTCTCCTTCCTCATTGTGTAGCCTAGAAATTTCAGTTGTCTCTTCTGATTTTAAATATAATCTCAGTCTCGTTCTTATTTTGCTTAGAACATGTTACTCCGAGTATTAACAGAAACCCTGAACATGTGCACTGAAAGAAACTACATAAAGGCCAAGGTTGACAAAATTCAACAAAATAAAGCAAATGTAACCAGTGCAGTGATGAAACTGGCAATGATATGTGCTTGTAGCAAATTACCTCAAAATATGAAATAATATTAAGCATATATGACTAGGTAGGAATTATATTCTACTGAGAATTGTGCAAATGAATCAGATTTGATCCAACTGAACAATGATATAAACATAAAGTTGTAATAAAGAAGAGAAAATCAAATTCATTGGGACATTGAAATTAGGTTCTTGTAAAGAAAGATTTTCCCTCTGAAATTGGATGTTACCGCTCTAGCAAATGACTAGTTGAAACTGAGAAATGAAAATAACCGGAAAAATATATAGGGTTTGATAGAAAGCTGGAATTATTGTGTTGTATATGAAAGTAGTGAAATTATTAGAATGTTTTAAGGAGTATTGAAGAACTTGACAAAGAGTGTGAAAGAATTTAAAATTTGAGAAAGAAATGTTAGAATCCTGTTAACACTTTTTCATACTGTAGACGGTTAGAGTCACTGGATTTCCACCGAAAGAAGGCACCAGATAAAACTACTGTGAAATGTTAAGAAGTACAGAACAATTATTATCATTTTGCTTGTCCCTTATTTCCTTAGTTAGTGCGTACGTTATTCCTTACCAATACCTTATAAATAATGGACTATTTACCGTTTTGATCATGAGGAAAAGACATATCAGAGATGCTGATGGGTTTAGTGAAAGAAAGAAAGAAAGAAAGAAAGAAAGAAAGAAAGAAAGAGAAAATAGCAGAAACGATAAGGCTCTCGTCTGTTTAACTTTTGCTTCAGTAAGATAGAAAACATTGTCAGTTTTTAATCTTTTCTCTTGGACTCTCTTAATTCGTTAAAATAATCACTGCATTCATATTTCTGATTGCTATTGCAATATTTTGATAAAGTTTTGAAGCTCAAATATTCAACGAGGTAAAAGAGGAATTTCCACACGGATTTTTACAGTCGTAGAACTCTCAAGGAGCTGATTCAATCATTAACTTAACAACTGAAGATTCATCAGAAAATGCAAATCAGAAAATGATAAGTTTTATAGGTATTTCTAGTTACTGCATAGACGAGAATTATCATTTTTGCATGTTATGTTTTCTGCTTTGTATCCTATAGAGTCTGGTCCAAACTATGGTCCTTAGGCCCTATAGGAGAATTGTCCGTTTATATAAATAAGCGGAGTTAGCATTAGGTCAATGGCTAATTGTACCTTCGTGTAGTAAACCTTCTATTTCATTATTTTCCTACGAGTTTGCCTTCCTTATTATCTCTGTTATCTCGAATACAAGAGATACAACAGTCATTTAATTGAAAACAATTTTCTTAGTATATGGGATGTTCCTACCAGGGCGATCTTCTGGGCAACTTTTATGTTGATCTTACCTGGGACAATGTTAGTAAAATTGTCCATTCCTTTTCTCACGCGGCTCAGAGCTCCGATTAATATGGGTACAGTCTCAGTCTTCATTCCCCACATCATGTTAATCTCGATCTCCACGTCCTTGTATTTGGACAATTTCTTGATAATTTTCTTGGAGGTGTTTCTCTAAGATGGTACTGCTATCATCATAAAAGACAAGAAATTTAGGAAGTGTACTTCCTGAATTTCTTGTCTCTTATGATGATATCACGTCTGTTGGCTTTTATTTCCCTGTCAGTTTGAATTGGTATGTCCCAGAGGATAGTTACATCATTATTTTGGGTAACTGTGTCCAGTTGGTGCTCATATCATCTCTGGATTTGGTGTTTTACTATTTTGTAGGAGAGGGTCATTGGTTTTTGTATGCTTCCAATCTGATTATTGTAGTTGTTTGACCTCGGCCTCCTAAAGCGCTTGATACGTACAGCCTATCGACATCTGATTTGGGTTAGTATTTTCCTGGTCTTGGCGTCCAATCTTTTAATGTCATTCAACTTCCATTTAATAAACTGTATGTTACTACGGGCATAGCTAAGGTGTTGATCGCCTTCATTTTATCGGCTCCATTCAGTTCGCTTTCTAGTATCAAACGCACTCTCCTATAATATTCTTTCTGATCTTTTTCTTCATAATTGATTGTTATATTCCGTCTCCTTCATTAAATCCTAAGTATTCGTGTGCACCATCTTGGTCTAGTTCCTTAATCAAAGTTTATATCTGTAGTTTTCACTAGTTTACCGCCTTTGAAGTTGGCTTTATTTGTCGATTCCGAACTCCTGCTTAATGTCTTCGCTGAAGGTTTTGACAATGGTGAATATTATTATTATTAGTATTATTATTATTATTGTTATTATTATTTTTATTATTATTATTATTATTATTATTATTATTATTATTATTTCCTTTGATTTCTGGTATATACTCATTTCTTTCTGGGTTCCTCCAGAGACCTAAGATCAGAAATGGCATCATGAGGATTGATCAAAATAACACGCAATTATTAACTAAAATTTGATCGGAAATTTTCACTATAATGTTTGATTAATCTGATTAATATTCCTCGTTGTGTATTGAAAAAGAAAGGAGATTGTTGAACAATAAATATTTATTGTGTAAAATACTTTTTTTTCAATCGGGCCGCAGATTTATTTACTTATGTAAATTATTTTATTTTGTATATATTTTCACGCACTTCTCGCTTGTGGAACTCCCTCCCGGCTCCATGCTTTCCAGTCAAAATTTTTTAAATGCAATATCAATCGCTATCTACTGATTACTCTTTTTTCTCCCCGCTCATTATTAATGTTTCCATTCCTAATTCTTCCACACCCTGTAACTCCTTGTTTCGTAGTAGCTTTACTGCTTTGTATGGAGTAAAACCGATTAAAAAATGTGTGTGTGTGTGTGTGTGTGTGTGTGTGTGTGTGTGTGTGTGTGTGTGTGTGTATCAACTGAAGACACTTAATGGGGAACAACTCCATTTTATTGTTTTTATTTACTTATGTCTCATTGAACAAAAAATGAAAAAAACATATAACTGCTTCATTTTTCCGATTAGACAAACGAAAATATCCATAATCAGATACAGTTCAGATTCAACATTAAATCCATGTGTGGATTTGTTTTAATAAAATCAGTTATGTTATAAAGATAAAATCAAAGAGAAGAGTTATTCCCCTTTGCTATTTTCATAGAATTTCATATTTGAACGAAGCCAGGATAATTTCATTTGAAATTCCTTTTTAATCATTAGATAGAGAGATTTTTATTTTTACAAATATATAGAAATGATTATAAATTAATGTTCTTGGCTCTTTCCAACAATAATCATATAGTCATTTCTTTACACTCTGGAGAATTGGAACTAAATAAACTTAAAAAAACAAATATGACCTCAGTTACCTTAGACAGATAACCAAATGTGATATATTTTGAAAATATCAAGCTAGACTTAATAATATACTTTTTAATTTAATTTTCATTTATCAAACTATTTTATCACATTTAAAAAATGGAATAAATAACATCCCGGGTTATATATAAAAAAAAAAGAAAGTAGGAATATTTATTGTTTTACATAATTCACCACAAAGACACATAAAATTAAAACCTTACGACTTCAATAAAACACAATGACTCAATTCAAACAACGATTTAAAAAGTCAGGATGTCTCACAAAAAAGAAAAATAAAGAAGACATTTTATTCTCAGGAAAAAAAAATTTCAAAGAGAGCTGCCGATGACCTAGAACTGTTTTGTTGATTGGCGTACTGCACCATTGTTTGGTATGCCAGCTACTCGGCAGTGGACAGGAGGGACCTAAGAAAACCATCGGCTATTTGCTGCCCTCCTTGGAGAACATTTCTAATTCTCGCTGTCACAGCAAAACAGAAAACATAATGAAGGAGAGCACTCATCCCGGGTACCACTTGTTTGATCACTTGTTACCCGAGGGACGACATTTTAGATCTATGAGGAAAAACTTTAATCCTTTATGTGCGGCTCTGCGTAAAATAAACGTGGCCGCACACTGGCAAACGTATTTTAAACGTCATTACTTTTCTTCATTCGATGCTATTTGTGTGTGCGTTTCTTTCATCTGTGAGTGTGTGTTTGTGTGTGTGTGTGCGCGCACGCGCGTTTGTGTGCGTTGGCGTATCCAGGGACTACTGTCCAATTTTATTGTGCAGTGAACAGTGACAAAAAGAAGAAATAAAAATAAATAAATAAATTCTATGAAATTGTCTGTGTAAATATTGCTATGATTTATTTATTCATTTTGTTTATATATTTAATATTAATGTTTTTAAGAAAGTAAGTCGTTTATATATATATATATATATATATATATATATATATATATATATACCCCAGCAAGGCGATAAAGCCACTAAGACGCAAGGGGGGGATAGAATGAGAAGACTTTAGAAGGAATCGGAAACCCATTCCTAAACAGAAAACAGGGGATAAACTTCTACTCCTGTTCAAAAGACTGGGGTGGACATATATATATAAATATATATATATATATATATATATATATATATATATATATTTGCAGTTTTCAAATTTTAATACATATTTGCTGTTTCCTGTGTTTGCCGTATATACTCGCGTATCTTGTGACCTTTGAAGACCAAATTTTGAAGCTAATTTGACTACAGTAAATGAATATATAATTTGGTTAGCGGCGTAGCAGCCTAATTTTATATCTTGTGTATGATGCGGTCCCCTTAAAATTAGTTCTTCAAAAGTCGGATATACGTGAGTATATACGGTAATTAAAATTTGTTTTCTTATTCGTACATGTACGGGATTATTTCCCTTTGAAAAGAAACCTTTTGATAAACCAAGAAATAAGTCTAAAACATCCGGGTAAGAAGTTCTGCTTAAGTAAGACTAAGAAGTAATGAGTCATCTGGGTATTGGCGTATCCTTGGCAACTCCAATCAAAAACAAGATATAATTGTCCTTTCTATATTCGTAACTTGAGAGAAAGAGGAAGAATATAAATTAGAGAAAGAAGTTGTAATTAAAAAAAAAAAAAAGGAAAATCCAAAACAGAAATGAAAGAAGAAAAAGCAGAGAAAAAAGAGGAAAAATGATGAAATTAGGAAAAGTTGGATTAAGAGATGGAGAAAAAAAGGGAAAGAAAGGCAAAAAATAATGTTTAACAAATGATGAAAGTACAATAGTGAAAAAAAAAAATGTATCCAAGGTAATATTTTTATTACTATTTTCAAAATAATGTAATATTATGATTGTTTTTCCTTTATGTTCTGAAATGAATAATACTCAATAAATTTCTGTCATTTGCGATATCGTCTTTATTTCACTCATTTCCGAGAGGTTTATTTTATTCATAAATACATTCTTCTAACAATTTTATTCATGATTGTTTTCTACTCGCTTAAAAAAGGGAATTGATTTTGTCAATATTGTTTCCTTTTAATCACATGGGACGTTTTTGACACTATCTTTTTAATTATAGAAATTTTTGTGCTACTTTTAGAATACAAATAGATTTCAATCTTGTATCTAAGCAACGTTTCTCTGTCAATACACCTCCACCTTCTCTGACAGTTTTTAGTCCTCCCTGAAAATCATTTTTAATTGTACTCGAACACTGACCATTGGTACCTGTATGAAAAGTGCAATTATCTTAGCCAACGAGCATTCTCAAGTATTGATTCGCTTGTGTCTATTTTCAAGTTTTATCATCTAAACCACTGGGCAAAAAGCCAGCAAGCTCATTTCCAGTGATGAGTTAGTGTTTTTCTTACTCTCTCACTCTCTCAGTAAAGAAGAGAAAAACCATCAAATATTTAATATAAATGATTTTTCCAGATAAGAATAAAAAATGATTTGTCATCGTGTGTACAGAAGTTAATAAAATGGTGACATTAGCCCAAAACTATCAAATATCGATCTGTTGCGATAAAAAGACATAACAAAATTCCAGAGTTGATAGTTTTGAATTTAGAATTGGATCCATGATTATTTCCATTTTATCAATAAGTTGTTATTATCCTTATTAAGTGTTCACACAATGGCTTACACTGAAGTTTAAGTGACAGCAAGTCTCTTAAATACTACAACACTCTTTTTAATAGTCTAGTTGCTTTCAATAATGCTATATTTTGATTGGTTTCAAACTCTTTACTTAATTTCCAGTTCATCTCTCTCTTTTCTAGGCTCTTCGGAACTGTTCATCATATCGCGCTAATGACTCGCCTCTCTCGCATCGTCGATATTCTTATTAATCCTTTCGTATTCTCCCACGTCTGCAGAACAGGGAAATCGACTATATATATATATATATATATATATATATATATATATATATATATATATATTTGCACTGTTACATTAGAACATGCACATATCCACTACAAAATTGTACATTTTTGTTTCAACGTCAAAAAAGGGAAAACCTTTTTTAGATGTCTCATCAGGAGGGGAATCACCATGATTCCCCACCTGATGTTACGTCTAAAAAGGTTATATATATATATATATATATATATATATATATATATATATTAATTTCTGAGGAAGGACCGAGGTGGTCTGAAATATCAAATATAAAAAACATATAAATAAATACTTTCACAAAAAAAGTGCCCAATTTTTTTCTTTTAATTTGCAACTTTTCATTTGTTTTATCCATATTATATACATATCAAGAAAGTATACGTGGCTTCTCATTATGCTATATATATATATATATATATATATATATATGTATGTGTATGTGTGTGTGTGTGTGTGTGTGTGTGTGTGTGTGTGTGTGTGTGTGTGTGTGTGTGTGTGTGTATTGTTTATTAATACCAGATTTGGTATTCTGCTCTGAATTGACTATCCCTGAATGGATGTCAAATTCATGAGAGACTAAGACAACAACTGCACAAAGGTAGTAATAAAGTTTCCCGAATGGATGATGCGAAAAACTACCTTAATTTAGTAAACTGTCAAGAAATCAACGGTTCCAGGCAATGACAGACCAATAACATGACGTGGAACAATCTTTGCGTCACAAATCACCGAGGAAATTTAAAAGTTGCCATAAGACCGATAATTGTCATCTAGGAACAGAAAGGATGCCGTGAGGGAATTGGAGAGACAAACTGATTAAAGCATATTGGAAGAATTTAAAATAAGAAAGAAGAATCTATCAGTGGCATGGAAAGACTACGAAAACAACTTCCGACATAATCTTACAAGTTTGGATAATAGAATGTATGCATTTGTTAAAACCTTCAAACCAAGCCGTGACTTTGACACTAATGAAGTCAACTGATACACACGTAAAAATTAGACACTTCTCAAGGCGCGACATTTGTCAAATCGAAAATATAAAACTGATCCCTGTCTTTTTAAAGAGTTATCTAGACTGAGTTTGTTATTTAAAATGTCAAGTTTGAAACTTGAAGCTTACATTTAATTTTTCACTTTTTGAATTTTTAAAGTTTTTTTAATTTTTAAAAACTTTTTAGGTTTAATTTTATCAGACGCATATGCACAAAAATTGGGTATAATAAATATTTATCTTAAATGAAGAATGACTAGATATATATTTTTTATTAGTTTATAATATAATTTGAAAATTCCTTGTCCTTTAATGCGAAATATTCTTTGGAAATAGTTGAAGATTTTGAACCTTCGGAATATAATCATTTTTGTTGTCGGAGGTTTTTATTTTTTGCGGAAAAATCCTGTTTCACCGCACAAACAATTGCTTGTTTAAAATATTTATATATAAGTTTGTTCTTTAAAATATTTACATATCCGTTTGTTTTTAATAAAAAATGTATGAATTCGTTTGTTCTTTAATTAGAAAGAAACTTTTTTGTAAGAAATGAAAAAAATTCACAACAAAGGCAATTGAAAAGTTGAAATTGAAAGAATCTTCAAGGGAGAGTCACTTTTCCCCACTACTAATCGCCATAGCAACAATTCCGCTGAACTATGAATTAAAGAAATCCAACCAGGGTTACAGATTCACAAATTTTTGTCAAGACAAAATATTTCAAGCAAGATCTTCAGTCAAGTTATAGCAATTCAATTTGGTATTGAGAAATGTGCAAAGCTGATGATGGACACAAAAAAACTTAGAAATGACTGGCAGAATGGAATTACCCAAGCAGGAAATTGTTAGAATGCTTGATATAAAGGAGGAGTAAAGGTGTTTGGGCATTTCTGGAAGAAAACGTCGTCAAAAAGAAAGTGATTAATGGGGAAACGTCAACAGAATACCTCAGACAAATAGGAAAAATACTAGTGATTAAGACTGGAATTATTATTATTATTATTATTATTATTATTATTATTAGTAGTAGTAGTAGTAGTAGTAGTAGTAGTAGTGTTAATAGTAGTTTCTCAATGTTAATATTACTGATAAAATTACTAATAAATAACTTATAATAATTTACTCTTAAAAGGAACTTTTTAACAGTAATGTAATGACCATTTTGTAAGTAGAAACCAGTTGAAAAAATTAGCGTTGATGAGTTAAAATAAAGGCTATATATGTGAGGTTTTTTGCAAATTTGAGGTTTCTTACAATTATGACAGGCAGACAGAGATAATGTGCAATTCATTTAATGAATTGTTTGCAATTTAAGTAAATATGTTTTAATTCAACGGTTAATGTTGACATTCATTAAAAGGCTTCCATGAAATGCATTTAAAATATGATATTCTTTGTCAAACTGTAACATGAACATATGATAAAAACAATGTGTGGGCTGTAAGATGATCAAGTACATACGGCAACCTATTAAGGGAACAATTACGAAACAAAATTAAAGAGAAGAAGAGAAAAATATTAGTAGGAAGAATATGATCATTAAAATGAGATAACATAAGAAGAATAGAATATGATCTGCAAATAGTAGTAGGAGTAGGAGGGGGAGGGGGGAGTATGATAACGCAATACAAAGGATGAAAAAAGTAGAACTAAATATGGTATTTGGAGGAGGAAAATGAATAGGGAAAGAAGTACAAACACAAAACTATCGATAGAGTTTAGAAACGTGGCAGATATAGTGTGAGAGAAAGAAGGGGAAGTGAAGGTGAAAGAGCGGAAGATAAAGGCAACGAGAAAAGAAGAGAAAGATAGATATATGGAGAAAGAAAGAAAGTTGGAGATATCAAGAAAGTGAGAAAGAAAAAGAGCGCACGATAGAGGAATAGATAGTGAGAGGGAGAAGATGTGAAAAAGATAATGAGAGCGCGAGATAGAGAAATAAACAGTGGCAAAGAGAGAGAAAAGATAAAGATAGTGATAATGAAAATCAAAGAGATTTCGAGAGATAGATATTGAGAGAGCGAGAGGGGGGTTGAGAGGAAGAAATATATAGCGAGAGGGAAATAGATGGTGCGAGGTGGAGGAAATGATAGAAAGAGAAAAAATGAGATAATAAAAAAGAAGGAAAGAAAAATAGAGACAGAGAGAAATATAATGACACTGAAGGAAAGAGAGAGAGAGAGAGAGAGAGAGAGAGAGAGAATAAATAAATGATGACGAGCTTCACTGTTGCCATTTTGAGATCTGCAATTAAGAAAACTTTAAAAAGCTCGAGAACAACTTTAAAAAAATGAAATGATTAAAAGAACGAAAAATCCAAGAACCCAAATGCCTTATTTTCTCTGTATATTTGTTTTACCAAAGGCTCAAGAGCCACTCAAGATAGAGTGAAGATTATGAGGATATGCAGGATAGATAACAATTGACCTTTGACTTGAAGAGGTTAGGATTGATGTGTGAATGGAAACATCTACGTGCATGTCTGTTCCACAAAATAGTATTTCTTAGGGAAACAGATATTTGAGTGGAACATTCTTCTTACAATTGAAATATGAAGAGGAAATGAGGGTACTTCGACTCGATGGTCGTAGCATGGTGAGTGTTAACTGTAAAAGTCTGAACTAGTAGAACTAAAGAAGGAAGCTCATCTGAACATTTGCCATGGAAATAGCGATAGAGTCGCAACAGTCTTGCAATGTTTGCATCTATAGGAAATAGATTGCAGAATGGAAAACAAGTCACCTACAACAATGCCGTGTAAACAACTGAACTCTATAAAGACTGGAAAATGATGAGTATGTAATTCCAGACCAGATATGACAGTAATTCGCTATTTTAGAGCTGGTCCTGATCTGGCGACTCGTCTTCAGTCACTTTCCCACCACCGTAAGTTTGCCTCCCTGTGCCTTTTCTATAAATACTTTCATGGTAATTGTAAGCTATAGCACCTAGACGATTTTAGTTTAAGCGCAGTACTAGATTGGTGTCGAGATCTCGTCAATTTACAGCTGAGTCAGCTAGATGTAATCTTAAATTCTCTGCTAACAGTTTCTTTTCTCACACTTTTTCTTTGTGGAACTCCCTTCCGACTCCGTGCTTTCCAGACAACTTTAATCTGCAAAAATGTAAAAACAATGTTAGTCGCTGTCCTCTCGATTACTCTTTTTGTTCTCGCTCATTCGTAATGTTTCCGTTTGTTTAACAACATATCAACTCCTTACGGGTGATTTAATGCCGAAATTTAATTTTCTTACGAGCATTAGTAATTGCGTTTACAAAATTGTATTGCTGGTATTTTTTTTCTTCAAAATGTACTGCTGGCAATTTTTCTTTTACAAAAAGGTATTGCTGGTACTATCATTTTTTCCTTACAAAAACGCACTACTGGTAATTGTTTTTACTATAAAAATGAATTCCACCCACCTTCATTATAAAAATGTATTTCTACACTTTCATAGTGTTTTGATCCCAGTTTGGGGGTTCACTATTTGCCCATAGCTGGGACCCTAACAGGTGCTACTACCTCGTGTCCGTGAGGACTTGGGAACAACAGCAATTAAGATGTGGTTCCACGCTCCTCAAAACCTCCCGATCAAAGGCCTTGCTGCCGGATGTAGTTAATCGTCATACCCAGGACGGTAATGTTTCTGTTTCTAATTTTTCCACAAGAAGAAGTTACTTGTGTCTTACTGACATTACTGCCTCGTTTTGATGAAGCATGGTAGAAGTCAGGTACATTCTGGGGTGATAGAATAAGCTGACCGATGATGATGAAATGATACTAGCTTAGTTTTGAGCTATTGAAAGTTACAAATCAGTTTTCCTCCAATGAGCTGTTAAACCTAGGTTTAAAGAGAGATAAGCTACAAGGCTCCGAACATTTTGAAGGTGCTTCTATAAATTGTGGTATCATCAGCATAGACGTTTATTAATGATCTGAGAATATTGCAGTTATTAAAAAGTAAGAAGAGAATAGGACGAAGGAGAGAGTCTTGGGAGACGTCTACATTGATCTTACGGTCTTCAACAGACTGGCCATTGACAATGAGCTTCATGGACCTACCTGCGGGAAAGGACTTGATAATTTTTACAAAGATGTCATAGCTAGAGAATTTATGTAGGAAGCCCGTATTTTGCCCAAAGCCTTTAAGATATCTAAGATAGTCGCTCTCGTGATAAAACTATCATCGAGTGTTTTACTAATCCTGTGTGTAAAGACAGATAAAACATCAGCTGTTTACCTAGAGGAATGAAATCCATACTGTTTGACGCACAGGATGTTGTTTCAGGTGACGTGAGTAAAAGACTCAAAGAGTTGGCAAATTGCACATGGGTGGTTAATGAGGCAATATTGCGATGGGAATGGACGCTCACCGGCATTATTGAAAACAAGAGAAACAGTTGAAACTTCCACAGACTTAGAAAACATTTCTCTTTCAGGCAGTACCAGACACCTTTCCCAAGGTTGGAGATAATTCATGGCTAAGGTTCTTTGCATACCATATATTAAAGATAAATTCAGGTCTCTGGGTAATCGTCTACGCATGCGCTTTTAACGGTCAAGACACATTAATAATGTTATTTTTTTATTTAAAACGTTGTATATTTTACAAACACGTACATATATGGGGGAAATAATTACTAATTACGTACATGTGGACTATTTTGTATGATTTTTAAAAGCATCCTTAAAATTGACATGGAGTTTTGGACGAAGAATTTAGCTCTTGTTCTTGTCCTGGTCAGTCTCAGGTCGAAGTTCCAGTCCATTTTAGTTTAAATTTTCATTGTTTACAATTAGTTTTCATTACTACGCCCCACCACCTATATTATCACCTTATTTGTGGTCAGTGATCGGCTCAAGTTTTGTATTAATGAATCCCTTCAATGTCTTTGATTCTATTCTGGGACGTGCAACTTTAAGAAATTTTAAACAGCTCAAAAACATCTTAAATCATTATATATTCAATGGTGGTCTATATGAATATTTATAATTCCCAAGAAGAAAGAGTCTTGTTTGTTCCTAAATAGAAATGTAAAATTGTAGCGAAAGTTGCGTTCAAAGATAACTTGGATGGAATATTCATTGACTCAAATTTCATTTTTAAGCATCATAAACTAAATCCTTCATTTTAAAAAGTTGGTGTATTTTTGTTAAAAATGACTATAGATCATTCCCAGCTTTTAAATATTATGGGTGGCTTCCTGATGTTCACAGAAAATGTTCTGAATTCAATCATTAAATGGTTGGAAACAATACAGTTACAGTGGTGAAATACTAACCGTACTTCAGCACTGTAACTGTATTGTTTCCAGCAATTTAATGATTTAATTCAGTTCATTGTTTTCAGAACAAAAACTACATAAAGCATTAAAATACTAAAGACAAGATTGATTTTACTTGTTACGAATTATCAACCCATTGTGGGGTATTTAAAGCCGAAGCATATTTTGGTTTGTAAGAACAATTCTTGTTTGTGAATGAATAGTGGACGGACATTTTTTTGAGAATAAAAATGATTTTTCCAGATAAAATTCCACTATTTAAGCCATAACCGAGGAGAAGGAAATGGGTTAATACCCTTTCTCCATGGTATTTGCGAGTAAATAAATGTAACGAACCCGACAGGAATTGGAACTCGTTTCTCCAATTTAGTTTACACCACTCGTACAATTGAAAGATTTCATAGTACATATAAACAGGCCTGTCGTCAGAGTGTTTTGATGAAGGGCGTCCTTTAAGTAGGATTGGGGGCAATAATAATTTGAGCACTAAACTTAATTAACATCATTTTCAAAGAGTGGCAAACGATTTTCTAAGGGACAGCCACCCATTTGGCGACTATTCCCTTATCTTTAGATAAAATGTTTTCCTTATCAATAGGATATTTGAATTACGAGCTTAAGTGACGTGCTGAAAATAGAATCTAAAATTTTGATACAAACTTTACTCTTTGCTGATACGTAGCTCCCAGATATCTTTTTAATTTAGTTATTTGTATCTTTATGGTTGTATAAATTAACACAAGATCAGTTAACATTCTAATGAAGACCTGTATCTCTACAAAACACGAAACACGATCGAGGGTTGCTAGTTTAGGACGGACATAAAAAAAGTGCTTGAAACGCATCGTATTTAAAACATCGAATAGTGCTTTGATACTTTCCTTTGTGTGCAATGGGGAGGTGCTGCCAAAAGTTCTAACCCGCGATGCCCAGGCGCGCAATTTTTCCCATACGAGCGACTGTCATTAAATGTTGCCATACTCACTTTTCGATGTTTTCTGGATTCGCGAAACTTTTCCTGCGGGATTTGTCTCCGCTATCAGAAAACTGAAATAATAGAGAAAGATTTAATATCGGAATGAGAATAGTTATTTACGATGCAGGAAACAGGTAGGTCAATCTACTTTCTGAATAGAACTTTAATATTATTATGTCAGTTGAAATTGAATATCAAAACCTGGACAAATGAAAAATGTTCAATTTCGACTGATTATCATTACCTATCTGTTTTATATTGCATCGCAACAAACGTTTGTAGCATTTTTAAGGTGAGTTTTAAAGATAATATTTAGATATTTGTACATAGATTTATTCAATTACAAATGTTTCATTTTGTTCCTTGATATTACGTCACTTTTGAAGCAGCATCATGGTTCTATTCTTCATGAATTTGGCAATTTTCTGGGTGTCGAACTGGTTTATGTTGTTTTTACAGGATTCCAGAGAACTGAAGAGTTCTTCCGGTTAAGAGAATTTTGTAATATGTGATAATCTGAAGATGCAAGTTTAAGTGAGTACGGCGGGTGTAATAGAACATTTCAATTAAGCTATATCAATTTATATTTATGTCTGCAAAACAAATATGAGATCTGCAGTTATCCTGATAGAAGATGAGATCCTTCCAAATGTCCAATTCCGGACTTTTCTCATCTACTTCTGACTTTAATAGGACTAACTTGGAACAGTACTTCTATGAATTCAACGTCTGATTTTGCGAAAGGAGCACGTAGTACACAGTGCTCTTCCAATCCCACCTGATACACAACATCACCTTTTCAGATGGAGACCGGCCTTTGGAGTGACAAAACGGTGGCTCATTTCATTTCCCCCAGGATTTATTTCACCGAAATTATTGTAAACAATGCATTTCTCATTATCCGTGCTTATTCTTTTAGAAAATGAATATTTTTGTGCGTATGAGCAGAAAGTGATAGATGGAAATGAATTAGCATTAATTTTTTTCCGTTAAATCGTGAGGTACCCAAACATCGTAGTGATTTAGGTATCCAGGTAGTTTCAAGTACCTTGAACGCTCATATGAGATATGTGGAATATTTATGCGATGGACCCTGTTCCGTAATGTGTATTATTTTTAATCAGCGTTTCGATTTTGCCTTCATTATCAACGACCGGAACATTCTCTGATTTTCATATCAAAATTTCCACTTCCGAACCTAACGCACTACTTACGAACATTCTTCCCAGCTATGGCACAGTATTCTCAGCTATATTCATAAGTGGCACATTTCTGTTTTTGCTGTTTGTACAGCTCCCCCCCCCCATCCCAGGAATAAAAAAGATCATCAAATGGCAAAGAGATATTTCATTTTTCTCTATTTTCACTTTTAGCGTAAAAACATTTAAAATTCACAACCCACACACAAATCCTATATAGTCACCTTTAGTCGTAATGTCACCTTTCAATATATGTATATATGTTGAAAATTTCAGTTATGTGTGAAAAGAAATCATGTTCAAACGCCACCTATTGAAAAACGCCACGAACCTTTGTCCCAATACTTATCTGAGTTAGCGTTGAGAAGGGAATTGACGTTTCTTGCTTTTTTATATAAAAGCGTTCACTCATTTCGTAATAATCAAATTTGCATTACACGGATAAAAATAAATAAATAACTACAAAAAACACTAATTTTTAGAATTGTTAACTTTTCTTGTCAACATTAATTTTGGAATTCTTTGGAATAATCCAGTTTTTATGAAAAAATAATCTTCAAATCCTAAAACAGCGACAGCATTTGCAAAACTACGTTATTTCAAAACAAACTCAGTAACCCACATTTGCTTAACAGGTTCATATCTACGAAGATGTATACGCCGGGTGTGCACTGTGAACACTTGAAGTCAGTATCATAATTCTTATCAAGGTGTTTTAGTCATTTTTAATTTACTCATTATTGTTAACTATCAAAAGAAAGGTCCCTCTTCATTATCAGGCACATTATGGCGTGGATACGAACATTATGAAAATCACTCAAACCATTTTGTCATATGTTCTTTGCTCTGCCCTCGATCCATATCGTCTTATTGTTAAATAAACATGTTATAGCATCTGTGCCGCTGCTGCTGCTGCTGCCTCGGCTACTAGTCCTTTTCGAACAAACCGCTCAATCATTATCTTAACGTAGAGGTGACAACCCGCAGGGCGTATTTAGCGTCTGTCATAATTTGCGTCAATAGGATTGCTTCGCGTCGACCACATAGGGAGAGGAGAAAACACAGTTACCCTCAAACCTAAGCTGTAAATGTCCTGTTTGACCAGAAGTGATTAATTGATTAATGATCTGTTTATCGATTCATAATCTGTTACGAAAGAAACGTGAGATGCGATCATAACATAAAAGAGATTTGATCTGTATGCAAGTGACGTGTGTGAGTGCGCTCTGTATGCAAGTGATGTGTGTGTGTGTGTGTGTGTTTGTTTGTGTGTGTGTGCGTACGCGCGTGCGCACACACAAAGTAGGAATGTAATGATTATTTCGAAGGATGCATAGATCGAAACAGATTTAAATAGGCATAACAGAAGATTCCTGGAAACAGTGAAGTCACTCACACAAAACATCATTTAGCAACAAAAAGATGAATATAGCACGACACGCAGCTTATGCTTAAACATGCATTGGATTAATCATAATTACTGGATTAAATTTGGTATGAAATTCAAGGTAAAAACCTGGAATCGATATCAGATGAAAAAGGAATGGAGTATTTGTTGTTAGAATGAATTGGTTCAGCAGGCTCAAAATCCCCGACATAGTTTGAAGATTGAATACAGATTGAGATGAATGGGAGGTATTGGAGTAGGCAAGAGGAAAGTTGCTTTTTCGTCTTCCAATTTATCCCCTTTTCACTTACTTGACCAACTTACCACATTTGTCGCCTTAATCGACGCAGAAATATTATTACGTTCTGATTTTTTCTCTGTCTTAACAAAACACACAAAACGGTATATTTCCTTCACACCTATAAAATCTGCATAAATTGAAAATTACCTGTAAGTTACCTAAACAAATCTTCCTTTGTTTTCATTTGATGCGTTCTTTCTTTGATGCATTCTCTTTCACTACACGTTCTCACTGGTACAACTTCATTCATATATGAAAGGCTTTCTTTAATTCGACTCATAGAGTTACTTTTTTAAAAAATATTGATTCTAGTCGCATCACCTGCAATGGACTCCATATGAGAGTGATACTTATTCGTTCCAGTTCGTCGATAAGAAAATATGCATTTATAGAGAAACGTCTTCTTTACACGCTCAAATGGATTTTGTTTCTTATCAAAAGTAAATTAAAGTTGCAAAATATTTGAATGATACAAATAGTGAAGATATTTCAAATCCTATATTCACCCAAAGAAAGAACATTAAGTGCAAGCCTATTCGCTCTCGACTAGAAACACCCCAAAAAGTTAATAAATTGCTAAATAATTTTCTCTTATAGCGAAAATTATTTTTTTAATAAAAAAATAGTTAATTAAACAAGGATTAATTTTATTAAAAGCATTAAAGTTTCGGATAAAATCCAAAAAGTTGTTAAATAATCGCTGAAATTATTTTATGAGAAATGCAAACACAATTACAGAATCTTTAATTCAACAAGTTTTCAAAATAATCGTACGAAAAATATCTGGCACATAATATGAAAGAAAATTCCGTTTTCTGGTAATACCATTGGTAAACGTATTACAGATTTGTCTGAAGATTTTGAGGGTAATGTAAAAAAATCACAAATATCACATTATACAATCTACAGTTTGATAAATCATGTGATAGTACTGGAACAGAAAATTTGTTTATATTGGTTCAATTCTTTCAAAACAATAAAAAGAATTATAGAACATTATTTATTATGCAAAGAAATTCCAAGAATGACTTGTGATGAAAGATAGTTTTTTAATGTTCAGAATCATTACATGATGTTCATAAACTTGGGAAAATTGTGCTGGAATCTGTACAGATGGAACTCCATCTATGATTGGGAAAAAAATGAACAGCTTTTGTGGCACATGCAAAACAATGAAATAATATCTGTTCATTGTTTTGTTTTTTTACATCATAATCAATAGATCAAGAGTTAAAAAATGCTATTATAAAATGGTAAATGTTATCAAAATTATGTTTCTCTTAAATCGCGTGTGCTTTCAAAAATATATGATGAAATGGATTATATTTATAAAATGTTTCATTTGCAAATAGAAGTCCGTTGGTTGTTGCTAAGTCGTATATTAGGTTGTATCTTTTAAATCAAAAACGAAATGTCAGAAATGATTGCCTGTGGCGATAACACAAATTCTTCTGAAATGTTGCATAATGAACTTCGCTGTTCAAAATAGTGCAGCAAATCGAATGGTAATGGTCCTATTCTGGTTAATTGCTATTAGTTATTAGTGTCTCAGTTTTATAGCTATTATGCCAAAACTAAGTGACATTTAGTAAATAAAATCTTTGGCGTTCAAAATCGACTTATCTATCTGACATATTTGACATTCTAAATAAAGACAGATGAACAAAGAAAAAAATCTTTTGACATCCACTGATAAGTTTCATGCTTTCAAAGAAAAAAATAGAGTTTTGGTTAAATAAAGGCAAGAAAGAATCAAGTGCTACCAAAAAAATGTTCTCTCAATAATTAACTTGTGAGCATTTGGAATTAATGAAGCAAAAATAACTATTTTCCAGGCTTTAACATTGAACAATATGACCGAGTTTTTAATTCCTCTGTAAAATCTGAGAGATATGAATTATCTCAGAAAAAGAAAAGAAATTCTTGTTTGACCAATGCTGAAGACACAGATATTAAAAAAAAAAAATTAAATTGTTTTTTCATAGACATTTCAGTGCAGTACACAACGACAGCCAGAAAAATGATTGCAATTCTGCTACAGTTCTCGATAACTTATCTGTGTCAATCTGGCTTCCCTCTTTCAAGAATTTGCTTAATTTGTAATATCTATATTCCTATGTCAACGAAACATACCATTAATCTTCGATTAGGGTGTCGCGTACTGTCAGATAGGGAGTTGGGATGCTGAGGTCGCAGAAGCTATAAAAACCATTGATGTAGGTAAATAGTATGAGCACAAACCAGAAGCTGTCCTATAAAAAGAAAAATTCAAATCGAGCAATTCATCGAAGTAAAGAAATCAGATCGGGTTGCAATGAGCAAAGAACAACAAATCTGGCCGATCGTAGACGTTGTTGGGACAAGAGACAAGAGACAAGAGGATCAAAATGAAATGAATCAAACACAAAGACTACTATGCTTAGCCCGAAATCACCCGTGGAACATGAATATTATTATATGGCCGTGTCTATAATAATTAGTGCATTCGAAAGCTTTCTGATGGAATCTAGAAGAGAGATGGGAGGAATTGGAGAATCAAATAAAGCCAAAGGCTGTAGAAGACGACGACAGTGCCTGTGTTGGCAGGAATGCTGTGGAATCCGCTAACAATTTGCGATTTGTTCAGAGATACCTGCTTTAAAATAATACCAATAATAATACAAGTAAAGGTGAAACAGATCAACATGCTAATCATTACTCGATGCCGAGGTGCCCTAATCTAATTCGAGAGTTGGTGTGGATTTGTTTAATATTTAAATTGTATTTTTAGCAAAGATATTTAATTATACAAACCTGTTGTATATGTGCACTAATCAAAAAATATTTGTAAATGCCTTGGCTAATCGATCTCCGACATTTAAATGGAAATTTAAAAGATATGAACAAATGGATTTCAAACGTTTGTATATCAAGCGATGCACTTTTACCCAATTTTCCTAAATATCCACTATATTATACTTGTTTCAGCCAAAACAGCTACACAGTATCTATCTATATACTTATTTTAATCTCTCTCTTTCTCTCTATCTATCTATCTATCTATCTATCTATATATATATATATATATATATATATATATATATATAAGTTTCTCCTAATTCTTTACCGTAAGATGCTACGTAAGTTAAGATAGTTGCCTCGAGCATGAAACATGAAAGTAACATCCTACAGTAAAGAATATGGATATACTTATTTTAAAAAATCTGAGCTTTATTCATTTACATTGAACAATGTGTTTTTTATTCCATTCACTTCCTGAGCGCAATACTACATTTAACATTTCTTTCTTTCTTTCTTTCTTTCTTTCTTTCTTTCTTTCTTTCTAGATAGATAGATAGATAGATAGATAGATAGATAGATAGATAGATAGATAGATTGTAAATGGCATAACATTACTTATACATAATACATAATTACAATCGAAATTTTGTATCAATATATGCATTATTTATTGTTACTATTATGTTTTTGCTCGCTGGAAAAGCTGTAATCATCCAGTCGTGGATAGCAATTGACAATGGACAGAAAGATCATTTGAATATTTTGCGATTGGAGAAAATTACTATTGTCTTCATATAAACTGGACTTAACCTACAAAACACATTATAGATTAAACTGGCTACTTTCACTGCTGTCAATAGTAAAAAGAAAAAAAAACTGGCTACTTTCACTGCTTTTATAGTAAAAGAAAAAATTTTTTTTAATAATCTCAAAATCTTTCATCGCACCTACGCAAATGTATTCATGGCGTGCAGCCGTATTCCCTGCTGGCGTACATAGAGATAAAAGGACAACAACAAAAACAAAAGATAGCTAAACAGACAGAAAAGAAGTGAAACATGTAAAGTAGGTTGATGAAGCTTAAAATATTAAATTAACAGATTATATAGAAGGAATAGAACTTTTAAATGTAAAACCATGACAAGATGAATGCAGCATTAAGTTGCTGTAAACAATTCAAAGTCATTTTTCTTATCAATAAATCTTCGGGCAAGACTTTATTTCTTTTGGTTCCTTTAGTCATCGAAAAGACAGGAAACCGCTAAAAACGAGGCTCTCCTACTAGGAAGGCTAATGCAACATAATTTCTTGCAATTTAAAACAAAATGGTAAAAACCTGACTGAACATCTATCTCCCTGTACATTGAACAAATGACACACACACACACACACACACACACACACACACATACACACATATATATGCATCAATTGATTGAGAAAATCTTTGAAAAGTATTTTAATATATATATATATATTTAATCGAATTCACCCCATGAAAAACAGTAAAACCACTGAGACACAAGGGGTTACTGGGTGTGGAAGAATTAGAAACAGAAACATTACTAATGTGCGGGAACAAAAAGAGTAATCAGGAGGATAGTAGATAGTGACTGGCATTGCATTAAAAGTTTTGTACATTAAATTTAGCTGGAAAGCATGGAGCCGGGAGGGAGTTCCACAAGCGAGAAGTGCGAAAAAAAGAAACTGTTAGCATAGAATTTATGGTTACATTTTGACAGCTCAACTGTAAATTGATGTGATCTCGACGCCAGTTTAGTACTGCATTACGGCGGTGGTAAAATTACTGAAGCCGATACGCCCTACCATGACCAATGATATTGCAGATTCTTCTTTGGATTTTATCAAGGAGCTCAAGGCAAATAGCAGGGGTACCGGGCCATATGTGGCAGCAATATTCTAAGCATGGACGAATGGTAGAGTTATAGATATGTAAGACAGATTCAGGAGAGAACGACACAGTAAACCAACTTTCTTAGCAGCTGACCTAGGAATGGATTCAATATAGTCTTTCTACTTCATGTCAGCTGAGAACGTTAACTCCAAAAGACGCAGCGGGTTACTTTCTTGGAGGTTAGCATCAACCATGCTGATGGAAGGTAGAGAAGGCTCTCTCAGATGATTAATGGAGTGCAGTTTAGTTTTGGAGGCGAGTTTTGCCCGATTTAACAACAGAAGGTCGTTTTGGACATCGGTTGCACTTTTTGACCTTATCGAACTGATCAAACTTATTACCAAGAAAGGAGTAAATGGCTGATACTAAGTTGAGAGCTAATGCCATCGGGAAGGTCATTAATGAGAATTAAAACCAAAGTAGGACCAAGCATGGAGCCCCGGGGGACACTCGCACTAGTCCGAAAGGATCTAGACGTGTGGCCGTTTAGGATAACTTTCAATTCACAATTTAATAGGAAAGACTAGATAGGTTCAAAAATTTGTCCAGGAACAACGTAACTATTTAGCTTTTGAAGAAGAACTTGTTGAAAGCTTTCAAGATGTTCAAAGCTACAGTCTGGGTTTCATCATTTTTAACTAGAGCATAAAGTGACGTTAAAGCTGTAACATTTATTATTTGAATTGAGTCTAGGTGCTGTGACGGTGACTTTTGCGTTACCCTCCTCTGATACTACTCAACGTACAGACTTCTCGACTGTCTTAACGTACTGTCGGGTATTCACTGGTGGTAGTATATGTATACCTCGGTTGATTCCATTTGTGTGAAAAAGGGGAGACCCCTTAACATTAATAAAATGAATGAAAATTAATAAAAATTAATAAAATAAATTGCTCGCTGATTACAACTTTAGTGTTTCAAGTATTATTTCAAAATTTGTCATAGAAATTACATCTGCGCGAAGGTACGTAACCATGTTTGTAACTACAAAGTATAGTCAATGTGGTGCAAAAGTGGGTGGGTTGGAAGAAAGTGAGTTGTGGTTCAAGTACTGACTTTGTCAATTTCGATGGGTTTAGTCTGATAAGACAAAATGCTGAAAGTGATTCAATCTGATTTTAAATTTCAATTGCAGTATATTATGGCAACTTTTAATTTTTCTTAATTTCTAGAAAATTAATAAACATATCCAGAGAGCATCTGTCTATATTTCTGAGTTGAGGTATTGTAACTATTTACAGTATTTATATTGTTCGGACTGTTGTCCTAATCTTTGTTGCCGTATTCACGACGTTTCCTCTAGAGAAAAACAATAATAACAACAAATTGTAATAAGGTAAAAAAAAATAGTTACTGAGACATTGGGTTTATAAGTCCCAAAAATTCATGCACTGATGACCTAGCGGATAAAAGTGTTGGTTGAAGTAATTCAGTGACTTGACCCAAAGAATTGTGGGTTCAATACCTGGCCATAGCAGAGGTGAGTTAATAAAGTGAAATAACTAAAACTGAGATATCCGGAAGAAAAAATGTGGAACAATCTACGGAGAAATAAAGGTTTCCGTTCGAATTTCCAATTCCGAAGAAGGCCGGAGCGTACAACGGCCGAAACGTTGTGGACAATGTATTTGTCTAAACAATGTATTTGAACTATTAATGCGTATAGTCTTTCATATATGTTAATTATAGTAGATTAAATGTAATTCTTAAGCTGTGGCAAAAGTTTCAGCAATTTTACTAGATTTTATAAATTTCTCCTTCTTAGCCAGGTTACTGAAATTCCAAGAAACATTATTTTCTAATTAAAAATTATAATTACAGAACGTGGTCAAAATTTACAAAGTCAAGTGTTTTGAACACACCCAAAATGAAGCTAGTGTCATTTTCATAGTGAAATATATTCTCTGTGTTCTGAAACTATTTTTAGAAGAAATACATCCATTGATTTTGTGAACTGTTTATTTTATTTTTATTTATTTATTTTTTTTTTTCGTTATTTGAAACAACTTGCACAGCATCCAGTGCAGGATGTCAAAGTTACTCATTGCTGGTAAGTTTCTAATATAAACATTTTCTTCTGAATGCACCACGAGTATTTGAATGATTTATAGTCGAACGAAGAAGCCAGTCATGATTAAACGAGTGCAGTTAAAACATATTTTATTCATATATCATCCGTTTTCTTCGGCGGATTTGGTGGAGCATTATCATACATAAAAAAGCATCGTTCTGAAATTGTTTGGTTCCTTCTAAAATCATGTTTGCACGTATACCTTCAAAATATTAATGTATATCTTAGCATCATCTGCAACTTACCCTGGGCACGCCACTTCACAACTCCAAAACATCACACCATTTCAACTTTGTTGGCATCTTAACCCGTGAGGGCAATTTCTTTTACTTAATCCATCTGTCCCAGTTAAAGGAAATAAATCTTCCTCTATTCTGTTGCCCATTTCATTCGATTTTCGCTATGCATATCTTTGAAAGAGGGCTGCTGGTCGATCTGAAGTCATTTGCCACTTAGTCAAATTGTCCTCATCAGATATGCTCAGGAACTGCGATAATTGTCGGTTAATTTTACCAATTTCTAGCGTTGTTTAAACTTTTGCACATTTAATAATTGCAATAAAAATGAATTAATATTAAAATCGAATGAAAGGAAGTAATAGCAAAAGATTGTGCAAATTCTGAAGTCATTAAGGATTTCTCTTTAAAGTCAAATCGGCTTTACTACTCATTTTAAAGGATAAAACTCACAGCGTTTCTATTCATTTGAGACTTCGAAATTCAGGGCGTTTTATACAAATGGCTACCATTTGTTTATATCTGCGCAAAAAGAGCAGGATTTCTGTGCAGATAGGTTCTACCATCATTTAGCAAATAAATCTTTCGATTCAAATAAGTATTTATTTTATATATAGAAAAACATGATGTGAGACGCAATGTAAACATCTCGCTGAAAATTTCCGAACCACAAACTAAATGTGTGACATTTTTCCCATTACTTTTCTTTCCATGACTTTTTCCTGTTCATTGAAAGATCAAAACTTCTTAAACAAATTATATGCCATGTTTACATTTGCATTACAAGAAATGTCTTATAAATGCTCGCCAAAACATCGATCGATTCTTGTGTTTACTACACTAAGAAAAAGTGGAACGGATACATTTATGGCCATCGGAGTACTTTTGTTAAATTCTCCTAGAAGTATTTAAATTAAATCTCAGCCAAGGACCCATGATAGCGATTAATTTCAAATAAGAATCATTTATTAAAATCTAATTCAAATGTATATGCTGTTTAGTCCTTCCGCATAGACTGTCTTAAAATTGAGCCGATAGAACAGGTTTAAATAACATTTCATCCGTTCAAAAATAACATCCTCTTTCTTTAAATAATCATCTAATTCGTGCAAACACACGACGTCCAAGCGATGTTAACAGAAACAACATTCGCGTTTTCTTCCTCCCTCTCTCCCCCGCTCTCTCTCTCTCTCTCTCTCTCTCTATCTCTCTATCTCTCTCACACACACCTACACATCTGCACTCATTCATTCTCTTTACTTTTCTCTTTTCCTTTTCTGTCTTCTGCGACTCACACATCATACCTGTCTTTCTTTCTTCAGCCTCTGTCCAACTCTTGTGAAATTGGAGAGAGGGCGGACAGGCATATTCACTAATTTCGTACTTGTTATTACTTCCTCATAAATAAATACGCGTCTTTATTTTAAGACGTCTGTCGTTGTTTAGAAAAGTTAAAATGTCTTGTCTCTTCTTTTGAAGAGATAATCCGCATGGGCGGCAATCAAGGTTTGGTCGGTGATTGTGGGTGTTTATTATTTCATTAATAACAATGATAATGGTTACAGTTGTAATGATAATGCTGGTGCCAGCCTGTCAAAAACAATGTCGATGGAGATAGTGGATTTGCATCCACGAACCTATCGTGGTGAATGCATAGGGCTTCCACCACTTTTTGCGGAAATTAAGAAGAAAAACAGACGACTAAATTTGTCTTCTTGTCCTCAATTGTCTTAAATTACTAGTGCTATTAATTTTCAAAATAAATCATAAAAATTTATTTCCAGATATTTTTTTCGGAAGCATTAGCTTCTAAGGCTTTTATATAAGTATATATGCAGCAAGAAATTCTATAGGTCTCATTCCAGAAAGTAAATAGAAGCGAACAGAAAAAAAAATATTGTGTATTTAAAATCAAAACAAAAAAGGTTAGCATAAGATAATAAATCTTAAAACTTAATATTTGATTTAATCTACCGGCATTTAACACCTGATTTAGCCCCCACCTCCCATACTTTTTATTTTGTGGCGCCCTGTTACAATTGAAAATCATCGTCATCATCATCATCATCATTGCCATACGTTAAGTGACAATACCCTCGGAAGGATTTTATTAAAAATTGTTATTCCATTGTGTTACCTTCAGATGATCATCATTTCTTTCTTCGTCTGTCGACAATATCGTCTATTGAATCTTTTTCAATTAATATTTACCTGAGTTGCTTTATTCAATCAATATTTTTCCTGAATTGCTTTATTTTCCGGACATTATATAGTTTGCTCTTTTTTATGTCAGTGTATTAGGTCGTTCCTTTTTATTGGAAGTCATTTTTACTCCATGTCTCTGGTGTTATTTTGCCTCACAATAATTATTTTATATTTTTGTCCCAAATTTTGTACATAATGCATCATTCAGCCAGTCACCTTTGCCTTTTAATTGTCTTTGTTTCTTTGTTTCTTTGTTTCTTCTTATTATTATTACTATTAAGCTCATTCATTAAATATTAGACTATGCTAATGTAAGAATTTTATCATATATATATATATATATATATATATATATATATATATATATATATATATATATATATATATATATATAACTACTAGTAAATACGATTTCCCAATGGTTAGTCTCGAGACCAACTGGTGAAAATCGCCCTACTGTCCGTTATAACTAGATGGAAATGGAAATTAAAAAAAAATATTGTAGATGGTGGCGAAAGAAGAAAGGTGGCTACAAATACAAGAAATTCGCCATATCGCAGAAAGCGTCTCGCTGCAGCTGTTGGACATTCGACATCGGCAGCATGAAGCAAATTAGATATCATCAAAGGAAAATAATTTCCATGGAGAGATATCAAATAGATGAACCGAAAGAGAATCGGTTTCCTCATAACGGCAAAAACGTCATCCGACTAACGACACTCGACTTTAAATTGTAGATGTCGATAGGATCTGACCGTGGCAATACGTGTGGCAAGACTTTGAATCTCAAACACATCCACAATAGTTGTGAGCATTTCCTGAAAATTTAAACAAGGCGGTACAACCAAGTGCTGACAGACCACGTTTAAAATACAAAAAGATGCTGCAAGGATGTCAATTAAATTTCGTATTGCCTGGAATTTGGAACGTCGGCTCGCCTTACCATCTTTCAACGTCTTAAACCTTTAATCAGCTCATTTAATTCAAACACGTCATTGAATTGCGTCACTGAATTTGTTTCGAATAAAATATCGAAAAGTGGACATATATTGAGAGACCCCCGCCAAGATCTGGCAGAGGATACTTTGGGGTCAAATATTTCATTGTTACGTTAATTACGTTCATAAGAAAGGAGACGATATTGAAATATAAACCTTTGTTACATAAAATTATCACTTATTTTTATCATTAGGCACATTAACGTAAAAACACACACACACATATATATATATATAAATATATATATATATATATATATATATATATATATGTGTGTGTGTGTGTGTGTGTGTGTGTGTGTGTGTGTGTGTGTGTGTGTGTGTGTGTGTGTGTGTAGGCAAATGTGTGGACGTAGATCCGACGGTATGATGAAAATGTGGAAAAAGAAGAAGGTCTATTTGACCGAAACGTCTGACGTCGACAGAATAACAAAAACAAAAACAAAATAAAAACAGTAAACTCACATATTCGGATTTTGCTTTGTCTTTTCCACATTTTCATCATATATATATATATATATATATATATATATATATATATATATATATATATATATATATATATATATATATATATATATATATATATATAACGACAAAAAGAAAAATTATCTTATTACGCGTTTCGTCCTCTGAGACAAAAGCTTGATATAATTCCTCAGGGGACGAAACGCGTCGGATAAGATAATATTTCTTTTTAAGAAAATTAAGAGTGCACGATATCAGAAATACATCATTTGGAGATATAAACAGTGTGAACATTATATGCCTACTGGCAGATCTCTCTCTCTCTCTCTCTCTCTCTCTATATATATATATATATATATATATATATATATATATATATATATATATATGGATGTAATTGAAATTTACCTAAAAAAGTACCGTTATTCTAAATAGTGTCTGTTTAATTTATAATTAATTTTTAAAATGAATGTAAAAAAGGATACAATTAATAGGTGATACTTTAAGTTTTCTTTTTTATTCTAAATGAACAGTTTGTATTAACAGACTTCAGTAAATCTTCAATATTGCTTTCATCCTCTTATTTTGAGCTAGTTACGTAAGAAATAAATGGTATACATGTGCACCCGCACAAATATATATATATATATATATATATATGTGTGTGTGTGTGTGTGTGTGTGTGTGTGTGTGTGTGTGTGTGTGTGTGTGTGTGTGTGTATGTGTGTGGATTGGGAGTTGTTGCAGCTTTAAATAATTAAAACCCTCTATAAGCAGTTTTGGTTTCTAGGTGACGCAATTGGATTCTCGTATCTCATGTTGTTAGACAATATGAATTTAAAAATCGACAATGTTATATCAATAGAATATCTGCAACAGCTTATATGACTTAATGCAATTTTCAGCTCAACCTCTATGTCGGGTTGGTGACACTCGCTTCTAACATCTCTTTTTTTAGAAGTCTACTCTTCTTTAAATTAATTTTACTTTATTTTCGATCTTTTAAAGATGACACAAAAAGTGTTAAATATATTTTCTCTTTTACCTCATAAATCTCGCAGAAGGAAATTAAACAGTTTAAATTCGATTTTTATGTAGATTATTTAAAAAAATATTGACGAATGTCACCAAACACAAATTTGTAACTAATGTATCAATTATATTAACTTTTTTAAAAATATTCATGAAATATTAAACAGTAAAGCGCTTTTTCACATTTTTAACATGTTGTTGTTGTTGTTGTTGTTATTATTATTATTATTATTATTATTATTATTATTATTATTATTATTATTATTATTATCAGTAGTAGTAGTATATTTGATTTCTGATGTATACTCATTTCCTTCCGGGTCCCAACCAGAGACCTAAGGCCAGTAGATAATAGCTTTCGTAAGGTGTGAGCTGTACCATTATTATTATTTTCATTTTTGCGAAAATAGTTTTCATTTAATAGTTAATTTGTGTCGGTGAAATTTAAAATCTATTTTAAAAACGGATTAACTTACCTCAGACAATAGCATTAACCAGCCTCCTTCTTTAGTCTTCTTCATCGTCAGTGTGACCAACAGACCGAGAGGCTGATGCGTGTCGTGCCTGGTTGGGTCTCTGTGTCTCCTATGGGCAGGCACTTGTTCACGCCTCACTGGTTACTCACGCCACCATCTTCTTGTCCAGCGTCATTATGTTTCCTACCCCTACTCTCTTTTGTAAGCGACAAGCCACATGGGGACGTGCATGTTTGCCAGTGTGCGTGTGACACAGTAGCGTCACCAGGCTAGTCGCACAGGTTTTACGATCAAGTCAAATGATTTCGCAAATCACCACCCAGGGATTAGGAAAACGAGGAGGGAGTGGGAAAATGGGAGTGGACTGTTAGCGGCTAACCTCTTCTTTTTTTTTGCGTTCATTCAGTTGTAGACTGAATTACATCGGCTGTCCGATATAAATCCGTGGATACCTGCTTTTCATGCCACTTTAGTTGCTATATGCGAAGCTCAACTTTGTTTGACACAATACCACCAATATAGAGCACTGTGTGAGGATTGAACTCACTACTCAGTAGTAATTATCTGAAACTAGATCAGTAACCAATGTGTGTGTGTGTGTGTGTGTGTGTGTGTGTGTGTGTGTGTGTGTGTGTGTGTGTGTGTGTGTGTATTCTGAAACAAAGTAGAAATATTAAAGAAACAATTCTTATTTCAGATATTTCTTGATGTTCTGGGAGGTGGCATATTTTTTGACCTTCCTTACGTCACATGATCCAGGATTGTGAAGCCGAAGTAAAGTAAGTAAATGGAATGAGAAAAGCAAGAAGAAAAGCAAAAAGAAAAGGAATGAGAAAAGCACGAAGAAAAGAAAAAGAAGAAGAAAAAGGAGAAAATATACTTCTGAAAATAGCTTGTAGCATCCATATGAAGTCTGAAGAATATCCGAAATTGAAAACAACAAAGACAGTAGGATTTATTAAATAATAAAGAGTGAATGCAATTTTTATAAATATTCTTATAGATAAGAATTTTATGTAAGAATAGTCTTATATGCTGAGCAAACAAACCTTTGGTTTTGATGAAATTGGGATTTTTATAATATTTTCGTATGAATAAACATAAAACTGTCAACAATATATTTTTCGACGTTAGTCAAATATTGATTATTTTCCAACTAAGTTTTTCGATTTTACTTTCATATTATATCTCGTCATCAGTTTATTGTTTGTACTTTCGAGTCATTTTAGTTCAAACACGCGCGCGTCTGTGCGTGATCACTCAATCAATTGTTCCTATTTTCGAGTAATTATAAGGAAAGTCATTTTTCTCATAATGCGCAATTCTAGAATATGTAAATCCGATAGAATATTAATTGATCATGCATAAAGCTCCATCAGAGATACGATATCGATAATCTCATATGTTAAAAAAAAAAAGGAAGGAAGATCAAGAATTGCGTCGACCTTGCAATCATGGAACTGGAATAAAAAGGAAAGACAAAAGGTAAACATTTACTAAAACGATCCAAATGATGAATGTAAACCCAGAGGTCAAATCGTAAGGGAAAACGATTATATAGAATCCAACAGAAAAAAAGCAACACGAAAACAGTGAATGTAGACGGAATGGAAGATGGGGCAGTGAACCATAAATAAGCGAAAGTAGCAAATTGGCTCTGAAAGAAAAAAAAAACAATAGACATGACTGGAAAAGGTGGTCTACTGGGAACTGTTCAAGCAACTACATTATAACCAGGCAGACCAGTGGAATATACACTGAGCAGAATCTGTCTTGAAACACAAAATATACTGTTAAAGGTAGTACGGATGAAAAGCTTGATTGCATGAGGCAGTGAACCATGAACTGGAAAAAACTTGGTCGGTACATTAATGATTAGATTCCTGTACATCGGTCAATCCTTGAATCAACTTTGAATACTAAACTTCGGAATAAAGCTTTTAAAGGTGGAATTTATTGTCAGATTCATTTCCTGATATGTTTGATACATTATATAACATGGGGTGCTGAAAATCTTTCGACCTGACCAACAGCCCAAAACCTGTTCAAATAATAAAATATTCATTTTTTAAGTACTACTTAGTCAAACAGAGAATTTTTTCTGTACACGTATATACACACGCGCGTAAGAGCACACACACACGCATATATATATATATATATATATATATATATATATATATATATATATATATATATATATATATATATATATATTCTCATAAAAATATAGCCATGTGCATAATATTAGACAGATATTAGTTGATAACACAATAATACTCACACACAAAGTAAAAAGAACCTTCATATATTGGAGGCCATCTACATTAAAACAAAGCTATCCACACTCAACAAAATTACATTTCAGACTACTCACAACACATTAACTCGCGTCTAGACATATGGTTCTGTTGTTAATATTTCGACCTCTTGCGTGGTATGACGTCATAGAACCGCATCTTGAACTTACGAACTGCGTCTGCTATTCCGCGACCGTTATCGTCGCATAGCAATTTTCTATGTCAACATAACAATATATTATCTTCAATGGTGAATATCTTTGTTAAAATGTCCGTATAACTACCCTGGAGATGGCTCATGTGAGCCGAAAGCCTAGATCAAGGACCAACTTAAAAAAATATCCAGATGTTGGACAATTTTTATCCGAAATTAAAGCAAACATATGAACATTAGAACGGCTCATGATCAGGCATAATAATGATCTGCTGTTATAGTTATTATAAGTATTGAATACACTACACAAAAACAGTTTATTGCATTTACCTTCATATATAGTATTTGGATCAAAGCTAAAGTTTTCTTTACTATCAGTTTTACTATTGTAAATATGAACAAAACTTACAAAAATATTTTATATAAAATTATATTACGAGGTCTGATCAAAAGTATTTGCACTTTTGCTATGGTAAGGGAGCTAAAGTATGCAGAGTGAAGCCACTTGACACAGAATGACCTTGAACTCTGTCACACATGCACACAAGGTTATCTCGTTTTGATTACTTCCGTTTTTTATAGTACTGCTTGGAAGGAAAGTGTGTAGAGTGTAGTCGTCTCACCACACCACAGAGGCTCCACCGATAACCACGGATTGTGCCGCAGTTTTTAACTTTGAAATACTCTTCCGTTGGTATTCTGGACCACTATTATTCAGTACGTTAAAATTACTAGACTCTCAAGCATGGGCACACATTTTCATTCCGGTTTAAGTCCGGGAACTGACTGAGCAATTTCAATCGGTTTATTTTCTTATTTTCAAACCACTGTTTGGCTAGATTGGTGGTATGTTTGGGATTATAGCCTTGCTGAAACACCCAAATGGGTTTCATTTTTAAACCCCTTCTATCTTTTCATTAGGATGTTCTTTTTAAATATATTTCGCTATATGGCTTGATTCGTTTTTCCTTCGATTATATAAAATCGTTCCATGACATGGAATGCAAATCAACCAATACCATTAAATTGTTGCCTTCATGCTTCACAGTTTCACCAATGATTTCGAGCGTGAGTTCCTCGTTTTTCTTCCTCCGACCTTAATGATGTCAACTGAAGACAATCCCAACTTTTGTAAGCTCTGATACAGTTTCCTCAATATAACTAAGCCATCTTTTAATATATTAACTTTGCCACAAAACATCACATGTCTTATTTCCACGACCGGTCCACCAGTTCATGGTCGTCCACGACGCTTGGTGCTAAAAAAAAACTGAGACAAGCTAAGCCAGATGACGGAGCTGGGTATTGTGTAGCCACCAAATAGTAACTGATCATTTCAACTACACCGGATTCCAAAAGACGACAGCACTAGACATGCTTGTGGAGATTATAGGGTGCTACACACGGTTACCGCGTCGAATTGTTATCCTGTGCACGCTGTCACGGTTATTGAAGAAGGCAAAACTGTTTTCATTAAATTGTATCTTATGAGTTCTTAACAAGAAATCCGCATGGGTCCTGATCACATCCCTAACGCTGCAATCGTTTGCGTTATTTGAGTTTCTACGCGCTCTTTTCGATCAACAGAGTGCAGTGTAGTCATTCCAAATTCATCGACCTCGTTTTGCATTGTGCGAATTTTGTTTGTGCTTACGTTATGCTTCTTCATGGAGGAGAATAGACATCGTCATATCCAATTCGCTCTTGAGCCGTTCAACAAAAATAATTAAACAAAAACCCTATGAAATGTGAATTTGGGAAAACTGAAGTCATCTAAGGATACCATATGAGTTAAGTAGGTATTTCTACATCACATGAAAAGTGAAAGCTCTATCAGAATTTCCAGCGTTTAAAACCATGAATTGAAACAGTTTCTGGAGATAGTCAAGTGTTTTAGAGACTTCCTACTTGAATGTGACTCGACAAAAACTTGTTACTGACATAATAAAAAAGCATTATAGCAATCAGCATATTCGCCTTTTAATACACTGAATAGTCTATCTTTATTGATGCTCCAAAATTCAAATCTAAAAATCCAAGTATTTTTAACATGCAATAAGAATGTCATTCTTTATGCGTCGACAATAAATTCCAGTCTTTTAGTCGATGTAAATATTAAATGTCAAAATTAAAAAGAAAAAATAAGAAAAAATATGTAATTGCTTGAAATAAAACGATAAATATCAATCCCATTCATTGTAAATATTATCAAAATTTTACGTGTAATGAAACGAACATTTTTCTCGCTCAAAATTTATATTAAAGAAGTGTTTAAAATGTCAACCATTAAATCATTTCAGTTTAGAAACGATTTTTTAATTTTATGAAAATAAATATGAAAACAACGTTTTTTTAAATTCTACTTTAGAATCATTTTATAAAATGAAGTCTATGTTATCCCATGCGGACAATTTATCACATTATCCTAGGAAAAGAGTTGCATTTGGCAATGTGTGTCTCTATAATATTGATGGTTGTTGACGGGTGATTTCATTTTTTTCTAGAAAAATGTCAACAAAAGAATCGATATATAGTCCTTTGGAATTGTTACCTCTGACAAGTTTTGCTACGGTCAAATATTTCCGCCAACAACTCGAAAGATAACCTAGGGAACATAATCTGGTCGACCTCGGATAAATACGCTCCCACAGAAATCTCGTACGGTTTACCATAGAGTTTATTAAAGGTATGGATACTCGCGGATATTAGTAATGTTTATTGTTACAACCAATGACGGGATATATGAGTTTGCCGAGGAACAAGATGAAACACCAGCAACGGGGAAATGTCATTGTCGTTACATGTTGCGAATATTCATGTGCCTAACGATTACATTGAATTTTTAAATGGCAGCAGCACTGGTCGCCTTCGCCCCTTCGTTCCCAGATCCGCGAGAACATTTTATTCATCTTGCATAATTTATCGCATTCTGGCGCAAATGCATCTATCCGACTCATTGCAGACCAATCTGTATAGCCCCCCATGAAATCTTATATTCATTCCTCAGTGAAATATTGCGTACATTGCCAGCAAGCAAAAGTCGGAAGATACACACACATACACCTTGGATTCCTTCATAGATACAGGTGAATGCTTTGCGCACGTATACGCCGATATTACCAGGGCTTTACCCCAATGCGTAGGAAACGACTATCTGCTGACGTGCGTTGATCACTTCACTTGTCGATACGAAGTATTCCCCATGTCAGATATCATAGGGTACATTACAGGAGAAAACTTTATCCTAAATTTGGTATGTCATTTTTTTTAGT
This sequence comes from Acanthosepion esculentum, assembly GCA_964036315.1. Lineage (NCBI taxonomy): Eukaryota > Metazoa > Mollusca > Cephalopoda > Sepiida > Sepiidae > Acanthosepion > Acanthosepion esculentum. The sequence continues at coordinate 39,226,212 of OZ038501.1, forward strand.
GGCTGTTGTCAGCATTACTGACAGAGGACGTCAATTTGAGTGCAACCTATTTCGACAGTTAACGAACCTTTTTTGTTGCAAAGTGGTTCATACTACAGCTTATCATCCGGAGATGAACGGTATAGTGGAAATATTTCACCGGAGTTTGAAATCAGCTTTAAGGGGCGGCAATGAACCATGCTAACCATCTGGAAACCACACCCTTAGTCCTCCTGGGACTGCACACGGTAGTAAAACCGTTATCAAATGTTTATCTACAGAAGTGGTATATAGCATCACGCCTTGACTAATGGGCTAATTCATCTTTGAACCGCCACAAAATCTTTACGTGTTACTTCTTTTGTAGACCTGCAAAGCAAAGTAAACGGTTGCTGCACAAACTCACCAGCAATGGTAGCTCTGTAAGAGTCTTCGTAGTTATCAAGTCTTTCCTCTCTGGTCGTTGTTAATCACCAGTTTTCTGAAGTACATGAGATCTATGCAGGCGGCCACTCAAGACTCTCTCTTTCAACTTTCAACTTTATATGAACGATTTGCTTAAGAACATTCTCAGATCATTAGTAAATATATATATGCGAACGATGGACACTTCGACGTGGTGTCATGGTTAGCAGGCTTGTCAGACTAGATCAAATAGACTGAGTAGTGAATTCAATCCTCACTTGGTGTTCATACTTGCGGCCTTGTGCCACAATTAAGTTACGCTTATATAAAATTAAGTCCATGTTATCCCATGCGGCCAATTTATAACACATTGTCTCCGGAAAAGAATTGTATTTGGCATTGTCGATATTGGCGCTGTTTTACATCATAATATTGATGATTAGACTGAGTAGTGAGTTCAATCCTCACTGGGTGCTCCATACTTGCGGCCTTGTGCCACATCTAAGTTACGCTTAGTAAATCATTATATTTAGACAATGCCGCAGTTTATGTATGCACCGTCAAAAATATCGATGACGTAAGCCTGGCAGCTGATCTCTCCTCCGAACTAGCTCTAACAGCTCAACGAGGGAAAGACTGGGTTATAACATTCAGTCCATCCAAAGCCAAGCTAATAATGTTTTATTACCAAAAAGACCATGCTGAGCGGTTCTACTCTCAATGGCGTTTCTCGCTTTAAACGTCTGTTGAGACTCTAGCTCATCCAGATCTCAAGTAGAACTCATATATATGATCCCACACTAGTTTTTTTTTTATTTCGCAGTTATATAATATTAAGAACAAAAGAAATGTTTCTTTCGTTTTGTGTAGCCATTGTTCTTCTTTCAGCTATATGCACAAGTTTGCCCATGTTGCACACACTCCCCCAACACTGACACGTTCTAGAACCTGTTTAAAAAGAGGGGGTATATGCTGATATACAAAAAATAATTATCTATGCTTACAAGACCTAGGAGCAAAAAATAAAGTCTACCAGAAGAGAGTCCCAAATTTGCAGTAAGATGAATGTCCCTTGCTTTATATCTCACTGCTCGAGAGACAGCTGACAAACATAGCGCTATCTCTAGCGAAGAAATTTGGCATTCAAGCAGAAGGATTTGTTTTTCTTAGTTCAGTATTCTCCTTTTGCTTATTATTCCCAGTGTGTACTTGACGACATGGACAACTCACTCTTTAAAAGCCTTTACTCAACCTCTGTCGTATGTTTGTGTATAAATGTTGCCAACTCCTCACTTAATATAATCATGTCTCTTCGCAGTGTTCAGGGTTAATTCCGCTAACCGATTAAGATATGTCGAGTGGAATATTCTTCTTTCCTCATCAATTCTTACAGAGGCATTAACCATTGACAGTACATCGATTTTCGATGACAGTTGAAAAATAACTTACCTTTGGCTGGTCTCCATAGATGACAAATTAGACAGGGAAGAAAAATGTTTCTTGGTGTTTTACTTTTCCATCTAAGGAAGGCGGTCAAGGGATGTCAAAATTAATGAAATGTTTTTCAGTAAATTAAGTAATGAAAAGAATTAGGAAGATGAATGGAAAGAAAAGAAAGTCAAGGACTAAATCTAATCATCAATTATCATTATAATTAATGGTCTGTGTCAGATATTCCACCGAGAGGCATCCATATTATTTTTTCTTTTCTTTTCTCTTATATGCACAGAATGAGAAAGAGAAAAAAAGATTTGCTTTGCATTCTTTCAATCAAGGAATATAAAAACAATGGACTGAGGCGAAACCCCCACCCAAATGTTCAGATAATCAGTTCAAGCTGACGAATATAAACTGTTTTCTCAGTGGATTGCAGTTCATCTACTTGTATGCATTTGAATATAATTTGACAGGAAATAACTTTTAGTGATTAAAATAATCAAGAAAAAATTACTTCTGTCCCAATTCATTTTTTTAAAAAAATATGTTTATTATTTTCTATAATTTATACCAATTTGACACCATATCAGCAAAAACCTCTTTTATAAAATTTTAAAGATTTAAAAAAAATTATTTCAATAATTTAAATTTAAATTCCTCTATAATATTTTCTTTTGTTGTTATTTGCAATTATTTGAATAGAAATTACTTTCCGATCTGTCAGTTAATTTACAACAAGAGTTACATTTTCATAAAATTTAAAAAATCGTTTCTAAACTGAAATGATTTAATGGTTGACTTCTTAAACACTTCTTTAATATAAATTTTGAGCGAGAAAAATGTTCGTTTCATTACACGTAAAATCTTGATAATATTTACAATGAATGGGATTGATATTTATCGTTTTGTTTCAAGTAATTACATATTTTTTCTTATTTTTTCTTTTTAATTTTGACATTTAATATTTATATCGACTAAAAGACTGGAATTTATTGTCGGCACATAAAGAATGACATTCGTATAGTTACCTCCAATAATTCGCTAAATAATCAGTATGGCATAATGATAAAAGGCCCCAAACTTAATAAAAACAAAGTTTAATCGTTAAAATGTCGATGTTATTATTAAGAGGAAAGAGCAAAGTATTTTTTAAGTATTTTCTAAAATTTTTTTTCTTCTTTCTAACACGTTCTAAATTTGGGTAAAAAATCTCGTTTTTTTTTTGTTAACTACTTGTGGTAAAGGCCATTTTAGTGTAGTAGTTTTCGGGGGAAGCCCCATTAATGTGGAAATTCTTGCAAAAATCAAATATGTCTGATTTTAATGAACTACAGGAAAAATAAAATAATATTAAAAACTTTCAAAACCCTTGGATTTACAATATATATAAAATAAAATTAAAAAAACAGTAAATTTCTTGCAACAGAACCTACAAACCATACAGAAAACCAAACAACCCAATATACATTAAAAAAATTCTAACGAACCCACTAATGTATTTATTCAAATACCTACATCTATAAATTAAAGAATTTCAACAAATTCTAGTAGCCTAAAAATATTCAATGAAAATTAAAAAAAAAAGAAAAAAAAAACATAAATCAGCCCTACGAAACCGCGGATATTCAAACAAATTAGAATACAAAAACGAAAATAATTCAAACAAAACAACAGAAAAAGAAATATAATTTGGCTCACCTCTCCCACAACAATACAATAAAAAACAAAAATAGGGAAAATGTTCTTCAAAGTCATTGACAAGCACTTCTCTAAAAACAACAAATAATCAACAAATAATCAAAAAATGTCAACAAAAATACAATCAAAATTAGTTACAGCTGCATGGATAACATGGAGAAAATAATAACTAAGTACAATAAAAATACTCAACAAAAGCCAATAACAATTACAACAACAAAATAATAACATACAGCAAATGTAACTGCAAAATAAAGAAAATTGCCCACTTAACAATAAATGCTTAACCAATAACATAATATACAAAAGCAATCGTAAATAATAACATTAACACAGAAGAAAAAATGACATATGGGCAACAGTAAAAAATTTTAAAGAAGGATATTATAACTACAAAATGTTATTCGGAAGAAAAACACAAACAATACAACCCTGTCAAAATATATATGGAGCCAAAAAGAAAACAATGTCTCCACCCAAATCAAATGGGGAATTATAAAAAGAGCAGCTCCATACAGTATTAACAGCATAAAATTCTAAATTATCCTTAGAAGAAAAAAAAAGCTATACTTAGTTTTAAACGTTTGAAATTTTGGTAAAAAATGTCGTTTTTCTTGTGCCAAATTTCAAACGTTTAAACATATGATTTAATCAAAAAAATCTTTTGGTCTTTCCTTTTCATAATAAGTAAACTTTTGACGATAAAGCTTTATCTTTATTAAGTTTGGGGCATTTTTTCATGATGGTATGATCATTTTTAGCGAATCTTTGGCTGTACCTATATATGTGTGTATGTGTGTGTGTGTGTGTGTGTGTGTGTGTGTGTGTGTGTGTGTGTGCTCGTGGGTGTATTAATGGATATTTTAATTCAACATTATTTCTCTTTAATATAAACGTTATTTCTTAAACAGAAAAATTAATGTCAACTGGCCGATATCGAGAAGACAAAAAAAAAATGTGCCTCCCGAAGTGAATCGAACATGTATTCCTTTTTAACGTTAGGGAAATCACTCTTATAGCGGAATTGGTAAGGGCACACTTAAAATGACCCAAAGTTAAATGTGCAATTAATATAGCCGAATTAGATTAAATTATCATATTAATTGACGTGTGCAAAAATACGCAAGTTCGCAAATAAATATATACGGTCCAGTTATCAATACACGATATCTCCTCATGGAACAGTTAAAACAGCTTGTACTCTCAAATGCATACGATCCGACAGATGTTGATGCCATGCCCCCTTGCACCTGTAGACAAACTATAGTAAGACTTATGGGTGGACTGAGAAAATAGGTAATATTTTCATTTATTTAATCTATAATGATAAAATAATATTCTAAATAAAATTATATGTCAATAAAATAAATGATATGTTGACGATAAAGTCATTTAGTAAAATAAGTAGTATTCAATAATTTATTAAAATATTACTTTTTTACTATAAATTGATGAAGAGTTTTATTGTCAACATTTATTTTATTAAAATATTATTTTGCTTGTTAACCTTGCTGGCTCTTTTGTGGAGTCTACTCTGCTACAGCTTTACGTTTCTACTGTGGTTTCCATAGCATTTAGGTTCTTACGAGGTGAAATGGCTAATTCAACGTCCAACCGATTTTGAATTCAGTGAGGCCTTCTCCTAGACTGGTTGCCAACCAAAGCTACAAAGTAATTAACATAGACCAGTTGCAACGTAACATCATCCAGCTGTTGCGGGCCCACCGTGTGGAAAGGTACTGGGCTTAATGGGCCGAAACCTTGCTGAAGCACGACGCTCAGCTGAAGATTGCACCTGGTCTGGAGCACTTGATGTGTATTTGTGCTCGAGAGCCGCAAGATATGAACAAAATTTACACATATGTTTTTGTTACATACAAATTAACATTAAATAAACTTACGTTTTGATCCAATGAATAATTATAAAGCTTTAATTTTTTCTTATTCACTTTTTATATTAAGTGTGATAAAAAAATAGTAACACTGCCAACACATTTCCACGATCCGCATATTAAAGGTCAAAGAGCCTCGCTTTGGCCACGTCTGTTTTAGATGGTTGGATCCATATCTTTCCAAGAGTATTTGAACACAGCACAGAAATACTAATTTCCTGACTGATAACCGCTACGCTACGTGCATGTCCATTATTTGTTTTATTATGATAAATGAAATATTAATTTATCAACATTTACTTTATTAGGTTAGAAAAAAAAGTCTTGTTGCATTTTGACATGGTCACTTTTATCTGTGGATAAGCGGATGGTGTAATGATTAATGGCATGGAATCGAATAACTGAGTTCGAATTCAGTTCATTACATTCACGTACTCGCAAATACACTTGGGAAAGGTATCTCTTTCCCCTCCCCTAGTTATTGGTAAATAGCAGGACGGATTTGTTTGGCGACCAGTCTAAGAAAAGGATAACTCCGAATTCAAACCAGCCTGAAGGGGAAGTGTCGAGGAAACTTGTGCAGTTTTTCTAAGGTATTGCTGTTAAACCCACTTTAGACCTCGACCTTGTGTCACATTCGGTAGTGACGTGGATGCGCTGAAAAATAGCCATTGTAGGCAAATGTCTATGCGTGGAAGTTAAAAAAAATATTAAGTCCTTCTGGGTAAGTACCTCTCCTTCGGGAAGGGCTTGGGTTTATAGCTCGGCACATGAGGCGTCCCCAAAAGGAGAATTGCCGAAGAGGCTTGGGTAAATTTTTCACGGTATTGCCGTAAACCCACTTTAAACTTCGACCATGTGTCACATTCGGTAGTGACGTGGGTGCGCTGAAAAATAGCCATTTAGAGAGAAGGACCCTCTTATTCCTGAAATCAAAATGAAAACAATATAAAACAAATAATAAAACAAATATGTACTTGTTTGCAAATATATTTTAATACTTGAAAATATTTAATAGTTAGCATTTTTCATTTTATACAAAATAGATAAATTATATGCCTGTAAAATTTCATTTTTGAAGTTTTTCAGTTTCCTAAGACATCGTTACTATTTGTCAGATGATATTTACAAAGCAGATAAAATATCCTATTAATTAATTTAATACTCGGTTAATTAATATAAAAAGTAGAAAGAATATTGACATTACAGAAAAATATTTTCGCTATTCTGTTTATATGAATGTTTTAATAAATAAATAATAATTACAGAAAGTTTGATTGAAATACAGTACTTTCCATTAATCTTAGAATTGTGATGGCAGCGAACGTTAAAATTATTGCTATTGAATTTTCATTATTACTTTTTTCTTTTCACAAATATTCCAAACAAACATCTGTGAAGATATATACATTATAGTGTACAAATTAGAACCTTAGTGATATCTTTATATAACACAAATTTAGGAAAATATAATCAATGCTTATATAAAGGGTCTTGTAATGCCATTTTTCAAGAATAGTTAGATAAGCTAAGATTTTAAAGTTATTTTTTCGCCCAATATAAAGCAGGCTCCATATCTAATAAGAAACTTTTCAACGCAATAAAACTAAAATTATTATTTTCAGATGTTAAAATTTAGCAAAATTGACTATAAAACTTATACTCGTCCCTAAATTCTTTATTCAATAGGTGCTTTTCTTTACATAAAGAGTTTACACTTGCCGCATTATACGAGGGGGTTCTGAAAATTTATTGCTCCCGCACCAAAAAATAAATGAGGTTTGTAAAATGTATTGCCGTTATTTTTAAATTTCTGTCATTCATTCCATTTTATTTTTATTTTTAGACTCGCTAAAAATAAGCAACATTACAAAGTGTCGGAAGTAATGCAAGTAAATATATTATTAGCTTTGTTAAGTAAATATATTATCCTTTGCTCATAAAGTGAATTAATATTTTCTGGACACTATTTGAACAAGCTATTTTGCGTTTCTGTCTTTCTATTTTGATGTAGCTACGTAATGTAGGGTTCCTATGACTTTTCTATAAATATTTTCATGATAATTATTCTGATAAACTTTCCTCTATAGTACCTAGACTTTATGAATTTAAGCGCAGTACTAGATTGGCGACAAGGTCTCATCATTTTATAGTTGAAATGAATAGATATAACTGTAGTGGACCGGCCGTGTGGTGTGGAAGGAGTAGAGAAGATGAATTATCTCTGGTTTAAGACTTCGATGACCGGTCCAGCTACATAAAAAATGTTGGACTTTAATGGCGTCCAAAGGAGGAAACAAGACAAATATATGTATGCGAACAAATATATATTAACAAACAGATAAAAACAGATTGATACACGAATTTACAAATACATTTAAAACATGTATAGAACGTTTAGTGTCTGTGCGGAAAGTTATTGTGTGTGTGTGTTTGAGTTGGAATGTCCGTACGGTTTGGTGAATCTTGTTCTAGCGTATTCCCTGAACATGGGAAACGCTAGTTGTGTGTGAGAGTTCACATACTGGAAATACCTCGCACCACGTGCGACAGTTGCCGACCTCCAGCGAGGCCGGGTGAGCCGCCCGTGGGCGCAGCTGTGGAAAGAAAGAGAGAGAGAGGCCAAGGGTCAACCCGTATTTATACTCCCGGGAGGGAGAGACCCCTGGTGAAGCGTTAAGAAAATGAGGGGGAGCTAACTGCGACAATACCTCCCCTCTGGATTAAAAGTGAGAAAAAAAACGAACTTTTAACATGTGAAAAGTTTTAAATATTGTTCTTGTGCGCTGAAAAGAAAATGTGTCTGTTGTTGCGATGCTGCTTCGACAAAATGTGCTTTGTATTTCTCTAGTGGGTCAGAGAAATGTCGGTAGTATTCTGCTTTTGTTCTTTTGTCCGATGCTCCACGTGGAGTTGGGTTTGTCAGTGACGTTGTGTTGAATAAGATGGCTAAGTGTGTTGAGCAAAAGTCGCCGAATTGGTTGAGAAGCTAGCTTATTTTTCTGAAGATCTGCAAAATTCCGTGAGTCGAATTTGCGCAGGCGATCTGTTGAATAATAAAATTCGCTTATTCGTGATTAAGTAAATCTTTGCAGTAAATTTTATGTGAAAGATGCATTGAAAATGTGATTCGAAACAGTGAGTCGTTCGAAGGATGATTTCGAAACGGTGGATCGTTCGAAATAATGTTAGGACATGATAAGCAAGCAATGGCGTAAGATGTCGCCACGTGGTGTAGAATTAATTGTTTGCGCGCCCTTTTGAGTTTCAGGATTGGACAGGATGCGATTGCAATGACCAGTTGCAAGTAGCGAGAAAATGTTGAATTTGCAATATTTGTAGCGACGAATAACGTGCATGCAAATTTTTCACAGTGATGTCGCATCGTATGTAATGGAACAGTGAGTCGTCCAGAGAGAAGTGTGCGTTCATCCAGTGAAACTTGAGAGCTTCCACGGTGCCATGCGGTAGAAAATACCGTAGAAAGTTGTTTGAAAGAGGAGTTTGAGCTGATGTGGAATATCTACCGAGTGCCGAATGAAGTTGAGAAAATTTGCTGTTATTGACGGTAGAATATCGTTCTCGCAAAATTCTTAAGTCATTCGGGTTGCATCGTTGCTGGGTGAGAAAGGACAGTGAGTCGCCTTTGTGAGATGGGGTTCACACTTTTTCTATTTCAGTCCAGAAGAAAGTAGAATTTGTTTTTAAAAAAAAAAAATGGTGTCTCTGCTGGGTAGGCCGGGTGAAGTTGAGGTCAAGTGTTGCTGAGAGAAAGAAAAGGTCAAGCAAATGTAGACCAGTAGAAAGAAAGGGTTGTGAAGGCTTGCTTATACGTAGTAGTAATTGTTGTTACCACGTGGTGTAAGAAGATTTCCTTTCTGCGTGTAGGAGACGGCTATTTTATAGACATGTTGTCTGAATTAAAGTTCTTGTGTTGATGGCTCCGCGTGCGTAGGAGAGAAAAGTTTCCAGTATTTGTGTTGTGTGTTTCTCTCATTTGAAAGTTTTGTATGAGAATTTGTTCGCAAACACATACCGTCCCGTGTGCGTGTTCATGATCACGTCGGGGTCACCATTTGTAGTGGACCGGCCGTGTGAGAATAGAGGAAGTAGAGAAGATGAATTATCTCTGCTTTAAGACTTCGATGACCGGTCCAGCTACATAAAAAATGTTGTTAGACCTTAATGGCGTCCAAAGGAACAAACAAGACAGATATATGTGTATGCGAACAAATATATATTATTAAACAGATAAAAACAGATTGATACACGAATTTACAAATACATTTAAAACATGTATAGAACGTTTAGTGTCTGTGCGGAAAGTTATTGTGTGTGTGTGTTTGAGTTGGAATGTCCGTACGGTTTGGTGAATCTTGTTCTAGCGTATTCCCTGAACATGGGAAACGCTAGTTGTGTGTGAGAGTTCACATACTGGAAATACCTCGCACCACGTGCGACAGTTGCCGACCTCCAGCGAGGCCGGGTGAGCCGCCCGTGGGCGCAGCTGTGGAAAGAAAGAGAGAGAGAGAGAGAGAGAGGCCAAGGGTCAACCCGTATTTATACTCCCGGGAGGGAGAGACCCCTGGTGAAGCGTTAAGAAAATGAGGGGGAGCTAACTGCGACATAACCGTAAGTTCTGTGCTAAGTTTCTTCTCTCACACTTCTCGTTTGTGAAACCAGAGTTTCTTGCTTTCCAGTCAACTTTAATCTTCAAAAATTGAAATCCAATTATCTGCTGTCTTCCTAATTCATGTTCTTTTATTGTTCTCACTCCTTAATAGTTTTTTTCTCTCATATTCTGTAACACTCAGTAATCCCTTGCGTCTTAGTGGCTTTGCTTGGTGTGAAATGATTAAAAAAACAAACTACGAGACCAGCAAGATTTTCAATCACCTTTTCTCGATCAACATTCTTTTCCTATGTTTTTCGTTTAATTTTTCTCACTTTGACGTAATATTAATAACTAACGGTCTTTTTTCTTCTGTCCAAGTTTGATCCTGTTCATTCATTTTATTTTAGCTTATTTTCTTTTGATCTCTAAATTAATTTCTATTCTTGGTCTGCAAATCAATATATTCGCCCATGAAAAGTACCATCTCTCAATTTTTGTATTCCCTGGTCCCACCAAGGCAAACCATCATAGCAAGAACACGTCATGCAACATATATAGTAGCAAACCACCCAAATTCCCTCCACATTCCATCGGTGAGAAGAAAGTTCCACTCGAGCAGCTTCTTTCCCTGAACCACTGCCTTGTGGAATCGACTTCTAACAGGATGTTTCCACGATCGCTACAATTTTAACCTATTCAAGGCTAGGGTTAATCGTCTCCATCAGCTATACACACAAATGGCCTCGAGTGGCTGCCGGGCCTTGTAAAGGGTTGAACTCACTTTAAGAAAAAATTCTTCACGTGATTGATTCCGCGTCAATTGTTGTTGGTTTCAGAGATGTTGATAATCTTCCTCCAAATGTGACTTCAGAAACAGACTGAATTTCTATTGCAAAAATTGTTCAATAAAATCTATTAACTGTAACTTATCGGAAAATGATATTTTCCATTTAACTAGATTTCATGCTACGAACTCTGTTGACCAATTAAAGAAAACTTGAAAACGTTTAAAGGAATCAATTCACAAGAATTCCCTGAAAGTTTATAACTTCAGTTATGCAGACTTGATGTAAGGGCAATAACCTCCTAGAAAAGTTATCTCCCTTGCAACTTATAATGAAATTACAAAGGTGATTTTTAGTGAGATAACCAAGAAATATTTCTTGAAGATATCGTAAAGTCATTTTATCTGTATCTGCTTTTATCTATATCGCCCCCACACACGCACTCACACTTACACACGTATACACACACACATAAGTGTGTTTAAAGAATGAAACAATGGGAAACTTATTAGTGACGCGTTTCCTTCTGAGAATTAACTCGGCTTTATAGACAAAAAGTGAGGCGGGGTGGGGGATAAATACAACAAACAGTTTACATCTAAACGTTAATGTTACAGAGACGCTCAAATTTAAATATGAATATGAATTTTAACGTCCGATGTATCTAAATGTTAAATTAGCCAATCTCATTTATATTTTTATTACTTTATTTATTTCATCAATATTCCTTGTACACTATATTCCTTTAATCGTAATTTTGTGAGTAAAGGAAATATACTGTACGACCCTAAACGTAAGTTACTGTAAAGGACTCCGAAATTAGGGCACTTTCAATACATTTTTAGTTTAATAAATTATTTTCTCTCTTGATCAAAATTGTTCTTTAAGTCGAAAATTATGATCAGACATAATAAGTCTGTTAAACAAATAATGAATTTGGTGTATTGTTTTGCAAAAAAAACTTTTGTTATCGCTTATTTAAATTTCCAGATATTGCCCACAATGGATTGCAAAGGTCATTCTTGTTTTTGTTTTGCAATCTATGTCCCTTTAAATACACGGGCGACACATTTGTTTTTGATATATTCATTGAATCATATATCAAATTAAATTTTCATAATCGATTAGATGCTTAATAGACAATGTAAATTTGTCAAAGTAACACAGGAATTAGCAAGTGTGGGAGTACTATATATATATATATATATATATATATATATATATATATATATATATATATATATATATATATATATGTATGTATTACCTGTATATATATATATATATGTATTACCTGTATATGTATAATGTATATATATATATATTATATTAATTACCTCCCCCCCCCCTCTCTCTCTCTCTCTCTCTCTCTCTCTCTCTCTCTCTCTCTATATATATATATATATATATATATATATATATATATATATATATATATACATATATATATATATATGGGAGGGGTCAAAAGTAGGTATACAGTAAAATGATGTTTGTATATTTAATATTATATGTTCTCTATTTGTTACTGTATATGTACTTTTGCACACCACACACATTATATATATATATATATATATATATATATATATATATATATATATATATATTTAAAAAATAAACCAGTTTGTCTGATGACAGCAAAAGTGTGAAACGCAGGGTCACAAACTCATATCCATACAACTTATTGTGTTAGTTTAGGTACCTTAAATGTAAAAAAAAACAGTATAGCTTGACAAGAAAGGCCTTAAATTTGATGAAAAATTTTTTTATCTGCTTAACTATATATATCATTATTAAGAAGAAATACCGAAGTATTTTTTGAGTATTTTTAAAAAATTCTTTACGCATGTCCGAAATTTTAGTTAAAAATCTTGTTTTTTTTTGTCAGCGAAATTATTGAAAAAAAATCGATATCAGCCATATTTTAAAAATTTTTTAAACTAAGTTAAAATCCGAGTTTAAATTTCTTTTAAAAATCAATTATAGGTTTTTCAAAATTTTTTTAACGAAAATTATCTAATTTAAAGATTATTTAATATATTTCTAAGGAAACTTTTACTTACTTCCTTCGAAAAAAATGTGGTTTAAAATAAAGGGAGGCGATCTTAACATCTTTCGCTATTGACAGGCAATGAGTGATGTGTTATCATCACATATCGACAGCTAACGTGAGATCCGAATGATCATACGGAAGGACATAAATGACGTCACGTAGCTGTAGCCCCCTAAAGTCAATACATATCTGCTTGATAAAACATTTCTATCTTAAGTAAAAATCATCACAAACATATCAATAGTTATTTTGTTACACTCTGCAGCCTATTTGCCCTGAAATAAATATTGAAAAATAACTTATGTCATCATCTGAACAAAATATCAAGGAAACTTTTGATCTGCACCCCATGAAACTAAGTATTTCCTGAAAGCAAAGAATGCTCTTTCATTTCTGAGTGAAATTGGTTGGTGAAATGAAAATGATTATAAAAAATTTTTTCTGGGCATAAAATATGAAAAAAAAAATAGTTAAAATTACTATACCTGAACATTTGAAACCAGGCTTTTTTTTTTTGTGCATGTTTTTTATTTGAAATCAGCATTGAGGAAAACAGTGTTGAAATTAAGCCAAAAAAATTGACTTCGACATTGCCAGCCAACAATAACAAGTTGTCATCACCTTGTAAAAAAACCCAATTTTTTCTTTTTTTCTCTTTATAATTTATGTTTGAGAAATGGCTTGATGTATTTTTGTTTTTTAACACATTTTGAGCAGGGTGATGACAATGAATCTTTATGAGCTGCAGACAGAATGGACCAAGGACTCAGAGGCAATACTGGATAGTTTGTTTGAATTCACAATGATCACCGAGATTGTTTCATTTCTAGACATAAAGAACAACATATAACTAACTAATAAGGAGCAAAAAAAAAAAAAAAAAAATGTAAATTAGTATGATGACAAAAATTAAATAATATCAGCTATTGCTAGGTAATTTTCTTTTCTTTTTCTTATTTATATGAAAAATATGTAAATGAATTAAAATCTCAATGAAGACTTAAAACTAAATCAAAAAATATAAAAAACGAAAAAAAAAAATTGTCGAAAAATATCTGAGTGCGCCAAATTTCAGTGCTCGGTTGGATATGTTATCTTTCTTATTTCATAACAAAAAAAATATTCATGTATTAAAAAATCTATAAAAAGAATTTCACAAATTCAAGAAATATATTGAAAAAGTAGCTATATAAAAAAATTAAAAATAAATCAAATGGTACAGTATGAAAATGAATCGTAACTGAAAAATTGACAGACGGCTCACTGAAAGAAAAAAAGTGAAAGCTGTAAAACAACTTCAAATATAATTGAAATTGCAATGAAATATGTAAAATGATAAATGAAATAAATGGTATTTTTAAAAATGTAGCAATGTTGATGGTGAAAATGGCTTAGGATGATGTTCAAATTTTTGTAATGAGTAAAAAACGCTAATTCAAAATGCACAACATTTGTCTCGCTAAGAATTTGCAACACCATTGACACTCAAGTCACGTGACCTTTTAATACTTGTTACCTCCCGTACATTTTAATAACAACCGTTTTAACGATTTTTTTGAAGACAAAATTACATTTTTTAATTACAAGCTTTGTTCGGAGTAGTCAAAACGATACAATTTACAAAACACTAAAACAAGATCTATATCATAAGGACACTTAGAAAACCCTACGCGGCTTTTAACTAATTTTAAAATATTTTAACAACTTAATGTAAAAAATGTATTATAATTAAATAATTTAGAAATAACTGTATTAAAAATTTATTATTCATCGAAAAAATTTTTTGCTTTCAGAAAATATTGTCCATATTAATAAAAACAGCTAAAAGCAAATAAAAGCATTTGAAATTAAATAATATATTTGTTTTATTGAGTTTTGTATGTTACAGTTCGGAGCTGATTTTCAGGTACGAGTGGACCAATTACAAAAAAAAACAAAACGTGATTTGCATTCTTCAAAGCCTTGTGCTTTTAACTATTGTAATCACTAAACCCGACGCGAGCGAATTTCTAGAGTTTTCATAAAATTAGTTATGGTGGGGGGGGGATAATAAATATAAAAAAATATTTCTGTCATGACTTTAATTAAAAAAAACATATTTATAATAATTTCGATCATCTGTGAATACTTTCTGAAAGTTTCATTAACATCCGACAATTATTTTAATTTTTGCAAAATTTCCAAAAATAATGTGTGTCATACAAAAAAAAAAGTGATAAAAATTGTATATGTTATTTCACTCGTGACGGTGATACAAAGATAAACAAGGTTTTTTAATCAAAATTTCGAATATTCTAAAAAGAAGAAAAAAATTTTGAAAAATAATGAAAAAAACTTTGGTCTTTCCTCTTCCAGATAACATAAGCATTTAGACGATAAAATTTTGTTTTCGTCAAGTTTGGCGTCTTTTTAATCATGCTTATGCCATTTTTTAGCGATATCGTAGATCGTAATGTTAGTTCTATCATTGAGATTGAGCGCTTTCCATTAAGTACCGCGCATATAAAATAATACATATAATACATATATATATAAAACACACACACACACACACACACACACACACACACACATATATATATATATATATATATATTTATAGAGAGAGAAAGAAAAGGGAGAGTGTCTCTCGCATATATATATATATATATATATATATATATATATATATATATATATATATGTATGTGTGTGTGTGTGCGTGTGTGTGTGTGTGTGTGAATGTCTGATTTTTCCTTTGATTTGGTGCATCAACATTGACAATAAAAATTTTTTCTTAGTTTATTTTGGTATTTTTTATATTGCACCAATGGAATTTAATCCTTTCTTCTTATTATTAATTTTATTATTATTATCGTCGTTCGCGCGGTTTTCGTTTTTCAACCGGAGATCTTGCATTGTGGGTGTTCAACATTAAGTTTCAGACAGAGAGCACCTTTCGCAGAATATTTGCTGCGCCAAACAACGCAGAAACGATAGGATAATAGGGTTTATTCTGATTTTATCGCTGTACAACTTCAAGATCGGTGGTATCGACCGCAACGCCCTAATGATGGCTAGGACAATAGTAGCCTGAACATTCTGGCAACATCAATCCAAAGATCAGTATATTTCTTAAGCTTGTCAATTTATTTTACCTTGATATTATAGTCACCAAACAGTCATGTCGGTGAGGAGGCATTTCCTTGTTTCTTTTTCAACGACAATGTGGTCTGGTATGATTGCCTCAAGGACGCAGTGTGTTTAGATTTTAAATTTCCGCAAGATATTGACTTGTTCGTTTTCAATCAGCTTCTATGGCTTGGGTCGGTACCACTTCCCGCCAACTTCAAGTCCTTACACTTCCTACATCGGCACCAAATGCAGATGGGAGACACTTGTATTCTTTCTGCGCAAGCGTTTTACAAGCGCTAATGATATGGGTGATATTTTCCACATCCTTGCCACACAGCCTGATCAGTATTAATTCTTGGTCTTGAACGGCAACCAGTAGGCTTTATGTTTTTATTCTTTTAATTCATTTTTCATCCAACGATCGTATGAATCCTTTGTCTTTGACTTTGGTATTCCTTTGAAACTATCTATGAAGCGGTATCGCTTCTCTCGCGTTTAGCTTCTCTCGCGTTTAGCCTCTCTTGCGTTTAGCCTCCAACGACTTACGTTCACTGGTTACACACTGTTCAACATCAATGATGCCTCTACCTTCTTCTTTTATTGTGTACAACCTTATCATATGTAACATTTGGTGTACGGTACCATTCTCAAACAATTCAGGTCACTCTGCTCAAAATTTGTAATTGCTTCTTTTCCCACTCAACCATACCTCCACTATACCTTAACATAGATACAGCCCAGGTATTAAAAGTTATAAGATTACGTGCTCTCTGAGGAATACCAAGGTATTTGTACCTAGTTTCATCTGGGTTAGCGATGTTTTCCTCTGTTGCCAATTCGATCCCTGTACTAGCTACTCATTTCCTCTCGCTTCATCGACAGTAGATCACACTGGTTATCCCAAACTCCATACAAACGTAAATGTTGCAGTAAATGTTCAAAATTGCACCAATTAGTAAAAGTGCCTCCACACTAATGACGAAGAATTTGATATCGTCCGTAGAAAAGAGATGGTTGATGGCATTCTCAGTTCTGTCTTTATCCAAGATGTATTTTTAATCGAATTTACCCCAATCAAGGCTGTAAAGCCACTAAGACACAAGGTTATTGCTGGGCGTGAAAGAATTAGAAAACAGAAAACATTATGAAGGAGGGAGGACAATAGAAGAGTAATCAGGAAAACAGTAGATAATGATTGACATTGCATTAAAATTTTTAAAGTTTAATGCAGGCCGGAAAGAACTGAACCACAAGCAAGAAGTGCTAGAAACGAAAGTGTTAGCATAGAACATACGGTTACATCTAGCCAGTTTGACTGTAAACGGATGAGACATTGTTGCTAATCTAGTACCACGCATAAATTCACAAAGTCTAAGTACCACAGCGAAGTATTATTATTATTATTATTATTATTATTATTATTATTATTATTATTTGATTTTTGTTGTATACACATTTCCGGGTCCCAACCAGAGACCTAAGGTCAGAAATGACTTCATGACATTTTCCACAGATCATTTTTGTAAAAAATGAAAAAAAACAAAAACACTACGATCACACACATTTTACATAGTTAAAGGTCTTCGTAATGAATTAGTGAGCTGTACTCACAAGTACAACTCACACATTGCAATTTTTTGTATTGCTTTAAAGCATGGGCTACTAGGAATGCCTTCAATGGGTCGATCAGAACCTTTTCCAATCAATCCGTGGGCTCCAACTACCATTGGAATTATTGATGTCTCATTTTTGAGATTTCCATTTCAAAATGCTTGTATTTTGATCATTTTTGAAGATCTTCAGAGATACATTACAATCTGCAAGATGGTCAATTGTTTCTGGATCTATATCGCAGAATCTACATTTGAGGTCAACACAATTTTTCAGTATGTGTGCTTGGTAATTTGTAGTTAGCAAGCATTGGTCCTGTGCAGCAAGAATAAAACTTTCGGTTTCAGATTTTAACCTGCACTACGCAATCACTGGTGTGTGCGAGGTTTGTGTTTGGTATGGACAGAGTATTGACCTTGTCATGCCATCATTTCTGCATTTGGTAAATTGCATTTGCTTTTGCTTTCTTTTTTAGGTTCTTTGCCGCTGCAGTAGGCGTATTATGGTTTACTTGCACTTTGTTTATTTTTAATTTGTTGGCTTCCTTTATTACTGAATAAAGTTTCTTATTTCATTCATAATCTTTGACACAGACCATTATTCAGTCTTCTCTAGTTTTTAGATATATTTGAAGACCAATTTTTTTCTAAGACAGTTCTAGTTGAGCTAATCATTTGCCTCCTTCGGATCTGGGCATATACAGATGATCAACACCAGCCTTAGCATGATGAATGCGGTGGCAAGTGAGAAGCTTTCTCACGTTAACATCCATTCGCTTATTATCAGTTATTGCCCAGTTATGATTTTGAAACTCAGCAATAAACACTATCCCTGTGGTGCAATACGCACCACAGGGATAGTGTTTATTGCTGATATTCTGTTTTGTGAATTCAATTCGGTATTTAACACCAGATGCACACGCGTGTAGTATTCCTTTCTTACTTTCTCCTTCATTTGGATATGCTGTATTCGATCTTCTTTCATGACTACGAGGTATTTATAGGATTCTTCTTGTTCCAGTTCCCTAATCTTTGTGACAAAATCTAGATCTAGTGAGTGTATTTCTCTCTTTCTTGAATGTTACTTTTGCACATTTATCTAATCAAAAATCCATACCGAAATATTTTACAGCATTGAGGTTACTCTTCAACTCATTGTCGTCTTTGGCAAAGAGTTTGATATCCTCCATGTAGAATAGATGATTAAACACTTTCTTTTTTACTTTGTATTCATAGTTATTACCGTTTAGTTTATGCAAAAGGGCGATTAAGGGAAGACAGAACAGAAGGGACGACAGGGAGCCTCCTTGAAAGATTTCTCGTCGGATATTCAAACAACTGGAAGTGGTAGTACCGTTGGTGTGATTTAGGTATAAATGTGGTTTTCCACAGTTTCATGCTATCTTCAAGGGAACTTACTATCACCGAGGAGGCATTGTACATTTCCAAAGCTTTAAGGATCCAAGAATGTAGCATACTATCAAAGATTTTACGGTAGTCTATCCAAACTCTGTTAAGATTTCTACCGTTTTTCCGGCAATTTTCCAGGATCATTTTATTTATTAGTAGTTGAGCTTAGATTATTTTGTCATATTCTTTAACAGATATATTTTTATCTAATGGCACTGACATATCTACGAGAAGATATTTTTGTAGTCTTCAGTCACGATATTTCGTCTATTAGATTTACATGTCTGTCTGTATGAATGGCAAAGTTCCTAAGAATATTATTATTATTATTATTATTATTATTATTATTATTATTATTATTATTGTTGTTGTTGTTGTTGTTAAAAATATTTTTGACCTACATTTGTTTTATAATCACATTCTGTGTCATAACCAGTGAACTAGGTCAAGTGATATTTTGTTGTTTCCACTTAAACAAAAGTTGTCATTATTATTATTATTATTATTTCCTTTTCCTTCCGGATCCCAACCAGAGACCTAAGCTCATAAATGACATCATGACATTTTCCACTGATCATTTTTGTAAAAAAAAAAAACCCCGAAGATCACAAACACTTTACTTAGATGAAGCTCTTCGTATTATTATTATTATTAAACAAAATGGTTGACGTAAATCTTCCAATATTTTTCAACGGTTAAGAGAAGAGCGTGATATAAGAAAAGATAAAGAAAAGAAAAAACAAAATGTTTGACAATGTTAAACAATATTTCAACAGAATGTCTGTCTTCAAGTTTTTATAAACAATTTTTTTTTTCAAGTATAAAAATATAAAAATCTACAACGACTGTAATTTCGACAAACATCTTAAGGCGCCCATTCTGAAAAATTATTCAGAATCTACCGTCCTTTCAACCTTTAAAACGCATGCATGAGGATTGTTACGTATGCAAATTACTAACTTCCCATCCTGGGGGAATGAACAGAATAACAAGAGAATTACATAAGATTTTTGCTAAGCTCTTTGATTAATTCCTCTTAGTAACTAATCAACTAAAGGAAAATTTCAAGATAAACAAGATCACCGCCATATTATTATTTAAAGAAAGAATAGGACAAAACTTACATTTCATCATTAACAGAGATGGACTGATTATTTCTCAATATGTATTATAGATTCTTTTGTGGAAGTCAATTTATTCGTTTTTTATTAACCTGAACTATGAAAGACAGTGTCCTTGACTTTCTAAAGAGTGGAAAATCACTTGCATCGGGCGCAAACAATTTACAATGATACAATCCTTTTTTAACTTATTTCCTTTACATTGCGGTTGTTCTGTCTGTTGTTATGAATTCTGGGATGCTTTTTTTCCTTTATGTATTTTATTAGACGAGTCTATCGTGCAAATTCATGAATTCAAAAAGCCACGGATTCCGTTTAATCCTACTATTTTTTCACTTGTTGATTTTCCAGTCAGTACGCATGTTTTTATTTTATTCTTCCAATTCGCGCAGGTTTATCACTTGTCTTTTTTACAACCAAATATTTCGCTTCGACATGTTTTCCTTGATTTTTGTCTTGTCAGTTATGAGCCATGCGTGATACACGCTTAAGCGATCATGTATCTTTTGATACATGATTGACGAGGCAGATTTTTTCCCACAGTAGTTTGCCATTTCTTTCTGCGGTAGACTAGTTGCCATTCAAGGCTATAGAACCCGGTCTGTCCTGCTATTTACCCATAGCTAGGGGGAGAACTAGAGGATTCATACCTTTCCTAAGGGTATTAGCACGTAAGTGAATGTAATGGATCCGACTGGAATTCGAACTCGGCTCTCCGACTTCTCTATTTACCTTCTTTAAAAAATAATTTTTACATCATTGCACAAACCCATTTTGATTTCTATTTCTTTCTCTTACACCATTTTTTCAACTGAGTCAAGCAGGTCAGTCAAATGCGGCATATTATTTGTTGTGGTGGGATCCACCTAATCTGCATAGGTGACTACCAACTATATAAATAATGGTTGATACCGGAAGACGACAGAAAGTGGAATCACGAGATCCAACTAGAGACTCTGATCGACTGCGACTAGTCAACACATTCTCCAGGAACGTCTTCCCAGAAATATACAGAAATACTATATGTACTTATTGTGTACACTTTCTTGTTCTAATACATTCTTGTTCCAAGTACATTTTGTGTTGCATTATTATTCCATGCATTAGGCGAGATTCAACATTGAGTCAAGACTCAACATTATTGATACCGATCGATAGTACTATTTGACTTTCCATGTCGCAAAGTTTACTTTTGTCTGTTTTTAATTTTGATGGATGTGGGCAATTTTCGTTTTATTCATCGCTTATTTTGAGTTGATGTTTCTTTAATTATCACTGGAGTATCCATCAATTGTTCGACTCTTGGTTTTGTGCTTAGGCTTCATTGATCTTTCAATATGACTTCCTATTACTATTCCTAATAAATTAATTATTTATTGTTTATATTGTCTATGAAAAGTAGTCATTCCTTCAGTTAAATTACTTCTTCACTTTCTAATGTGCTTGTGTGATTTTCTACTAATTCTACGTTTGATATCTTCTGTTCAAAATAATTTCGCTCAGCCACTTTGTTGTTTCATAATTCCAACGTTTGTTTTCCGAAGAAAGTTTAGTTGTATAGATCAGCAGTCAATAACATAAGTAAAAATCGATGATGATCTGGCTTCTGCTATTGATCATCAAGAGAATGCCTACCGGACATGACACATAAAATCCGGTCTGTGTGTATAAATATATTATTTATAATATATTTCGTTTCTGTTCAGCGCGAATGTTAATACAATGATAAAACCAGATGCTGGGGACACAAGAGAGAACGGTTATCTTTAAGGAATATCTGGTTTCACCTGGAGAGTATTTTGGTCCTTATCATTGACGACAGCAATTAGTTAAATGGGAAATAGTGACATGCAGCCAGGCATGACCGTCATTCTCTTCTTACGGTGGATTTCTATCTAATGTTTTAAACTTTTTACTTAGGTAAGGTTTGATATCAAAATCGGTTTGTTCTATTCGACACTAAGTGAAGCAAAACTTAGATCTCTCTTACAATGTAGAATAACTAAAAATTAAATTAAATGTTAAGGATGAACAACAATGAATCTTGTTCTCAGCCGAAAATCCCCTGCCTTTCTAACAAGTCTAGTGGCACAGTAAGCGAATGGCTGCTTTGTCTTCACAGATAATATCCTATAGGTACCCCCAAAGATTAACAAAAAAATGAGCATACATGATGAAAAGATGGCTTTTTTAGGTACCTATATATATATATATATATATATATATATATATATATATATATATATATATATATATATATATATACGTCGGTAAATAATACAAGTGAATCCTAATAATATATTTTATCTCCAAACTCCTTGCAAGATTAATTCTTGCGGAGAGGAATGGCTATTCATATGGGGTATCATTGGATTTCTATTATATGTAATTCATATATATATATATATATATATATATATATATATATATATATATATATATATATATATATATATATACGAGGGTCATTCAATAAATAAGGTGAATTTTTCGGTATAAGGACTTCTAATACAGATAGAAGCTTACTTTTTTTTATTTTTCAACGTAGTCTCCCAGCACTGTCACACATTTTCCCATCTGTGCACAAGCTTCCGTATTCCCTCAGTGTAAAAATATTTGCACTCATGTCTCAGCCAGTTGCCCACAACACTTTTGACTTCATCGTCACTTTTAAACTTCGTGCCTCTCGTGAACGCTTTCAAGGTACCAAACAGGTCAAAGTCTGAAGGGGCAAGGTCTGAGCTGTAAGGGGGATGAGGGAGCAGTTCCCAGCCCAGCTCGTTGATGGTCTGCACCGTTTGGGCTGCTATGCTGTTTGTGCTCTGCAGTAAGCATCTTTGGCACTCACCAGCAGCTGACCTTGTGTGCTGTCCCAACAGATAAGTCCTTGCAATGTCATCCACTGTCACACTTCAGTCAGACTGAATGAGGTCATTGACTGATTCGATCACCTCAGGAGACCACACTTCTGTAGGCCTCCCAGGCCTGTCTTCATCCTCAACACTGCTCTGTCCTTCTTTAAATAATTTAGCCCACTTGTAGACATTTTTTGGCTGAAACATGTGGCACCATACACAGTTGACATTCTCCTATGAATTTCAACTGGTTTGCACCCTACAGCAACCAAAAACTTGATAACTGACCGCTGTTCAATCCTGAGCATGCTTCTTGGTCGGCCAAAACTCTGAAAGTTTTTTTTAATCTGCAAAAGAAATTAAATCTATGTGAAAAAGAAGTAAAAAAAAAAAAAAGTAAGCTTCTATCTGTATTAGAAGTCCTTATACCGAAAAATTCACCTTATTTATTGAATGACCCTCGTATATATATATATATATATATATGTGTGTGTGTGTATGTGTGTGCGTGTATATATATATATATATATATATATATATATATATATATATATATATATATATATATACACAGACACACACACATGCATATATATTTTTTTAACACGGTGGTAGGTGTTTATTTAAGGCGTGACAGACGGATCTAATTTTTTTCTGCGGTGGACATATCTGTACAATTACTTGGGGAATATAACGTGAGCGCTTTTTATATCATTTTTAACTACTCGGTAATCTTTACTATAGCTATCGTTCTTAACGTCGTATATGGACGCCCGTATTTACAAAAATCGGCACGTTTATACACACAAAAAACTTTCAAAATTCTTTTTTGGATAGCAGAATTGTAGTAAGTTTTTCCATTCATGATTAGTAAATATATTTTTTTTACTTAATAACAATATCACCTAACCAGGAAAAATTCATACAGAAAATTAAAAGATTTAAAACATTATAAATTATTATAATTCATTTTTTTTAAATGAAAACAATTCTTGTAAAAATTCATTATTCATTGAAAAAAATTTTTTTTCTTAAGAAAATTGTGACCATCATATACCTTATTTATAAAAGCAATTCAAATTTTCTCTAATTAAATAATGTCTTTCTCTAATTAAATAATGGCTTTTTTTATTTTAAGATTCAGGGAGACGCAAAAAACAAGGTTTTTAAAGAAAGTTTCGAACGTTCTAAAAAGATTAAAAATATAATTTAATAATTAAATAATCTTTTAATTTTTTCCTCTTAATAATAACAAAAAAAAACACTTGACGATGAAACTATGTTTTTTTTTTAAAAGTTTGAAGCATTCTTTCATCATGCTATGCTCATTTTTAGCGAATCTGTGGAGGTACCAAATAAATATATTCTACCTATTTGGGAAATGTATAAATCCATCTCTTTCCCCCTAGATATGGATAAATATCAGGGCAGACTAGGTTCTATAGCCTTCAGTGACAACCGGTCAAGAAGGAGGAAAACTCTGAATTGAAAACTGTATATCACCCTGACGAAGCACATACTATGCAGCTAAGGAAAGGGTCGTTCGCATTGGCGATGATCCCGACTACATCCGACTCTTTACAACGATGTCGATTTAATCTATCAGAGCAGAGCACATCAGTCAAAAGAGCCGAAAAGGCGATAATATTACATTCTCCATAGCCAACACATCCTATAATCCTCTAAATAAACTGCGAGAAAAAAACTCCAAATCTAAGTGACACTGACGATAAAAATAAAGAAATCAAAATTCAATAAAGTGACCTTCAACCTGAGAATTGATGTCCTAAGTATATTTAAAAACTGACAAATACACCAGTCCAACCGAGACACCCTGGCAGATAGTCCTGTATGACGTCACTATCATAGATTAAACGTTGAAATGGTCTATAAACGTTAAGAAAAATAACGTCTTTAGTCATTCCTTATTTTTCACAATAACCAGAACTTCCACAATCCAAATAATTTACATCCACAATTTTTCCTATCTTAATAATGGCCAGAAGTTTAAAGCGCTTGATCTCAAAAGTATCGACAATATTTGTTGCAAATATAAATATATACTTGCACGTAAGCAAGAGAAGTTAACTAAAAGATTCACTCATACAATCCCACTACCTGAATGCAAACATTAGTTTCAAGACTCTAAAATTATACCTTATAGTGGAATTGGTTGGTTAAATCATACCGTGTTCCATGGCAGTTTTCAGTTCAATCCCTTGGCACTGAAAAATCTGTAGGGGAGTTATATCTCTGAGCAAATAATTATAAACCCCCTACAAACAAAATACTCGTAGAACATTTTTGTAGTCTTAGAGATACGAGAGAAAGCAATTGTGAGGGTTGATTCTCATTGGTCTATAAAGGGTGACACCCTGTAACCTTTTTGTTTTATTGGCATTAATGTCTTACTTGGGATGATTCCGATTAAAAACAAAAATCATATACAGTGGTTCAGGGGAAGAAACGGACAAGCGACATAAATGTGAATAAACTGGCGATATGAAATATCACAATCAAAAAGAGAATAGTCAACTTTTTGTTCAGATATGACAACAGACACCTGAAGAAGGCTTGTGAGTTCTATGATTGAAACATTGTAACCACAACAACCAAGAAGAGTATGGTGGTCCGAATTACAAATATATCTATAGAATTATATTTTCTTATTTTTGCCTGAGAACATATAAGAAATGGCACTCGCAAAAAAACATGGACTCACGTTATATATATATATATATATATATATATATATATATATATATATATATATATATATATATATATATATATATATATATATATATATAGACCTGGCATCTCGACTTCAGTCACTTTCCAATAACATTGTAGATTCTTCCTTGTATTTTATCAAGAATCTTTATAGCTGGAGCACCAGACCAGATGTGGCGGCAATATTCAGAACAAGAATGAATTATACATATGTAAGATATACTCTCTCTCATATATATATATACTCTCTCTCATATATATATATATATATACATAATACACCAAGAGTTTTTATTTGCAAATTTTTATGTAATAGCGTTATCTACCTTACACTGGTATTTTTACGAAGCCGAATGGTGAAAGATTCTGGTGATAAAAAATTGTCTAGCATGACATAGTGAACAAACTTTCCTAGCTGCAGACATAGCAATTTATTCAATATACTCTTTCAACTTCATGCTATCTGAAAACGTTTGCCAGAGAAGGTGCAATGATCATTCTCCTGGAGATTAATAGCAGCCATGCTGATGAAAGGCAAAAAGAGTTCTCTCAAAGGATTAAAAGAGACCAGTTTCGCTTTTGAGGCATTACAATTAACAAGCGACTCCTTGCTCCATTTTATACATTCTTTCAACGATAGGCAAGCGAGAGCTATATTGCTTATCTGAAAGAAATCCCTGCAAGGTGAAATGTTTAACCAATTCAGAGTTAATTAGAACCTAATTAATTAGAGCCTCTAGTACTTTACCAAAAGGAGGTAGATGGCTAATAGGCTGATAGAAGGATCAGGTTGTTCGCACGAGTTTTTATAGACTGGAACTATCGAAGAGTATTTCCAACAAGCAGGAAATGAAGAAGCAGCAAGGCATTTATTGTAGAGTTTAGAGAGAACAGGAGCCCCTTCAGGAACACATTTCTTGAGAACTATTGCAGGGATATCATCAAGTGAGGATCTAGTATAGAAATGATAGCAGAAACCATAGACAGAGTCATATGCATATCACTCAACGGAGTTCTAAGTGTAAAATCAGGCAAAGATACTCCAGATGTGTCAAGAGTAGAATTTGAAGAGAATTTGCAGCATGAGACATTAACACCTCAAATTGAGTGAAGAGAGGAGAGATTGAAGTCTTATTCTTATCTAAAGACACTATTACAGAGCCGCCAGTAATCGTGAGAGCCAAACTTATTAGAGGTTATACGGTGCTGGACATTTTCTTCACAGATGAAGTATAGACTTGAAGCGACAAAGATGTGAGTCCACCGACGAATATTGAGTATGTGAGAAAGTTTTAAGGAGAACAGAAACTAGAAAGAACTACAAAGAACAAGCTTCTAGCAATCTGAAGGAGACATTTTGGGACACATAATGAGGAAAGAATTCTTGAAGAATGTAACACTCACAGGGTTAGGGTTAGGGATGAAAGCAAGAGAATCGAGAAAAAACTGAGTAACTTGGCGAGTTTGAGCAAATGGATAACAATTAATACTACAAAGATAAAAAAGAATTCGTAAAAAAACAAGAATTAATTACGCAACAACAGAGAGAAAGTTGTAGAGAACAATGACTGTCAACATGCTGAAAAGATATGGTACAAGAGAAGAACATACCAAGTATTTTTATTAAAGGTAAATTGAAAATACCAATGCCATTTAAAAACTAAGCAGTATAAGTTTGTTTTTGAAAAAAAAAATCATGTTGGAAACAATTATTGGAAATACCAATATAAATCTCCCGATCTCGTTGCATAATGTAATATAAATTCATTGAAAAATAGTAACTTTCTTGCCAACCAGAGGCGGACTGGGTCGGAAATTTCTACCGGGGAAAACTTATAAAAGGTCACAGTTAAAAGGACATAACTGAGGATATCCATTATCTTCCGAAAGAAATTATAGAATCAAAGAAGCCTTATTTAAATCTTCCCAGCATCTACGCAATATTTTTCTTATTTTTTTTTATTTATTTATTTATTTTTTTACTTTTTTCGGTTATTTCTGAAGTGATGGACAATCATTTTGGGGCACACCGGGAAATTTCTCGGTATCCCGGTGGGCCATTCCGCCAACTATTTTTGCTTATATATTTATTATTACTAGCTGGTCTCATCGTAATTCCATGGGTAATGCCAACTAAAATTATCCATTATGCCGTACCTCTGGTCCTTTCACACCCCTTATTTGTAGCTGCTTATTTTCTTGTTTATCCCTTTTAAAATTCGTTGCTTGCTCAGCTAAATATTATACCAGGGGTTGGCAACTTTTTGGAGACAGCGGGCCAGACACTATGCGGAAGAGGGCCATGATATGAAATGTACTATAATAAATTGACCTCTGACCGCCCCATCCACGATGCAGCCTTTGTCTGGAGGTTTAAAGAAAAAACAACGAAGTTAATGTTATATTACTTAAAAAAGGTTCCTTGTTTTACCGCAGGAGTAACAGGATAACAACTAACACAATCAACAAAAAAATGCAAATTCATTACTACGGTTAATTTGGCGGGCCGGACAAAAATTATTTGCGGGTCGGATGTGGCCCAGTGGCCGAGGTTTGCCGACACCTGTATTATACAAACATAGATTCGTCTCATATGCGAGAAAGAAATAAGAAGTATACAAAAGTTGTCTACTGTATCCTCTCATTTAATTGGATTTTCAGCCTTAATAAATTTTAACGCCGTTTCATTCTTTCTTACCTTTCTGTTTTTCGTCCATTATCTCTTGCAATCCAACCAAAAAGTCTCCCTCCCCCCTCTCTCTCTCTTTCTTTCTTTCTTCTCCCCCCCCACCATTCTTTCTATATACATATATTTATTTTTAACTTTAAATTTTCTCTAGCTTTCTTACCGCTTATCCTTCCTCCTCCACATACCCTTTTCTTCCTGGATTTTCACAATTCTTCTGATATAGAGTTCTCGAGTGCGTAGTTGATTCCAGTTTAGAAGGACCGTGAATCTCGCTAATCTTATATCAGCGTAAGGTTTCTATAAGCGTATGGTTCGTATATACACATAAACAAAATATTATTATTACTAGTGCCTCCATACCGTCAAAAATTAAGGTAATTGTTAGAAAGTGTTAATAGTGAGATGAAATGAAACAAAAGTCTTGAAACAATGCATTGAGATTTAATAAAGTGGATATAAAGAATTCGCAACTAAAATAGAAACCATTGAACCATTTAATTGATCCGTTCCCTTTTATATTTTTTTTATATATTCAATGGTATCTATGATTCATTATTTACTCTAGTATTATATATGTACCGCTTTTTGTTCAATACCTTTTCATGTTATAAAAATTATGTGTTTATAACAGTGAAATGAAAATATCTCTTAGGGACGACAAAGCATATTTCAAGACCAAGTTGAAGCATGACGGTCACTTAATAGACAACAATATCTGAGTGCTTCACATGAAAGGCTTGAATAAATAAGATTGCAATCTAAGAAACGTAGGAGTAAAGGAACAGAATAATTAAACGGTTCGTAATTTTCTCTAAAGGCATATAAATATTTTATTTGTAGAGATTATTGAGACGATTAAGGGAGGTAATCACACATAAATTTACCAACTTAAGTTGATTTGCCTCCTTCCCATTACAGATGGGACAGGAAATATATAAATAAATACACATTGATAATCATTATATAGTTTGATTATTATTATTAGTAGTAGTAGTAGTAGTAGTGTATCATCATCCGTATTGACGATGATGACGATAATTTTGATCATCATCATTGATAACTGACATTTTTATAATATGAGTATTGTATATTACAAGTACGTGAATATACTCCACCAAAAACGTTGCTGAGTTTGCAACAATTTTTGATATTTATTTTCCTTTCGAACACTTGATTTGATTACGAATATTCCAGGTTTTTATCTTGCTTAAGGAGAATTCTCTTTGAAATTTTGCATTATAGAAATTATTCTTTCTTTGCAATAGTCGAGGAAAAGTTTTTTTTTGCGTCATTTAAGCTAGTGACTTTCGACTCAGCTGATGAGGAAAAATGTGGAATATTAAATTTTGTAAGAAATTCGATAGTCTAAACAAGCAAATCAGAACGATTACAAAGTCAAGAGATCTCAGCTTCTTTTCCAAGAAATGTGTTGGATTTTTTTCAGCTGCAACAAAAATAGAAAAGCATAATAACAAAAATAACAAGTAAAACATGGAAAGAAAAACAAAACCGAATAATCTTTAAAATAAATCCTTTATGAAAATTTCTCACTTTTAACTTTCACTTTTTTCTTTTTCTTTCTGTACAAGCCACAAGAGTGAAAAAAAAAATATTATTTAAAAAATTTTCCTTTTTTAATTTATTAATTTATTTTAATTTTTTGCATAATTATTTCATGTCTCTAGAAGTTCGTTGGAGAATTAATCCTTTTGATAACGACGGCAATGTTGTTAACGCAAAGAGTTTGGGAAGTGAGGCTTGAGGTTCAATTTCATTAGGCCACAATGTTTTTCTTTACTTTTCCAAATGAAAAACAATTGAAACTCAAACCAGGAATCAAAGTGTGGGGGTGGGGATTTTCAAAGTTTGTCAAGGAAGGATCTGACAGCACTGACTGGGAAGGAAATAAATTTATATAATTTTTGTCTGGACCGAATTTTATGCGGATAAGCTTAAACTTTCAAGACATCATAGACTTTCAAACTTCATTTGAACTAAAATAGCTTTAAAATCCCTGGTTTATGGATATTTACGTTTGAGAGTCTAGGAGGTCTGTCCTTTTTATAAAAGCTATCAGTATTCCTTTTATTGTGAGTTCAGAAGCTAATGAATGTTAGGTTATGGGAATACATTTTTATACAAGAAAACTAAACTTATCATAAAAATCAAAAATTGTCTCGGTTTGAAGCTTGTAAATTATGCTCTCTCTATATTATGATCGCATTTAAATAAATATGCAATATTTGTGTTTCTTAACATTTTATATGATTCTGACACTAACTTCCGGTGTCTTTGATTTCTACTTGAACGTTCGTTATTATTTACAATGTAATTATAAAATATTTCTCTCATGACAAAAAATAGTTGCATTTAACAAATCATTAGTAAGATAAATTGCAAACAAAAATTAATACAATTGTTTGCATTAAATTAACCCTCTTCTGATTGGCAGTTGAATGGAACAAAAGATTCATTGGTTCTGATTTTGAGGAAATATGATACGAAAGTTTTGTGTACATATTACTTAAACAAATCTTTTATCATGTTACGCCACCTCCTTTTTCTGTTTATCTTGAGGAATGAAAAATGATTGTTTTTCCATTCTGGTAGAATTCATTATGGTACCAAAATAACTATATTAAAAATATTTCGCAATAAAAATGATAAATTTGTCAAAATTCTTAACCAATTTCATTTTGCCTAAAATTCACGCCTATCTAAAAAAAAAAAATTAAAAAAAAAGATGTTCCACCAACGAATCAATCTATTTAATTGAGATTCACATTAAAGGGAATATTTATATTACTGTAATTGTTATTAAATTATTCATTAGCATTTCTTTTTGATATAATGTGAATGAAATGATTAATATTTTACAAATTTATAAACAAGAATCAATACACAGACAAATTAGTGCCCAATTCACAATTTTGAGATGTAAAATTAACTACACTCATCTGCTTTCCTCGGTGATGAGAAATGAACCATGAGAGATTTATGGTCAAATTAATTTGTTCTTCAAAATTCGTTGAGGAGAGGGCGTTAAAGTAAATTTGTTGAATTAATAAAATTTTACAAAATCCTTCGCAGCCACAAACTTAAAAATTACCTAACACCAGGCTCTACAAAAATAAATAGAGAAAATAAATAAAAATTTTAAAAATAAATCCCTTTTCTTGTAATGTAACTCTTGACCATATTTATTACATTCCCGCTAGACGGCAGCACTGAGGAGAGAATTCTGGAATTGAGACTGGGGAGTGGGGAGAAGGGGGGTAAATTGGTTGAGAGGAGAAAAAAAAACAAGTGGAAGTGAAAACAACAAAAATTGCAACGTCGTTAGAAAATGATCTTCTTTTTAGTCGACATTTACACAACAGAAAAAAAAAAAGAATTATAAAAACAGAAACATTTTGTTAGTATAAAAACTGTAACTGTACGTCTCTAGTCACTGGGTTCAGTTGTTCTTACATGTCTCTGACAAGTGTCAATAATTGTGTTCACATGTATGCGTGTGCATGTGTGGGCGTGCATGCGTGTGTGCGTGTGTACGTGTGTGTGTGTGTGTGTGTGTGTGCTTGCGCGCGCGCAGTGAATAATTGGTCCACATGACTGAAGAGAAGGCTTCTTTATTCCGATCAACGGAATTAAAATATTAAATAAATATAATCATTAATCTGTATTTTTTGTGCGTCCCTTTAAAATATTAAATTTATAATTTGATCTATATATATATATATGTGGCTGTGTGTGCGTGTATATATCTATATATACATGTATGTATATATACATATGTATTTATGTATATATGTGTATATATATGTTATATATATATATATATATATATGCATGTATGTATGTATGTTTTATATATCTATATTCATAGCTCATAAATGTATTATTTCTATTTCTATGTGTATTGTATTGTTTTGTAGAGTTCGAATGAAAGCGTCTAAAATGTGGAAAAGGACTGATTTGTAATTGAGTGAAATATATTCCCCATATGCCATAATACCGGAAACTATATTTATGAAAATATGAAAGCTCTTATCATGTGAAAATAAGTCTACCTTGTGTGTGTGTGTGTGTGTGTGTGTGTGAGTGAGTGTGTGTGTGTGTGTGTGTGTGAGTGAGTGTGTGTGTGTGTGTGTGTGTGTGTGTGTGTGTGTGTGTGTGTGTGTGTGTGTGTGTGTGTGTGTGTTCGATAGCCCTGAGTTGAAAGACAACAAATGTAACATTCGCAATAAATGGCTTGCCAATTTGTATTAGGGTTACCTAGTTTTGGTGTATGTTGAGTGAATCTATTTATGTGCCTGTTTAAATTAATGCCCAGCGTGACATTAGCGTGTCTGCAGAGGACTTTAGAGACGTGTTTTTATGAGAGACAACGTAAATTCGTGTCGTAATGATATTGTGAATGAAAATGTAGATGTGATTATGTGTATGGATATTGTCTTCTTTCAAAATCAATATATATTTTACATGTTCTTCCGTATTTGTTTTAGTTTGTTAATTTAGTCCCTAGTTGATTTGTGTGTGTGTTCGTATGTGTGATTGTAATGCGGACTCATTGATGCAAGCAGTGGCGGACTGGCCTAGGTGGTCAGCTTGCCCGATGGCAAGAGAGCCCTTGATGGAGTGGACTCCCACCATATTAAACAAAAATGCAATAAAGGAACAAACACAGACAACTCTTTTAGTAATAGAAGCTACTCAAGTCCAATGTGAGAGGACATTTTCAAGAGCTAAAGATCATAAAGCCAAGTTTAAGAAATTCGCTGCCTGAGGAGAATTTGGAATTATACATATTGCTATCCATTGAATAATAATTGTTAGATGAATTATGTGCAGAAGCAGTTATGGGCAGATTCGAACAATCGTCTATTTTTCTTAATATAGTGGACTGCATGCAATGCACTATTGGGCTTTTGAACTATCTGTTAATGTGTAATTTAGGTAGTAAACTATTTAAAATATATTAACCAATTACTTAAAATTAAAAATATCAATATAAAAAGTAAATTATAATATTCTGTATTTACGTTTGGTATCTACTGCCATTAATATATACAGTACATGTACACTGTAATTACTAAAAAAATTACCTTATTTCCACAAAAAATGTAATGTATCCTTTTTCCCATATGAATTTTTGAAAATTTTATTTATTCGTTATGAAACTGAAATGATAGCGTTGTAGTTGTAGGGGAACCGTCTTTGTCTCTTGACAACCAATATTTTTAGACCCAGTCCGCTACTGGATGCATGTCACTTTCCTTATTGACGTGTGAGATTCTTTTAAAAACAGAGTATATATACATTGAAGTGTATGAAAAAAAATGGTGTACTATTTTTTAATATTTTTATTGTATTTAGGCTTCTGTATGCTTTTTGTATGTTTTCAATTATACCATCATTTATACTATGTTTAGAGTTTGTGCATAGGCATTCATATATATATATATATATATATATATATATATATATATATATATATATATATATATATATGTATATATGTATATATGTATGTATGTATGTATGTATGTATGGGAGCGCATTTGCATAAAATGTATAAGGCTTATTTATGAACAGGGGTCATCTCATATACATATACCTTGATGTGTAGAAAAATGTTTTTGCGAATTTGATTCTCAAAGATACCTCTTCGTAGTTATTAAAGAAAGTAACCAACTGTCGC
>OZ038501.1:39262811-39332811 GCA_964036315.1 Acanthosepion esculentum
TAATATAAAGACGTTGTTCTGTCTGTAAAATCGTATCCGTAATGCTTGAAACAAAAGAAGAATGGAAGACTGAATATCTTGAGATATTTTTTCATGAGATTATATTCTCAGTAGTACTTTTTATCAAGGTACTATTTTTTTCTTTAAACGAAATAGTACATTTTCCCCGCACTGACTGGACGATATTTGATGACAATTAATGAGGATCTGTTCAAATTAGGATTTATAGTTTCATCGCATAATGCATGACACCTGAACAATCGTTTCGACATGAGAAACTGGTTACTTACGCTCTGCCATTATCCAGGTGTAAGGGAAAAGTATCATTACCAAATTCTCTGAACGTGTCATAGTGATGGCGATCCATATTACCTAAAAAGAAAATAATAGAAAAGTTTCATCTTGTGGAGGGGAAGATAAGTATATCTTGGTCTCATAGATGCGACTGGTGTTAAAAAGCTAACATTTTGAACATACACTTTCAAAGAAGGCACTGGCGCAAGATACCTCTTCTCGTCCACAACATCAAGTAGAGTCACGCATTTGTAAGAATTTCATGACTGAAAAGTAACGGGACTGGGTGTGCTGTGTGAGCTCTGGGCGAAAGAGGGATAAGGGGATTGTGTTTATCATCTAACATGATATCTTGGAAGTATATAACTGTAATCTTAGCTTTCTGCA
The DNA here is from genome assembly GCA_964036315.1 of Acanthosepion esculentum. Lineage (NCBI taxonomy): Eukaryota > Metazoa > Mollusca > Cephalopoda > Sepiida > Sepiidae > Acanthosepion > Acanthosepion esculentum. Next base: position 39,263,493 of record OZ038501.1, read on the forward strand.
ACCATTGCATCTTTTCACATGCTTTTGTGGCAGGACAAATCGTGGCTGCTTCACCACGACAATGCATCTATTCACAACACCCTGAGCATCAGGCAATTCCGGGCCGAGAAGTACATACCCGTACTGGAATAACCTCCCTATTCGCCAGATCTTCCTCCGTGTGACATTTTTATTTTCCCCAAGCTCAAGTAGATCATCAAGGGGACCCTTTTTGAATGCGTGGAGGCCATCAAGCGGACCATAATGACAGAGCTGAGGGGCCTCCAAGAAGAATTCTTCCAGCAGTGCATAAGAACCATGACAGAGAAAGATGGAAAAGTGCATTAGACTCAATTGTGGGGAGGGGGGAATTGGAAGGAGAAACCATATAGTTTGCTCTTAGAAATTGGTATGAATTGTTTGTAACACCAGTCCTTTTACTTTTCAGACAGACCTCGTACATATACGTAATTTTATTCTGTGCCGAAATTTATTATTTTTATTTGGAATTCATACATACGAAGCATCGCTAAAGACGCTAGAAAAATGGTCGATTCTTTATACCGCTCCAGAAAATATCTGACTCTTCCTGCTAAGACAGCTAAGACACACCATGACACGTAAATAGGTACGAATCATACACATTCACTTTATATTCCGTTAGTAAGAATGAAGTTCCCTTCTTCCTTAGAGTTGCCACTTTGTGGAACAAACTACCAATATGATGTTTTCCTGATCATTATAATGTTAACTTCAAGTCTAGGTTATCTCTCCTACATAGCCTCATGAACTGCACTTCTTAGCTCCTCTTCTCCTGCTCGTGCAACGTTATTCAGTAAGTTTTTACCTCGGGTGGCTCTTGGGCTTTGTATCGAGTGAACATATGTGTGGAAAGTCACTAAAATATAAATATAGGGAAATAATAAACGGAGATAAATACACTTTTATTTTATATATATATATATATATATATATATATATATATATATATATATATATATATATAAAGTAAAATATATGTATATATATATACATATATTTTACTTAATATATATCAATTTTACTTTATATATATATATATATTACTTTTTATATATACATACATACATACATATATATATATATATATATATATATATATATATATATATATATATGTATATATATATATATATATATATATATATATATATATATATATATATATGTATATATGTATATAGGAGCGGAATGTCTAACTCACTGCTTGACAATACTAAAAATGGCGAAACCGCGTTAGCGGGAAAGTTAGCTTTCCTGTAAACCATTACAACTTAAATTAGTCTCTATTTCGCTTTGAGCGCTTTTTATTCATATAACCGTTTTTGACAAACGGTTAATTCCTCATTTTTTTAATTGAATATATATATATATATATATATATATATATATATATATATATATATATATATATATATATATATATATATATTACAATAGATCATTCATACAAAAAGTAGATTAGTAAAGTTAATGATATAAAATGCCGAAATCCCTTCGCTAACAAAATTTTAAAGGTGCATTAACCTACAAATCACTCGATGAATGTTATGATCCTTGTTTTTAAAAATTATCAGCTGTATAAGGACATTCTTTAATATGCAAGTACTTTCAACTGTACATTAAGTCATCTTCAGGCATAGAAACTGCACCACATATTTTATATATATATATATATATATATATATATATATATATATATATTCCTTGACAAATTTTTCTCATATATATATATATATATATATATATATATGAGAAAAATTTGTCAAGGGATTTCGTTCCTTGAGGAACTTTAGGAAGACAAGGGTATGAATTTTATTTAGTAATCTGTATTTATACACAGAAATAAAAAAAATAAAAATAAAATAAACTTAAGTTTTCAATTTTTGAAATGAAGTACGCTGTAAAATATTCTAAAAATTTAACGTGTAAAGGAAGGTAAGCTATGGAGGACGCTAAGTGATGTAATTTGGGGGTTTATTAAAGGAAAGTGAGTTAATGTTTTATGTATTTTTATTTTATTTAATTTCATTTATTGTTCGGTTCGCCCAAAAGAAGTACTTCGAAGCAGATATTGAAAACTAAGTATTATACTTATTTTATTTAATTATCACATTTGAAAATTTCTCATAAATTGTACTCAGTAATTTACAACCCAAAGGAAAAAAAGCGACAAATTAGAAAAAGGAGTTGTATATTAGGAAAACGAAAATCGGTCAGAGTTTAAACATTCGTTTGAGTTAAACAATGAAACAGAAAACAATTTTTAGCCAGTGATTTTGCTTCAAGTTGCAAATACGACACAAAGAAACTAGCTAGGATGGCAAATTCATGTAGCATTGTCTCTATATCCATCAAATTTAGAACATCACTCCATCCACCAATACATCGTTTATTAGCAGTTCTAAAAATTCAAGATATTGAAGAATTCTTTGAATAATTCTTCAACACAAAATTGCAAATTATTCTTTAATTATGGAATGCACAATTTGGTTGAAAAAGTGGCACACGGTCACACTAAAAATATTTTGATATCTTATTAATGGTGCTTCAAAGTCATATGTATAAATGAGTTTGTCAAAAATGTTATAAAATGTTGAATCTCCTTAACATTCATATAAAATAATTATATATATATATATATATATATGTGTGTGTGTGTGTGTGTGTGTGTGTGTGTGTGTGTGTGCAGATATACATATAAGCTGATACATATCCAAACTTTTTGATCCGTGATATATATCCAATCATTCTGTCTGTCTGTCTGTCTCTGTCTATCTCTTTCTCTATCTCATATCATACTAACATAAAAAGATAGGGATAGAGATAGAGGGGTGTTGTTATAGAATTCAGTGTGCGCCATTTTCCAACATTTCTAAACGGAAGACCGCACATTGTAATTTCAAGCAGAAAGACCAGAAAGTCATCTTTGGCGTTAATTTGAATTCCTTTGTATGCATTTTTCATTTTTTATTTTTTATTTGATGTTCTCCTGTGCCGCTTCAATCAGCCAAGATGGGTCGATTCAATTTGTTCACCAGGAGTACTTTCAAGCCCAGCTCAATGAGACATTGCACAGCTTGTGAGCAAAAGATGAGGTTCTATTTTATGATTAATATCGCTTTATTTGAAATGAAATATTAAACCAATGTAAGAATTATAAAGTCCACGTAATACTTGTAAAATCCCTGATACACTCAGATAGGAATACGAAAGGTAAGAAAGACAATAGTTCGTATATAGTGGCTGTCTGGATGTAAAACCATTTTTCATTAAGTAGATCAGAGGCCCCACATTAACTGGTTGGTTTTTCCTCATTTATATTTTTTTAGTGAATAAATAGAAATTTCAAACTTAAAACAAAATTAGAAATTTCATATTTACTGAACTCATACGAACGAAGCCTTAAAAATAAACAAACCAAAATATCAAGGTTATATCTTTCTTGATAAAAATTAAATTTAAAAAAAGTACAACAGAACTCTCCAAATCTGAATATAGCATAATCTAGAATTCCTCGAATTAAACATCCTCAAATTTAGACTCATTTTCAAATACAAATTTTTGTATTGGCATAAATATGAAGCCTTTTCTTCCTCAAATCTGAACAATACCCTCAATACCAAACATTTTGGATGTTCGGTTTAGAGGAGTTATACTGTATATCGTTATTTTTTTACTTCCTTTACAGATTGTAATTGTTTTTGAATAAGATATTTCTTGCCCATAATAATGTTACTAAGTTAAAAAAAGAAGAGAATTACCTTGACTTTTGTGCAAAAACGTCAAATTCTTGAAAATATAGATAGAGGAATAAGTAACTTGGTTCTAATAAAAGAATATAATATTAGAAGAAGAATACTTTTCTATATAAAAAAAAACAGTGAGAAAAAAATTTTACAACTTGCTTCGGCCTGTGAAAATAAAAGGAGAAATGCTTTACGAAAGACCAATATGAACGAAAAGAACGTCAATTTGACCAAACTCTGTACGATGAAAATCTACAATGCTGATGCTAAATGGGATCTATTTGAAATGTTTGCCCACAAAAACCTTAGCTGGTGCGGACGAAAGAAAAACAACAGATTATAAATTAAATAAAGGAAGATTAACAGGGCTAATGCATCAGGTAGCCATTAACTTAAACTTTTAGACATTGGAAAATCTAAGTCTCTTTGAAAGGAATTATGCAATTACCAGTCACATACAGATCCTCGAAAAATGTATGGATGAATCAGTATCTGTTTACTGATTGGTTCTTTCAGGAGTTTGTCCGATCTGTAAAAAACCGCTTTCTTGAATTAGGGAAAGCAATTTCAAGATGCTTACTTCTTTTAGATAATTGCAGAGCGCATCTACATGAAGATAAATTAGTGTCATCTTGTGGAAGTGTTTTTGCGTGCTATTTACCGCTAAACGTTACACAACTGATCCAACCAATGGATCAAGATGTCATTTGAAATATGAAATGTTTCTACAAAAATCATTTCATGATGAAACTAATGAACTGCGATGTCACCCTACAAAATTTTCAGAAAAGTTGTACTGTCAAAGATGCCATGTTTTTACTCGCACTATCGTGGGATGAGGTGAAAGCTGGCATTTTAAGAAGGGCTGTAACAAGACAGACCTAGTGGTGCAGAAAATAATGTTAACAAAAGTGAAACAAATTATTTAGAAAAAAGAACCAGAGGCGCAGAAAAATATTGAAACTTGCCAGTTTCCTACTGAACACAAAATATCTTCAATCTCTTGATGCAGATGATGAGTTGGTTGAAAAGCAGGAATAGAAGATACTCACAACGAAGACAGTATTCAAGATAGTGTCAATAGTGATAGTTGCAGTAGTAGTGAGTCTATATTAGACGATCAAAATGATGATGAAAGAGTATCATGGGAAAAAGCAGAGAAGTCTATTGAAACGCTACTCAAATTCATTGAGCAAAACCCTTGTTTCAATGACCACTGGAATATCCAGACATGCGCATTACAAAATGAAATTATTAAAAAGAAACTACACAATCGTAAAGTGAAAGAATGTCGTACTCGCGTCAAAAACGCCATAGAAACAACTGCCATGAACATAAATGAAGAACGCAGCGAAATTCAAGATCTGACAATGGACGAATGATAAATTTATAATTTTCATAAATTTTTAAACATTTCATAAAGTGTCTTAGTTTTTCACAAATTAAAATATTTGTTTAGCACAAAATTTTTCATTACTATTGGTTGTCAATTATTTTTTGTACATCTATGTATTCAATCTACACTGCAAATAAAAACGAATCGACGTTACAAACTACCTTTTGTATCCTAAATTCTAAAACTTAATAAAAATTTTAAGCTTGCCACAGCAGCCTTTTCTTCCCCGAATCCGAACAGTACCCTCAATACTGAACATCTCGGGTGTTCGGTTTAGAGGAGTTGGACTGTAAATGTTAATACATACACTATTTTCGTTGTTTTTTCATTGACAGAATTCTGTATACAAACTGATTTTACCCGGTAAGATAGCAATATTGATATCTGACCTGCTTAAAGCCAAAAATTATTGAAATCTCAGAAATAGTTCGCTGCCCATCATAATCATGTCCAATATAATAAAATCTGTGAAAACTTCTTTTCTCCTATAAGTGAATTGATAATACCAGCAATCAAACATGTTTGAACGAGAACAACTTTATCAGATTCAAAATTGCTTGGTTTCTATATGAATCGAAACAAAATTTATTGCTAATTTCTTATTATTTTTCACAAATTCTCTGCAACGGGAAAGATTTTTTAACTTTGTAAAAAATGAAACTATTTTTGGAGTTAAATTTCTCTTCAATGTAAAAAAATAAAATCGTATGTGCAGTGTGCAATTTATTTATATTATCTTTAATATATAATTAATTTTATCAAGAAGTATTATTTCAAAGAAATGTAGTGAGGTTTTAATATTCCTAAATTAAATCCCTCAACTTGAATGACCTTAAACTGACTTAAATTCATCGTAATCACCGACCTCGTTCCGAAAGTTATTTTCAGTACAACCTTAAAATTTATTCACCTGTCAAAAAGTCGAACACAGCCATATCCATCAAGTCTACGAGTCGACGTCCTTTGTTGAAGGGCGGTTTCAATCGGACCTGGTCACAGTAGTCATCGTAAATCTCCCATAATGCTTTGCGGTGTTTCGAGTAAGAACGTCTCCATGGAGATCGCCATGTTTTGCGAGGTGCGACTTTCTCCGGGGGCAAGAGCAGCGCAAAGGAACCCTCTAGCATGTCAGGGTTACCGCAGATAGCATGGCTGGTGTCACAGTAGTAAGAACAGCTGCCGTGGAAGCAAACATTCTGTGCTGAGAAAAGAAAAGAAAAAGAGTAAAAATGCTGTTAAATATAAATATTGACTTCCTTGCGTTTGCCCGGTCGTGTCGTACATTAAGCTAATGAATGTCTCACATGATGTACATGATTGTTGCTTTAACCTGACAGCTGAGGTTCGAGCTCTGTAAGAGGTATGATGATGTGGGTTAGATCGAGAATATTTTCTCAGTCTCTCGCAACTACTGGAATTTAATAAGGTGAAATAATTTATTTATGATACTTTTATTAGAATTAAAGGTAATTGCGATGGATAGTAATTTGTGTAGTTTGTCTTCAATAGCTACAACTTAATTTGTGCAGCATATCGGCTGAAGTGCCTGTAGAGAGAAGACTGATGTTGGATGTGTTGTACTTTATAGCAAACGCCACTTACAATATCATAAAGATAAACAACACAATCGGTAGTTATTTCTATAGAAAATAAAACTCCAAATGAATGAACAGATACATTCACCAACATGCCATAGAACTGCCATCTATGTAAACGAAAAATATAACTTGAATTATCAACTAAAAAAAATTGTCTTATGCAACATCTGTACCATTAAATAGCACATAAGCAATTTCGTCTCATGCGACATCTGACTAACAAAATGGCGCACATTTGCTTTAAATTCGTCAAAGAGCATAAAGATGGGCGCTTAAAAGTGTGATATAAGCTGATATGGAATGATGAATCAAGCACTTATTGATCTAATGGTCGGAGATACATCAGAAGAAGGGTAACACGAAGGGTAACACGAAGGGTAACACCCAAGCTAGATTAAAGCAACAACTGCAAAGAAGTGTCATGGCGCTCAGTTATATGTCAGCTATCAACTCATTGTATGTGATTAATTGGTAAGACTAACCTCAGATATGCGCGTTGTGGTGTAATTGATATCGGCTCGGAATGAGAAATTGGAGAGCCGAGTTCGAATTCCAGTGGCGTAACGTTACATTCACTTTTGCGCAAACATTGAATAGTAGAACAGTGTCTTATAGCCTTTTGTCTGCAGAAAGAAACGGAATTTTACTGCGGAAAAATCTTCAACCTAGTCAATCATGACTGGCAAGAGACATGACATGATAGCCCAAGTGTGTATCCCGTATGGCACTTAACTGACTGACTAAACTAGAAATGCTTAATAAGGTTATGCTACCATAGGCACAAACCTTATGGGTCGAAAACACAACGCCAGGAGAGTCTAAAAGCAATAATATTGATGCAGTAACCGATCAAATCGCAGATCATCAACTCTGTCGAGAATTTAAGGAGCAGAAAATAAGGCCACAATCTCAAATGATCTCTACAATAATCTGTTGGGGAAAATATATGCATACACACAAGACAGATGCTCCGAAAGTAATATAGCCTATGTATTTCCATTACAACAAATACAAAGATGAATACAATACTGTCGGATAAATAAAGTTTTGAACAGTAAAAATATCATTTTTCCACATAGTCACCACCATTTGTTACGTATTTTCAAAACGATATTGAATTCATTAATGGACAACTGTGCAGAGTCGCCTGTACTCACATCCACAGTTTGGTGGCCATAAAGGACCATCAAGCGTCGATTATTCGAGGAATGTCAATGGGGGCAGGTCTTCCGTGTGGAGGAATTCAATGATACATCATTGCTTTGTACGCTCTTTCATGTCAGACATCATTTTGGCATACTACTATAAGCAACATGGCAAAATAAGAGCTATTGGCGGAAGCGTTCAAGCTCTTCTATCATACTATGAATATCAGCCTCTGACGTTGGAGGCCAATAAAATAAATGGCACTACTTTCGAAGCGAGCCTCGTATATATATATATATATATATATATATATATATATATATATATATATATATATATATGTGTGTGTGTGTGTGTGTGTGTGTGTGTGTTTAAACATATATTATTAAATATAACAGACAATGAATGTTTGTTATGTCTGATCATGAGCCATTCTAATGTTCGTTTGTTTACTTTAATTTCTGGTGAAAATAAAGAGAAAAATTGTCCAACATTTGCTACTGCTCCAATACACTATATGTATATATATATATATATATATATATATATATATATATATATGTATATATATATATATATATATATATATATATATATATATATATATATATATATATATATGTATATATATATATATATATATATATATATATGTATATATATATATATACTTAGTATCAACAATAATAGCAAGCGATGTAAGGGCAGCGATTGTACTGTAGTCTACAACAGTACAGTTCCCCTTCTTACAGAGTTAGATTTGATATATTATTATGAGTAGTAGTAATAGTAATCGTATTTAAATGGAAACATAAAAAGAAGAGACTCTATTGTGTGGACTGTGTTAGGGGTTTCTGTTAGTACTCATTGTATTGTTGTTCGTTTAGTGTCGTTATTGCTGGTCTAATATGTCTATAAAAACAACACTTCCGGGCCACAAAGAAACTTCTAGGAATCCAAGTAGCAATATTATTTGAGGCAAAAATTCGTTAATTCTTACCTGGAGATATAAAGAATGTCTTGGCCAATTTCTTGTCGGCTAATCTTTTAATATCACGTGTCATATTGATGAGGCGACCCGTGTTTGGTGGCACCCGATTAAAGTTAAGGATCCTGTATAACACAACGATTGAAAACAATAAAAAGTCGCAAATAATTATGGCGATTAATGGCAATCTGGGATGCAACAACCGACAAAGAGTTAATAAGAACGGAAATGTGAAGAGAAAGAAATTGCTGAATATTTGTTAATATTTTTACCGGAACAATTCAAAAGCAAAATATGCTGGACTTTCAGCAAATTCGAATATCAACTGCCATTTAGAGTTAGTCTCCAATTGCAATCAGGAATATATTACTTGATTTGAAATATTTTATAAAGTATTCTTTATATCTATCATGGAGATCAAAAGTTTAAGTAGCATGAGACAAAGAATCGAGGCTTTTAGAATGTGTAAAGCAGGGGTCGACAACCTGGGCCACATGCAGTCCGCGATTTTAGTTCGCCCCACCAACTTAACCATAGTAATTTAGAATTTGCATTTTTTTGTTTGTTTGTGTTGTTATCCTGTTTTATTTCTGCAGTAAAATAAAGAACCTTGTTTAAATAACAATAACATTAACTTAATTTGTTTTTCTTCAAACCTCCGGACAAAGACAGCTTTCTGGACGGAGCGGTCTGAGGTCGAAACAATTTATTATAGTATATTAGATATCATGACCCTCCTCCGAGACATTGCATAGCTGTCTGGCCCGCTATCTCCAAAAGTTTGCCGACCTCTAGGTAAAGTTTAATTTTTTCTTAAAATGTGAGAATCTAGACAAATGAACCTTCCAGTTGTGCCTGTTCCGTTTTCCAAAACCGTTTCAAGTGAAATAATTACGGACATAGCAACAATTGAAGTATAGTCGGAATTAATAAGTCAGTGCAAAAGATGACAATGTTCCCGAATTTGCTAACTAACTATTCTGAAATGTTATTATCTTACATTTAGAAAAGGAAATCTCAAACATCATTGGCAACTGAAAACTCCGTATAAGTGTTTATATTTTTCTTCCATCGCCATGCTATCCGATGATATGTTTATCTATAAATTTGCCATTTACAAAGAAAGCACCATTAATCATGGAAGTATTAATGACAGTTACTGGACTTGAAAAACCTATTTTCATGAAAAATTGTTTTAAGATAAATTTCAACCGACAACAGCATTGACCGTTCGATCAATGAATGCCGAATGTTTCTTTATTAGGAAACGGTTACTATTCCTATTATCATTTACATTCAGATATCTTTAAAAAATCGTCCATCTATGTGTTAAATACTTATATATTTTACAAATGCTATCCTGTTCAACCAAGAAACCAAACCCAAAAGGAGGTTTGACTACACAAAATTTTATTTCTACAGCCAAATTTCGATAAACAGGCTAACGAATCCGACCACCACCATCTTCAGTTTTTAATTGCTTTTGATTTCACGTATATTTTCAATCTTATAATTATAAATCCTTATTCTATTTTAAAAAAAAATTCTCAAATATATATTCACTTATGTACTCAATAAAATCGGGAGACATGTAGTCGTGTAAAATATTTAAGGGTTTAATATCTTTACTTTGCAGAGTAACCAGAGATTCTTGAGCAAAAGTCAGAATCTTTTACGAGATTAAAAACTAAGAATTTGGCTTATCTCATTAAACATAATGAAATTGATAACATCTTGCTTGGATAGCAAACACATTGCACAGTTCACTACTCCTTCACAAGAGGAGCTATGATTAAATCCCTATACTAACTTACACGGAACAGGTAATTGGGTTGGAGACACAGACTTCGGAATAAAATTCAGGGGTCAAATCCAGAGTGAAGCCCTACAGGCGATGTGGTGCCATTTTTTTCTGCCCCATATCGGGTAACCCCTGCAATATGGATGTTATAATGGTTTCTCTTACCACTGGATAAAGACTGCCTCCACAGCCACAGAGTTTTAAGAAAGCCATCTATCAAACAAACGCAGGCAGACATTAGTACAACATCTCTGCTGAGATGTATAATATAAAAAAAACTTAAACTGCCAAGTTCATTGATGTCTTTCATGCAATTCAGCTGTGCATCTAGGAGGAGAAAGAGGGTAGAAAATGCTAGATGACTTCTGCGACGCTCTAATTATTGTTCTCGACAATAACAACTCGAAGCTGTAACGATATCTCCTTCCAGTTGCTGAAAAGATCGAGTTGTGTGGTAGAGCTGAGAATTTACAGATGAATACATAACGAAAATCGACTTCGAATCCCAAGTACAGCCGGACCATAAGCGATTCAATGATCTACAAAACAAAACTTATCAAAATTTTACTGGTTTTATGAAAAGTTTTCTCTTTTGTTTATGCTGTTAGTTTGTCGCAGATGTTTTCTCTCTTATTCTGATGATCACTAATATTCTTCGATTGAGAATTCTGTGCATTTCGCTTACGCCGCCTCCAAAACTCGGTTCAGTTCTTGTCGCTTATATTTTTTAATATCTAATGCGGGGGAATCTTTTAGATTTTGTGCTTTCTCTGTATCAGAATTAATTTTTAGTTTTTATAGCAACAATTTGGGCATTATCGTTACTCTGTCTCTTTCAGTGACAGTCAGTTTTCTCAGAGACTAACATTTTCACAATCTTTAGTATCCTACGATCCAATCTTTAGGATCCTATTATCCTATTATTCATGACCCTATTATCCAGTCTTCATGACCCTATTATCCAGTCTTCATGACCCTATTATCCAGTCTTCATGACCCTATTCTACAAAGCTGAAGTCATCCCAGTGCAAATTTCTCTCTTTCGGTTTTGTCCAAAAGAATGTAGACAGGAGTCGAATATTCTGATCATTATTTGTTAATAGATTTTCTTATGTCATGTTTTCAAAATGCCCGCTGTATTGATCAAAACGTTGTCTAATTTTGCTCATAAATTGATTTTCATTTTGGTGATATTTTTAAGGATAATCGAAACAAACTATTTGGTACTTAACATTAAGAAAAACATCAATACTGTAATGTTTAATACAAAGAACCTTTACTTCGTACGGTTTGCATTTTATATACTGACCACAAGAAGCTGATACCTTTCAGCTGATATCAAATTCATAAAAAGAAAAAAGGATTTGTTTAGTACGGCATATTTCGAGGTTAATTTAAGTGTAGTCATCAAGTATCAATTTTATATGTTATCTTTTATTTTCAACTAACAAATTTCGATTTTCCAAATAATATTTTCGTTCAGACGTCAACACCAGATTTGATATGAAGTAACATCACTTACCTGTCCAAGTGGAAAGCAGCAATTTCTGCATTGTGTCTCTCAAAATCAACAAAGTAGAAATGGTTCGGTAAAGTCTCTTTGTCTCGTGGAAATCTGTGATTAGAAAGAAATGCCAGTTTCAGGCGAAGTTTTAATAGTTTCTTATACTTTTATTATGCACTAATAGAATAACATATTCCAGCCAACGGAAGGTCAGACACAAAAGCTATATTTTCAAGGACCTACGTTAGTATAACATAATTTGCATTAAAAAAAAAAAAACAAAAACAGCTCACATGTGTTTGTGAGCTATTTGTATGAAATGAGATTTCTATTTAAAGTTTTAATTAAATATAATTCAAAAATTGAATTATTATTGATAATAATTTTCAATGTGAAAGGTTTTCAATTTCGGCAGTTATTAAAATTGGTAGAAACAAAAGTTCTCATGATTAACATGATAATCATTTCAGAAACAAAAATATATTTTAATCTCTATATAGAGAAAATACTGTGTTTATATATATATATATATATATATATATATATATATATATATATATATATATATATATATATATATATATATATAAATTCTGTGTTACGCATTTTGTCCTCTAGAAGGACTGCATCTGACTAAATATGTTACTGTTGATGGAATTATCAATGTGTAGGAAGGTGGGATGATGTAAACACAAGCGTCAGTTAAATTATGCATCGATAGTCATTCATTTGCCTAACATTGTTCTTATATATAGAAATTTATATATTCATTGTCCCATATATAATAATCATAGCACATTCAAGTAGCAATACTTTGTTTAGACATGTTTTATTTAATAGAAAATCTAACAGAATATCTTTGATGAAATTCTCCTGGTGTCAAATAAGTCGTTTGATGTCGAGTGGAAACTTGTAATGGAACTTGCAGAAATTGTGTTACTAACAGATCGAAGCTTGCAATGAACGTGGATTCATATGCTATGTTGGTAGAAGAGAGTATAGCGTCACGTGACTAGAATAACTTCAAGGTTCAAAACCATTTTACCATGTGTGCACCGATATTAAAACGAAATTTATTGTTGGTGGGTTACTGTCATTTGTCTCCAGAATTTTTCATTTCTTACAGTTTTGGCTGAGTACTGTTTTATTGTTGACCATGATCCGACATTAATTCGAAAGGACGCCGTAGATTTGATCTTAATTCATATATATATATATATATATATATATATATATATATATATATATATATATATATGCATGTATGTGTGTGCGTATATATGAGGTGTGTGTGTGTGCGTGCGCGCGCGTATGTGTGTGGACTGAAATCAAAGTGTCTTACCTCATCGGCTTAAATAAGGCTCTTCCTTCATTCTGGAATGTAAATATAAGCTTCAGTTGGGTTCCACCGGTTTTCATTTCTGAAAAAAAAAGGAAAAATAATAGCTTAGGAAGTTAATGAACTTAAACGTAGAAAAAAGAATTAAATAATCAACCAGAAATGCCATGGTCATTATGCAAAATTGAAAGTATTCTCATTCTCTTTCACGCCTAGTAAACCCTTGCGTCTTAGTGGCATTATCGCCTTGTTTCTATTGACGCCCAGTAAAAGAGTTCTTATTAGAAAACAAATGTGTGTTAGTGCTTAAATCATGATCGATAAAAATATTTCAAAACAATTTTCTTCTTTCTTTATTTCGAAACAATAAGTCAAAAAAGTATCTGTCATGTTATCAGTCCTGTCCTGGAATCCCGATTTCAGTCACTTTCTCACCGACGTGATGTGGCTTGCCCTATGAACTTTCTACAAATATCTTCATGGTAATTGTTATGAAGTGATTTCCTCTTTGGTGCTCAGCTGGATGAATTTAAGCGTGCTACTAGATTGCCAACTCTGTCTCATCGTTACATTGTTGAACTACCTAAATGAAACCGTCAGTTCGATTCTAATGGTTTCTTTTCTCGCATTTCTCGCTTGTGGAAATCCCTTCCGATCTCTTGTTTCCTTGAAAAATACAATTTTCAAAAATGTAAATGCAACGCCAATCGCTATTTTCTGTCTTCTTGAAACTTTATTGTCCTTTTACCTCATTAAAGTCTTCTCATTCTCTTTCACTCCCAGTAAACCCTTGCCTCTTATTATATGTTTAGCGTGAAATGATTACAAAAATCAACGAAGATTAGAAACATTAAAAGCTTTAAGTTTGCGTATGATGTCTGTAAACTTCTAAAAGAAATAATACTTGTCTTGCAAAAACATGTATGAAAGAAATCCTTTCATTTATGTTTCCAGTTTGTCTTTATTTAAATTAATTTCACTTTAAACATTTTTACTTGAAAATTATTGCTTAAGAGACTTCAAACATCATTAACATTTCATATCTTGATTTTTTTTTTTTGCAGCTGGTGACATCTTCATATTTGAATCCTTGAAATTATCTGATATTTTACGGACGTTTCGTAGGTTAGTCATCTTGTGAACAGACTTCACGTCTAAATTCAACCTTTTTTTTTTTTTAAGCGTATCACCCCAAGCAAGGCTGGAGGCCACTATCACGCATGGGGTTACAGAAGGGATGGAGGAAGAACAGATAGGAGTGGTAAAGGAGAGGATGTGGAGAAAGAGAAAGACGGAGGGTCGACCTATCAATATTTTAGTGTTTAGCTGATTTCTTCGAATAATGTTAAGGAGAAGGAAAATAACTCAAAGTGTGTATGTGATAGAGTAACAGAGAAGTTGGATTATTATAAATATCAGTCATTATGAACAACCCTCGATTTGCATAATATAATCAGACATCAGTTAATATATATATATATTCTCATAAAAAATAAAACATTATCAGCTGAAATTCACATGCTGTATCGATAAGTTGAAAGTTTGCCAATATCGATTGGTTAATAAGATATTGTATTGGGAAAATATTAATTTACATTAAATAAAATCTGACAGTGTTTTATAATTAAGTTTCAATTCCATAATAAAATTCTATAATATTCTACTCTGTTATTCAGGTTAAACCTTGTTTGACCGTTTTCGTCTGGAAAAATATCGATTGGGAAAGATAGTTATCTATTTCATTATAATTCAGTTCTCTTCCTTTCCATTGTATATCTCAGAACTTAAAAAAATATTAACGTATCATTGTCATTAATTTTGTACTTGAAAGTGTAAAGTATTGGCATAACGCTCAATGATTGTTTCAGATGCCGCAACACACCTTGCAAAGATATACACAAGAGTTTCGACCAGGTTAAAGTTTTAGTGGTTAAAAGGTGATAAAAATAGTAAGAAAAATATTGTATCATTCAATTATTATTCTTCGCCACAAAAACAGATTAAAATCGTATAATATTCTGACCAGTTGTTTCGTTAAGGAAGAGAGAGGAAGGCGGACAAAGACACATTCGAAATAATCTGATGATCTATGTTCCATTTAGTTTGGACTCAGGTTTACCCCCAGCACCTCTAACCTGTTTTCAAAACATGGTAACGATCAAGATTTTGAATGCTGATAGACAACGCAGGAAGGTCGTCTCCACTTGGAAAATTTTCACAATTTTCTACCACTCATTTACTTGTCGTAGTTATAATACATTATACATATCTCATATAACGTCTGTCTGTCTGTCTCTCTCTCTCTCTCTCTCTCTATATATATATATATATGTGTGTGTGAATATTCTCAGATAGAGTGTATCTGTAGACAAGAAGAAAAACTATACTGAGACGACACGTTTCGTCCTCTGAGGTGCTTTATCAAGGTATACTTTTCTTCTTGTCCATTTTTATTCATATATATATATATATATATATATATATATATATATATATATATATATATATATATAGAGAGAGAGAGAGAGAGAGAGAGAGAGAGAGAGACAGAGAGAGACAGACAGACAGACAGACAGACAGACAGAGACAGAGACAGACAGATGATAAGAGAGAGCATATTCAAATGTTCATATTAAACTGAAAAAAGAATGAATACAATAACGTAATCTTCGCTTGTGAAATAAAAATTTGCAGATAAGAGATTTTTATGTTTCAAAAGTGTCATTACTTCAACTATAATAACAAGTCTTTCTTCTTTTTCTTCTTGCTAATTAAGACCTGTATTTGCCTATCTGAACTTGCCCGTCCACTCATTGTAACATCCATGATAAATATCTACGTCGGACTGAACTGAAAATTATCGTCTACGTATCCAAACCATCTCATGTCTCATGAAATACATCAACTTAGTCGAGATAAACAAAAGAAGAGCGTTTTCTTGTTGGGTACAATTTTGACTGTAATTAAGTCTTTTGAAGTAGGACAATCTATGCTTGAAATCGACTACTTTCTAGAACCTGCAATTTTCCAACACGCAAATAATCTTAGATTTTCTGATTAGGTATTTACAACAGACTCGTCGTTGTGACATTTGAAGCCTTAGAACTTACTTTCTTGGCCATTTTTAAGAAGAAGACTTGTTAGTTTGCAGGCCAAAGATAAATTACCAATTAAGTAGCATTGTCTAGGAATGCAATCAAAGTAGTTACCCCCAGGAAAAACATTTTAACTTTCAAATAACTGATAAAAGGTGTTTATGATTGGTTTATGAAATATTTTGATGATAAAAGATGCTAAACATTGTTATTGCTAAGTAACTTTGGACACAGCTTTGTCAATGTACGCTTGATTACAAGAATAGTATTTATATCTTAAACATATATATGATAAAAAATATAGTTTTAACGAATGGACACTGAAGTCAAAACCCAGCGGCGACAGTCTATTTCATGCTTAAACGCAATCATCAGGCCATGAAGATTGCGTTTAAACATGAAACATATATATATATATATGTGTGTGTGTGTGTATGTATATATGTTTCATTAAAGACGACAGACAAGGTACTACAATTAAGCTTTTTATTTAATTTTTCTTGTGTTCGATCAAGTGTTTTCTTTTGGGGACATAGAGTGTGTAAAAACTATCCAAATGTTCTGTAATTCCGAGCGCTTTTAGCCATTCTCAATGATTATTTTATTTTTTCAATTTAATTAGGTGTGTGGGTTGTGTTCATGATTTTAGTGTTATAGAGATGTTTAATTTTCCAAACGCAGCACATTGAGGCGTTGTTCGTAGTTAATATTGTAAAGTGTTGGCTTTTTCTTTTTTTATTATTAAGGCTCCCATTATTTTAAATCTTTTTTTACATGTGGATGAGGTTATTATGCTTGTATTTTCTACTAGTATGTTACGGATAATAGGCATGTAGTACGTCAACAACTGGTTAGCATTTCTGTATTTGATTATTGCCAGAAATGCTAACCAGTTGTTGAATGAAAGAAACGAACTGATTTTCAAGTGGAGGCAAATTAAAATTTCCCTAACAACGTTGTTTTTTGGTGGGGAGATGTGCACTTGAAGTGTGGATTCGTTTCTATGGGTGCTAGCACATATGGGTGCCCATATATTCATGTGCATGTATGTATATATGTATATGTGAATGTGTGTTTATATTGCGTATCACACGTGTTTTTTGCGTGTTTCTTTATATATAGTTGAATCTATGACTGCCCTGCCGAGGTATTCAACATTATTATCATTATTGTAATTTTTATTTATTATTTGTATTAAGGGCCCTTTTATTGGACTAACTTATTTGAAATTGTGTTGATTTGTCCTGCCTAAAATAACAGGCCATATCGGCCAATTTGCTGTATAACCTGATGTACAAAGTTCCATACTTTAAGGAAAAAATTCTTGACCGGGTCAGTCTATTTTAGGGTTACTACTATCCATTCAACTCTTCCTTCTTCCATTTCCTTTCCTTACCCTCTATCTGACTTTTTAAAAAGAACTTGACCATTCACTTTTCTTCTTCCTCTCCTCTTTCTTCTCTTTTTCTTGCTTTCCCTTCCCCCTATCAATCTAATATATCAATCCGGGGAATTGTCTCCATTTACTAAAAGATCTCGGTCTGAAGAGATGAATATATGCATATTCACGAAATAAATTATAACTGAAATGAATCTTTAAGGTTTTCTTCTTGATTATTATTATTTACATATACTTAATGACACTAATAAACCCGCTATATACGTAAGATACATAGAAGCCATTTTCGTTTTAGCTAAAAATATTGATCAAATTACACAGCTTAAGAACAAATTTGAAAGTTACTACGCCCTCAAATTCACATTAGAATATTAATAATAAAATTCCATTCCTTGATGTACTTATTGATTCTGGTATACATAAATTTCCTACGTCTCTATATAAAAAAACACTAGCATTAACTCATGTTTTCTTAATTATAATAGTAAATGCCCCTAACGATATAAGTTAGCCATTATAAAAAACTTAATCCAACGCACACAAATGATATCTTCTTCCAAAACCATATTCTATAAAGAATTACATAACATTAAACAAACACTTGTTAATAATGGATTTCCTAATTTCGTCATTGATCAACAAATTGAAATGTATCTCAATAAACTTAATAATACCTCTAACAAAATTGATAATATTAATAATAATAGTGTACGTCAAAATAAACATAACACTATTAACTTATACTATTGTAACCAAATGCATAATAATTACAAACATGATGAAACAACACTCAAAAACATAATAGGTAGAAACATTAAACACATTAATAATAATAAACAAGTTAAGCTCATCATATATTATAAAAAATTTAAAACAATTGACCTCATATCTTTAATAACCCTATAACCACACAACTAAATCCTCTACAAAAACCAATGTAGTGTATAAATTTACATGCCCGTTCAGAGATTGTATCTCTGATACTAATAATAAGCCCACTACATATATTGGTTTTACTACAACCACGCTCCCTCGTAGACTTACCTGTCACCTTACTGATCTTAGTTCTATTAAACAACAGTTCTTAGAAAAACATAGCCATGTACATAATAGTAAACAGATATTAGTTGATAACACAACAATACTCACACATACATACAATAAAAAGAACTTTCAGATATTGGAGCCCATCTTCATTAAAACAAAGCAACACACACTCAACAGAATTACATTTCAAACTAATCCCAACACATTACATCTAATCTAGACATATGGTTATTTTCTTAATATTTCGGTCTTTCACGTGGTATGACGTCATAGAACCGCATCATGAATTTACGACATGCGTCTGCTGTTCCGCAACCGTTATCGTCGCATAGCAATCTTCTATGTCAACATAACAGAATATCATCTTTGATGGTGAATATATTTGTTTAAATGTCCGCATAACCACTTTGAAGATGTCTCATATGAGGCGAAAGCTTAGATCAAGGAACCGCTTAATAAAATATCCAAATGTTGGACAATTTTTGTCTTTATTTTCACCCGAAATTAAAGCGAATATACGAGTTTAGAACGGCTCATGATCAAACATAATAGACATTCATTGTCTGTTATATTTAACAATATATGTTTATATATATATATAGCTGGGGAAGAATTTATATATGTATGCATCTAAGTTTATATATATATATATATATATATATATATATATATATATATATATATATGCAGTGTGTATGGTTTAAATATTTTGAAAAGATCTGCAGGAATTTTGTTGCAAAAAGTAACTTCGAAGCTTTCATCTAACTTACCAACTTCTTCGATTGGCTGCTCAGCCAAATCTTTAAGGACTGCATTGATCACTGGATCTCGGCCATCGTAAAGGGCATCTTGCTGAATGTTGTAAAAAACTGCTTCCCAACTTGTCAGTTTTGACATCCTGCAAAAAAACACCAGAAAGTGGAATTATTTCTAAAATCGACACACGAAGAGCATGAATGTCATTTTCGCCAAGAGAGACGTTTCCTGTGAGAAGCAAAATTCATAGCCAGAAAAATGTCTTGCAGAATGTTTGCGCAAATAAAGCAAAATTGTTTTCTTTTGATTTTTGCATGCTTCAAACCTCACCACACAAACACAACATACAAATTATGTTTTCTCTTGTCATTTGTTTATTTTATTTTTCTCAAACACTTCTACAAATATTTGGCTAATTTTGACAAGATTCTTTACAGTTTAACTCAGTTTCCGAACTCGCAATATGTATGATAAAAATGGCGCTTCTTAAAATCCTTTTCTCTTACAGCGCCAATATTATGTCGAGAGTCAAATTTCAAATCAGCCACCTTATCAAACCATGTACTATGACTGAATGGTATTTTACTAATATTTTCTCCCAGAAAAATATTGTAGAAAAAAATTTAAATAAACATTTTAAAACCTTAAGAGGAACAATTAAATAAATTGCGCGAAATTTTCTCATTATGATCGTCTCATTTTTATTAAAATTAATATCAGTTTTTAATTATAGGAAATGACTAAAATAATGTTTCATCTTCTCTGGAGATAGGCATCTTTTTTTAATTACTTTTACAAAACAAATTTTAAAAGTTGTGTGCTCATCATTTATGAGATTTGTATTAAGAAAAATAGTAAGAAGTATGAAAGTAAAGGCTTTGAGACATAATAATGACTCTTCTGAAAATTACAAAAAAATGTTTTTGAAATTAAACAAAACGTTTAGCGGAAAGTGCAATATTCAACTTGATTAAATGGTCTTTGTGGTTTAACTTTGTATTAGGCTGGCCCAAAAATTTCGTTCGGTATATTTTCTACTTAATAAGCTAACGAACATTCTGGTCAACCCAATAATTCAGCACTACGTTCGAAGTAGATGCCATATACTAGCAACGGGAAAGAGAGGAGCAATAGAAAGAGAGAGAGAGAGAGAGATTAAAAGATGTTCCCGTTTGCACCACAGAGACTGGTTTTATTTCAGGTGTATTGATTCGATTGATTTTTTTTTTATTTTGCCGTAAAGAGAGAGAGAGGGTGTTTTTGATTTAATATCACAAATGGAGTTTTTTCATTTTTGTGCGTTCTCTGTCGTTTGAGGATTCAGTTGTCAATTACATTACTACAGGGAAATTTTATATCACTCATGCTTTTTGCCATGAAAATTTCGAAGTGTTCTTTTAACCTCTCCCATTTTTCAAACTGACATTCCAATGTCAGTTTGTCCGCATTCAGTGATTTTTTTCTCCTTCCATATCGATCTGACATTTCTTTCTAAAATTTACTGATCATCATAGATGATTTCCACTGAATGATTTATCCGTGCTCTGGTGTACCATTTAAACAAAATGAGTGCAATTTATGCTATGTCCGTACTTATCCAGATCATCGTGTTCAACACTATGCATCTTTGCTTCAAGTAACACAATGCCTTCTGGTGAGAATCAAGTTGAACAATTAACTGGATATTTTACACAGTTCATTTCATTGGTTTATTACGATTAATCAAACGTGTGTGGGTGTGCTCGTGCGTGCGTGCGTGTGTGGGTGTGCTCGTGCGTGCGTGCGTGCGTGCGTGCGTGCGTGTAACCAAGACCAATTATTAAAACCAAAAATTCTAATAATTTCCAAAGATCTGAGTTACGTATAAAATAACAAAAATATCGGTACAAATAACTTTTCAAGTTTTCAGCAGTGCTTTGCAAACCTTCTATTGTGCAATATTTTGTCTAAAGTTCGAAATCAATATTTCGAATTCCGATTTGATGCTGATTCGGCCCTGTGACTTGCGAGTTGTCAGAAAGTTTGAATGAACTGCACAAGCTGCAGTTATAGGCATCACAAGAAAATTCAGAATGATGAGCAAAGATTTAAAACGTTGATTTTTTAATTTGTTAAGTAAAAACATTATTTTAAATTGTACTTCCCAAATCTTGCCACAGTGTATAATCGTTTTCGTGGAGATTAATTCTTTCAAAAGTTCTTTGCAATTTACATCAACATTATAAGGTTCTGGAAATGAAACATGTTGTGATGTTAAGAGATTTCCCCACATAAACAAGTATTGCCAAAGCAATTAAAGAGCATAAGAATTTCTCTTTACAGACTTATATCTTCTTGTTAAACCATCAATGACAAAATCTATAATACTATAAAAACAAATATCTGAAAAAACTAATTGTTTATATGCGTCAGGAAATGGCTTGCATCAGTTGATTGTTATTTGGCTATCGTTTAAATTCTATTTTCACAGAAACATTTTTTTTGTTTCCATCAGCAGAGAGACAAATTCGTCATGCAGTTCTATCACATAATTCCTTTATTTTTCTCTACTAGATTATCCCTTCTCTGTGGTCAAAGCTGATGCCTACAGTATGCGAATGTGTGTGTGTTATTGTCTATTATTATAAAAAAAGTCATTAGTACGACAATTGTTAAAAAAAAGAGGTTCTCAACTTTTATGAACACGCATAGGTCTTCCAATACCTGCAGTTGGTTTGCAAACTTTTAGACAGATGGAACATGTTGAGCCATTTTGCTCAAGTTGTTGAGGATCAATAGTATTTCCGTGAGTGGAGAGCAAGGCTTGCCTTACTGTGTACAAAAATTCCACAGTGGGTGGTAAGGCTATCATTGTGAGGAGCAGTATGTAACGCAACAGTAGCCTTTCACTAATATATATATATATATATATATATATATATATATATATATATATATATATGAAGAAATATAGTCTTAAAGTATGCTATATTTATGGGATAAAGTGCTCAATATCAGAGATAGAGCGTGTGTAAATATAAAAGTGAACATGGAAGTCAGCACTTAGAGGCGACAGTCTGTTTCATGCTATGGCAATCGTCAGGCAACTCTGACGATTGCACTAGCATGAAACAGACTGTCGCCTCTAAGTGCTGACTTCCATGTTCACTTTTATATATATATATATATATATATGACAGAATGGTTTAATTTATGATTCCATAATCTCCAAGAAACTACGCTCTTTAATTTTAAAGAACTTTACAAACGGCAATATTCCTAGTATTATATTTTGTGAGGGGGGGATTTTACTATTTTGCAATGAACTGGTTGTGGATATCTAAAATTTTAGCAGTTGCAAATAATTAAACGAAACTTGTTGAAAGTTTGTTTTACGTTTCATTTACTATCGTTGAATTACAATTGTTTTTCAATCGTAAAATAACAATTGCTGGAAGAGTTACTGATAAGATATCTATAATTTACTTACATTCCGTAATCCTGGAAAATCGTCTTCAGATTGGGCAACCGTAGATTCCTTCGTCTCATTGGCACTGTGTTGGGTTTTTCCCTGAAATACTTTTGTACAATATGCTGAAGATCTTTGATATACAATGTGCTATCCGACGTGTTTATGCCGTGTCTGAGGATGTCAGCATTTAGTAACGCCGTCCGTTTGCTTTTGTACCAGCGAAGGGACTTGTCCAAACGTCGCTGAAGTTCATTATAATAACCACTTTGTTGCTGTTGGTGGTGTTCACGCCGGAAAACTGTGTCGTCTTCCTGTTCCGGCGTGTCGTTTTGATCATGCGCCGCCTTTTCCCGCTCGACGCTCATGTTGTCATCATCCCCGTCACCGCCATTTGCAGTACCACCACCTCCACCTCCACCGCCGCCACCGCCAGCACCGCTTGTTGCATTACTCTTGTTGAGGTTCTTTCGCAAAAGATGCAGATGAGCCCTATTGGCCCCGGCTGCTGTGTTGGCATAGTCGATCCGGTAAGGGTCTTTATAAACGAGGTGCACTCGGTCGGCGGCTTTGTTTATTTGTTCCCGGTATTCAGCTGATACTGAAAACAGTCTGCTGACCATCGCGGTGTTGAGAAGGAGGATGACGAGTACAGTGAGGAGTGCTGCCAAAGTAAGAAGACGTTGAGGCATCTTCATTGTCGCCCCCTTCTACTTTACAATCTACGATGTTGTCCCTTACACGCCAGTGGCAGCTTCCTTCTCGGAAGGCCGTGTTGACGGCCACGAATTGTGAGCACCTCGGCCGTGCACGTCGAAGGCCACACCGAGCTGATGATATCCTAAACATAAAGAAAATGGAATTCATTTTATTCTTATTTGAATAGCATAAAAATGGATATAAAAAGCATTGTCAAGTATTTATACAAACATGTTTTAGAGTTTAAAATAAAATAAGACTTTGCATATAGTCTAGAATGGCATTATATATATTTTATTACATTATTATTAATTTTATAAGTACCTGAGTATGCTGTTATTGAGTAAATGTTAATTGCTAATGACAATCTTTCACGAAAATCTATTTACCTGGATAGGAATTCTGGCTTGAAATAATGATTGATTTAGTGATTGATTGGCTTATCAAACCTTATTTAAATCCAGAAAATATTTTAGATTGTAAGATTTTTTTTTGAGATAATAATAATTTAGTGATACAAGTTTTACTATTTAACCCATAACTGGGGAGATAAGTCGTGTATTCATACTTTTCACAAAGGTATTTGCGCGTAAGTCGATATAACGAACCCAACTGGAATTAAAACTCGGCTCTCCGATTAAAAATTCCGAGATGTTATCCATTACCAACCCCCCTCCGCATATACAAGTAAGCACTCTCTCATTTAGGTATTGTCCAGACTTGCGTAACTTCGGTGATCGCACGGGAACTGGTGTGATATAACCTTGAAAGGTAATCATTAGTGTGTACTGATGTAATCCAAATCTAGACCTTCACTAATTTAAAGGCGATTATGATAATCGTTGATAATTATAATTCGTCTGTATAAATATTTTTCAAATTATATGTTTAATTAAGAGTCAACATAATTAAACATATGAATGTATTTGCATATAAGTATTTCTATTATGAGCTTGCTTTTGCATGCAAATGCACTTCTGTATATATTTATAGGCTTTTATATATTTAAAAGCTTTTGAAGATGTAAAGAAAATATTTAAGGAGTTTATTTTCTTCGAGCTTCCATGTCATTTTCCCAGCAGAAATTAGACAAGTCTGAGTTGCATTAAATGTTTTAAAATTTTCAAAAATCGAAAACCAATAAGCAATAAAGAGCAAAAATCAATGACAATTAAGACATTGGCTGAAATAAGCAACATTTTTGAGATGCAAACAATCATAAAAAATAATCTGTTATAAAACAGAGTTACCAGATTGTGAATTGAGACAGATTTGAAAATCCAATGATTCTAAATTTGGAACTGACTTTCTTTACTAGTCCAGATTAATGTAGCTTGTTTTAAAAGCAGTTCTGAATATCGCGACGAAATTTCAAATTTAGTAGGACGAGACTTTCAAAAGTTGTCCAGTCTGGTAACCCAGTTACAAGCACGAATGATATTTATGATGCTCCAAGAACATAAATAAATATGCACAACCACATACCGAGATAAGTTATTTGTCTACCGACAATCCAGAAAAGAAATACATTGCAATAAAAGTTCTTTCTTTTGAAGTCTAATTTTCTTTACTTAAAAAGTTTCAGGTAAATAAGCAAGATTTTCAAAATGAGAACATTATTATTATTATTATTATTATTATTATTATTATTATTATTATTATTATTATTATTCACAACTACTTTCTGTTGAAGTCACACAGGTCGCTTTGAAATACGACCACGGAGTTAGAAAGCATCAGCTCAAATTTCGGCTGAGATTGTTTTCTGTTTTATTTTCTGTTTATGCCTTTTGGAAATAAACCATAATGGCAGCCAATCATCTTCACGATTCCCATCAGATGCAAGTAAAAAAAATGTCCTCTATTGGAAAGCCGATTAGCAGGTCTGCCTCTTGAAAAATACTGGGAAAGAAAGAAAGAGAATCGAACAGAAAAGTGAAGAGAAAGCGATAGATAAAAGAAGAATAAAAGAAAGAAACAAAGCAAGCTATGTGTTTGAATTAAAAAGATTAAGTTATCGTGAACATACAGAAGCGAAGAAAAAAAAGCATAAAAACTGTTCTTTTCTTCATCTAATTGGCAAATGTTCCTCAGCCGAGTAAAATTTCCGATTCGAATCTTTCATTCTTCTGAAGGCTTTATGATGTCTACTTGATTATTTTAACCACTGAGTAATCATTATAGGCGCGGTTACTTAAAATGTTTTCTGATGGCTTGCTTAATTGTCCTTTAATGTGGAGAACAATAAAGGTTTATTCGAGGCACATAAAGTAAGATGTGATTCATTGGCCGGCGTCTTGATTAAGCATTCGGTGACAGATGACAACTTTATATTACAGGAAAAAATATTAATCTCAAAATAGGCAAAATTAATCATATTTCACAAACAAATATACGAAACTGCTCACACACACATGCAGACTATATATATATATATATATATATATATATATATATATATATATATATATATATATATATATATATATATATTCATCCCCTCTCTGTCTTCCTCTTTATTCCTGATAGATAGATTAGAATGACGTGTGCCATTCGTGCAGCTGTCTAACAAATACTACAGCAATGTCTCATTGTAATTAGCTTCTCTGGATTCTTAAATGAGTTTCCTTTTCAATTAATAACGAATTGAAAGGCGCAGTTACTTTCTTAGACATCATAGACTCCGATGAACGTAAAATACAACTCAAAATCGACGAACAAGTCAATTCACCAACACGTCTATCTTTCAAGGACGGTTTAAAACGTTCTTTATAAACAAGATTTGCATAGTTAATTCGATCACAGTTTCTGGATTGGCAAATTTATTAAAGGAAAGAGCAAAGTACAGATTTTACATAAGAATGCATAAACTTTTCTTGTTTTCCCAGTCAGATATTTTGAAATATAAGATACTCATATTAAGCATCTCTACCGATACATTTTTAATGCTGAGTCGCTTTTTTGAGATTTATAAATTGTGCTTTGATTTCATAAAATTTATTTTCAAGCGTTAATTAATATTGTTTTACATACAATTATTGTTGTTTTAAATGCAACATCTGTGTGGATCTGGTCTCTAGAAATATGTTGCATCTGGTAATTTTTAGATATCTGTGTTCTTCATCTGTTATTATCAAATACAATCTTTAGCATCTAGATATATGAATTATTCTAATTATAGCAAAAGACAATAAAATAACCCATAAAATAAATAATACAATGGATATTCACAGATTGCAATATGCACATTAAAAAGCTGAAAAAGACAAGACATATGTATTGTCCCCGAAATCGAATAACGACATTGGTCCTTTTGAGACTTCATTCAATATTTAGTCATTATACTTTTGAAACGGCAACCTGTGATAGCGTATGCGCAACTGATCAGCCATACTTTGGCCTCCTCTGGGAGACCCGTAGTTATAGCTGACGGATTTTCGCAAAGTTTGGCCTGGATTATTCGCATTGTCTCAAGAAGAAGACATTTTTATATATCTAATCAAGCCTGTTACACCGTTACTTAAGCTTTTAAATAAAACTTACAATGTTCAAATGAGTCAGATGTTCATTTGCGGATTTCCAGGTTTGAAAAGAAAACTGAAACGTATAGCAAACTGATATTATTTTGGTTTCTTTTTCAAACAACCAGATTGCCATATATTTTCATGCCATCTGCCCTTGAGTTGCATTTCTGTTAAGGGACGTTATAATCGATAAATTGATTATTTCATTCATCTTGTTCGAATTTCCAAGAATTCCAAATAAAAATTTGGTACTATTGGAAATTTGAACAAGATATTTATTAACTTTGGAGAAAAGTTTTGTCTCATTGCATCTTATTTCAATAATGCAGTCTTAATACAATGATTTTTGAGATTACCAGACATAATCCACCGGCGATATCAGTAGAAAAGGAAACGGGTAGCGCTCGAATGTCGTTAAACGATTAAAGGAGGACAAGGCAAAGACTCTCTTTTCATATGCAAAGAAATTGGTATTCGTTTCTCAATGTTTATCGGAGGACACCCCAACCAGACAAGAAAGCCTTTACATCATTCAAATCATTTCAGCAACTTCCAGGCTTAATTTACCATACAACATATATAATAATATTACAATTACATTTTGTCATTGTCATAAAAGATGCAATTAAATAACAGTAAAAAAATAATGGTCGCTCTTTTTAACCGATTGTCATCAACCTTTGATCCTCCGACAAATTTTGATTTGTTTAGAAAAATCAGTTGAAAAAATAGGTTGTCTGAGAAAGAAATCAACGCATGTGAGAAATTATTTCCAGTCTAAATTATTGGTTTATGGTTCTATAGAGATAATCGATAACTGTTGAGTGCGTGACAGCAGAGAAAGTCAAACGAAATAATATTGTTGAAATGTTAATATATTTTTTCAATATCACAATATATTAATTGATGACCTGGTGCTTTCTTATCGGCATTTAACCACGTAAGATATAAAAGCTGCATAACATTCAATAACATCAGAAATAAAAATAATAGAAATTATCAAGAAACGATACCCTTGTATCACTAGAGAATTGGCCTCTTACCTTAGAACTCAATAAGTTTTCTCTCTCTCCAAAAGTTTCTTCAATCGAAGTGCGGGACACACCACGGAAAAAAACAAAAAGCGACAAAAGCAAAAAAAAAAAAAAAAAAGAAGAAAAAAAAACAGCCAACAATCGCCAAAGGAACTGTGTAGAGAGCCAATGAATGAATAGCAGACAAGGTCAGACTAAACGATACAAGATAACATGGAACCGTACTAAACAAAAAAAAAAAGAAAAAGAAAACCTTCCAACACTGTACAGCGTCAATGTCACGTGATGTCCTAGCCCGCAAATGACGCTGCTAAGTAGTATACGATGTTTTTCGAACCGCTAACCTGAGATTCAACCTAGGTCACTAACTTTTCTTGACGTCTGACATAAGCCAAGATGAAACTGATAAATTGTTCTTGTCGGTGGTTTGGAGGAGGGAAAGGTAGCGTTTGACGAAGAGCATAAATCGCTGGAGGAGGTCGGGGGAAGCACTAAGTACGATGTTGAATGTCACGTGACGTGACGTTCATGATGTCATCTCTTGTGGATCTGCTCGATGTAGAGTTTTGTCAATGTCAACCACACCTGTTAACCGACAGTTCGGGCAAAAATATACAACTGGTAGCAACATCAAAAGATTGTGGGTGAAAAGAAAGAAAACAAAAGGAAAAAGTAAGAAATAAATAAAATAAAGTTGTGAAAAAAAATTGCACAAACGAAAGAATGAAAAAGAAACGAAATATGGAAAGAAAATAAGAGACAGAGAAGAACCAACGACTGAAGAGAAAAATGGAGAGAAAAACGAAAAAGGTCAAATGAGGAAATTGAGAAAGAAGAAACAATAATGAACTTGAGAAAAGCGACAAGTGAAAAATCAAAAAGAAAGAAGGAAATGACGTCTGGAGAAGAGAAAATGCAAAAAGAAAAAGAGTAAGAATTAAAAATTAAAGGTGGCAAGAACTATGACCCAAAATTAATGTCAGTAGGGCAACACTGGGACGAGAGTAATACGATTGCATACTTTTTCTCTTTTATTTATTTTTCCTGAAATCGCATTTTAATGACAGTCATCATATTTCCGTACAGAAAAAATTCGCCCAAGATTTATGGCATCACCTGAAAGTGATAAGCAAAAAGACGCCATTTGAAATACTATTTAAAAGGGAGAGAAAAAGAAAATGAAACCAGATTAAATGTTAAAAGACATAATTTAAAAAATCATCAAAAGAAAAAAAGTTGAAACAAAAGCAGTTTGACATAACGTAAATCTTTAATCCCAAAGGCAGAGTGTGTGTGTATGTATGCCTGATTCGTTTTTTACGGCTTGTCAATCTTTTGCTGGTTATTTAAAGCTAGAAAATATTTTAAGAATTTTTATTATGATTTAGTGATACAAATTCTACTAATTAATCTATTGTTAGGGAGAGGAAGTTGATAATTTAGGCGTAAGTAAATATGACTCAAATAGAATTAGAGTTCCAGTTCCGAACTGTTATCCATTACACCATCAGCACATCCAAGCTTTCAGTCCCCGGTATTTCCAAGTGGTCACCCACCTAGGCATTGACGAGGACCGACGTTGCTTAACTTCAGGGATTGTACGAGAACCAAAATTCTGACACAATGGATGCTGAAACAATGTCGTTTAAATCACTCTACTTAATAAATGAAATTAACAGCATTTAAGCTTGGCTAAGACGGACAGAAATGGTATAAAAACCAGACATCATTTTAGTATTATATCCAAATGATAAACTAATCCCTAAGTTTCAAATGTTATAAGTTCTTTATTTAACCTTTGACACTGAATATTAGTTTAATATTGGGATATCACGGAGGTCATCATTCAGCCATTGCTTTAACGGTATCTAGGACTTTACAACATCGTGTTTTGTGCTGGCGAAATCCTTAACTCAGAAAACATTTCAATTCGCTCCTTCATCAAAAGACATTTTTATACAAAATAAAAGTCAAATGTGTAAAAATGTCGGAAATTAAAAAAAAAAATAATAATCTTTTGGTTGGTATTTTAAAACAATACCGTCCCCCAAAACTGGGATTTCAAGGACATTAGAACTTTATGATGTAAATTATGACATCCAAACTGACAGATTTTACAATAAAAAATAGACTAAAATGAAAATAAAATAGAATAAAATCTTTTCTTAAGAAATGTTGGGGCCTTGCAACACCGTTGTGGTGAGTTGTTTAAAATAAAATCCGTTTTTAGGTCAGGGTAGAGAGAGAAAAAAATTCGTCCACTAACATTTTAAAAACAATACCTCTTATATTGAGCTTTGCCCAGCTGAACAGAGTGTATTAATATGCCTATTGTTAAGAAACCCTATATGCACAACGAAATCAGCCTTTCTAATGAAAGAGGTGGACTATCGGAGAGATTACTTCTAGGCATAATAATTAAGAGCAGTATTAACATTCGGAGGAATCCTAGCTAATCGATGATTCGAAGTCACGAGCAGATAGTTTCTCTCAAATAGATATTTACCGAACCTCTCCTGGGTCCCGTTTTTAACTCTGGTTGTATTCCATCATGGAATGCACAAGACCACATACATTCTTCCTTCAATGACGTCTAATAAAAAAATAAATAAAAGGAAAATAATTATAAAAACATCAGCTCTAAAATGAAACCGTATTGAAAGTTTTGCTTATCGCTCATTAACACACGTAACAATAAGTATTCTTGTGCGGCCGAATTTGAGAAAGAATAAGAGAACAAAAGTATTTTCGAATGTCCGAAAATGCGAAACGAACCGAGGCACAATTCGAACAGGAGGAAAGTTTTTTTGTTTTTTTTATAATCATATAACGACAATAACACTTCGATCCTTCTACCGTATGGCGAATATATCAATTGTCTTGGACAATAATACCTATCTGTTTCTTTTTAAACGGTTTATCAACATTTTGAGAAAATATAAAATTAATGAAATTTTCACAGATTCTGAGTTGTACATCATTTTGTGAAAGAAATTGAAATTTAGGAGCCCTAATTAGGTTGGGATTGCTAAATTTCAAGATATAATTGTGTTAGTTTGTTTTGTAGCATTTATTATGTTGTTGCTTTCATTTTACTTTGCAGTTTCGTTATTTTTGAAAGAGAGTCAACATTGATCAACTAGCGCTTCTGGCTTTGTTCTTCTGCTTTGTCTTTCATCTTTTACGATTTTTTACATTTGCAAATAAAACTGACGAAGTAAATTTTCAAACCAACTGGAGTTAATTGATCGCATTGGTTCAGAGATTACCATTCTAACTTTGCCCTTAGAAAGACACAAGGATCAGTTCTTAATTTCATTACAATACAAAATTTAATGCCCATTTTAAATATATGAAACCAAGGTAAGGTTATTAAAGCATCAATAAAAAATTCCTCTTCCTATTTCTACGATGAAGAAAAGCATTAAATTTTTGCAGATCATTTTACTGTGAAATTGCATGGAAGAATGAAAAAGCAGTCAAAAATTGGGGGATCGTTTTATAACAATATCAAATTGAATTCGGAATTGGTGTCTCATATAAACCTCTAGTAGACAGCAAAAAGAAAAGAAGAAACGACTTTTCAAAGAAAACGATAGAAAAATGGTTCCCTATTTTATGTTATTACAAAACAATTTAACTGTTACATAAAAAATCGCATCAGTCAATTATTTTATTTTACTTCTTAGGCGGGAACTATCCAGACCTCCCTTTCCAGGCTTGATAGAGTTCAAAAGCGTCCCCGAGTCCTTGTTGAAAAAGAATTATTTTCCACCCTCTAATCTCTCTCTCACAGACGGGATGTGGCGCGTCTCTCCCTACTCTATCGTTCCTTTCATGGAAAGTGCACGGACGAACTACATTCCTTGGTTTCACCAGGTCTAACCATCACGGCTCGGACCCGCCATACCACTTACATTGTTGTAATATTCACTAGGAATCCCATAGAGAAGTTCCTTCAGACTTCTTACCGGAAACCACAGCCCCGTGGAACAGACTCCCAAGAGGATGTTTCTCCGATCACAACAATCTTAACCAGTTCAAGTCTAGAGTTAACCGTTATCTCCTCCTCTTATCCGTATAAACTACTCCTTAACATAACCCTCTACCTCGAGTGGCCCCCGGACCTTGTACAGGGCGAATCTTACTGAAAAAAAACTTTCATTTCATTCTAAGTTTCCTTCTCTCTCTCGATATATATATATATATATATATATATATATATATATATATATATATATATATATGTGTGTGTGTTACGGGTTTACTTGATTGGGTTTGTTCTTTCTTTCTTGCATATATGTAAACTTTTTTTACACTGTAGTCTGGCATGAGATCAATGCAATTTATGTATGAATTGAACATGCATTTATTATGCTAAGGAGTGTTTTTACAATCCACATAATTAAAATTATACTTCAAGAGAGACAGAGAGAGAGAGGGAGAGAAGGAGAGATATATGTTTTATATGGGGTACGTACTTCTCTGACAGTCTAGCGGCAGACTGCCAACTGTTTTTCTGTTGTTGGGAGGATCTATCTTCTATACCCTTTTTACACCCAGACCTTTGGCCGGAAACAAATAGGTCAACCTCTACAAATTAAGGTGAAGTGGGAAAAAAAGAAAAAAACCCAAAACAGGTGATGTAAAAAAGAAAAAAAAAGAAAAAAAGAGATCATCTATCTGAACCTTTGTTCTACTAATTTTGATTCTAATTGAAATAAGGGCGGATAAAAGATAATTTACAGCCTCCCAACTACTAGAAAATCTAGCCGAGTAACTTATAAACATCAAGTTCACTATATTCATTTATCGAAATATTATTTGGTTAATCTTTCTTGCTTCTAAAAAGGAAATGTTATAAAGGAAAGCCTCTTCACAAAGGTTTTTCTTCACATATTCTCCACGTTCATTGTAGCTACAGCCAGCAATTTCAGATGGACTCAGTTCACCTGAGGCTACGGAAAGGTGAAGTGATACGTTTTTCACATAAATGTGGTATGCTTCTTTGGTCAAACCAGGGTTAAAAGAGGAACCCACATAGAAATACAACTTGTAAGGAAGAATATCCAGCCCCACTGTTGTATATTTCTGTTATCATTTCCGCAATATTGTCTATGTCGAAATCGTCTAAAAGTGTTAGCATTTCTGTCACGACCCCATCTGTTGCTTTGTTCCTGTTCATCTTGGCCAGTGCCGATCTTACGTCAGACTTTAATATTTCAGGTCCTTCCACATATTTGTGTCTTACTGGTTTCTATCCTTCGTGCTCTCTTTTTATTGTCAAGCATCCTGTCGATGACTACGTCTTTTGTTCTGTTATTTCTTTTATTCTTTTAGGTATGTCTGCCGTATTTATAATACTCATTGTTTCTATTTCTGCACACCTTTCGTTGCCCTCATTTGTTTCTAATTTCTGTGTTTAATGTTCTGTATCTCGTCCCATTGTTTGCTGTCTCTTTCTCGTCATGTCAAGAATTACATCTGTCATCCACTCCTTTTTTCTTGTCTTGTTTTAATTGGGATAGTCTCATTTGTTGATGTCACTAAAGCTTGTCTTAATGTGTTCCACTTTGAATTTCTAATCTCATTCAATTTATTTGTATTTGCTTTTAACGCTGCCGGCATATATCACTTTGTAATTTAGCTCATTCAACAATTTCACCGTTTCGTTCCATTTCTACTTTGCCATTCAAACGTCCCATGATGGTGACAATTTCCTGGGATTGCATTGAGGCTTAGTGTTCTCCAGTGTGCTGTAATCCCTAAAAATGTCTTCTTCCGTGTTTTGCGCTGTCGATGCTTATACAATTATAATAGAAACATTATATGGCTTCCCTTTCAACTTAACTAGAAGAATTCAATAGGACAGTTGACTGTATCCAGGAACACATTTCTTCCAGTCTTGGTCAATTATTAGAAC
Source organism: Acanthosepion esculentum (assembly GCA_964036315.1). NCBI lineage: Eukaryota > Metazoa > Mollusca > Cephalopoda > Sepiida > Sepiidae > Acanthosepion > Acanthosepion esculentum. The sequence continues at coordinate 39,297,957 of OZ038501.1, forward strand.
TCTTTCATTTATTTTCTGCTTGCATATATGACCTTGCGTACGTTGCTAATAAAACCACTATTATTTGCCCACCTAGCCTTTGTATACTCCTAGAATGTTACTATTTAACCTATTCATTTCCCGCTTTTTCCCCGATAGTGGGCACTGCTGAGTATGCCAGGTTTAAATTACCTAACGTGTTAGTATTTCTGATTGAGCTTTCCCCAATGTTTTTCCAGAAGAATCAACTAAAATCTGTCAACAACGACAACTCTAGATACCGAAAGAACGAACGCGAGTTCATCAACCACAACGAATCAAAATAAACTATTGGTTGCAACGCTGGCCACAATCAAACCGTGTCGACATGTATAAAGTTGATCCTAACCGGAATGGAGATCACGATATGAAGAGTAAAAAAATGTTAGACAATACCTAATCATCAACCTCAGAAATGTACTGTATCTCCGGGATTTCGTCACACTGGTATGAAGGAACATGTTTGTTTTTCTGTTTTTATTTTAAACAGACATTTTTTGTGCTTTTCGCTTGTACTTATCTGGAAAGAGACCTATAGAGAGTTGATGAGATATATGAACAGTTTTAGAAGCTAATGTTTCAGAAAAAAATTTAAAAGTCAATCTTTCGAGAGAAGAAGACAGAATATGAAGTTTATGATTTATTTGAAAAATAATGTCATTGATTATTTTTGACAAATTATGCAACTCGGCTCAATAATCGATTGAAGCCGAGAGAACTATCTTAGGTCAAAAAGTAAAACTATCTTAGCAAAACGTCGTGCTACCTGAAGTCTCTCGAACCCTTCATATAGAAGCGTGGATAGTTAAAAATAGGGCTTCCTGAAGAATTTCTTGTTGTCACTGGTGATTCTGTTTCCAACAGTGAAGTTGTCGACACCATTGTTGTTGCTGATAAATTCTGATACTGAAAGCTCCACAGAGTATTAAGAAACAGAATAAATCTGCTAGAAACAATGCAAAGATTGCTGGATGTAATATTCATTCTAGTGAATGCTGACAATTTCCTCATGCATAAAGCAGCGACTTAAAGCAACAGAAGAATTTTGAGAATATCATGAACGAAACATGTAAGCAATGAGGATGTTTTAAAGAAAATTGAAACAAAAAGAACATTTATAATAAGAATAAAAAATGAGTTGAAATTTCTAAGATACATAATGAAGAAAGAGGAGTTGGGAATGTCACGAGACATATTGGAGACAAGAGGTGGGCACCTCGACATGGTGTAATGGTTAGCAAGCTTGTCCCGCTAGAACAATTACTACTGAGTACTGAGTTCGGTCCTCGCTAAGTGCCCCCAACTTTCGACCTTGTGCCACATCTAAGCTACGCTTGGAAAAATCGCTAAAGGAGACAAGAGGTGCAGAGCGAATTATACAAGTAATTGACCTAATGAGTTTTTGTAAGTGGATGACAGAAAAAGTGGTAGATGGGATAGTGAAGATGCAAACCTTACTAAGAGCTATATGGGATACGAAGTTATGGAAGGATATGATGGCTTCCGCCATGAAGGAACACGGCGCATAAAACAAAAAAAATTATTTCTCTCTTAGATTGAAATTTCTCTGTTTGCAAAACAAAGTAAATACTTGAGTTATTGCAGCCTTCTTGGGACATATCACCACCATCTAACCAGACATACTTCTTAAAGATAACGTCCTTATTCTTTTACAGCTTAAGAGTTACCGATTTAAATAAATAGTAAAGCGTAACTTACGATATGTTTATATTGGCAGGAATCACGAGATAGCGCAAGAGACGAAAGAAAGAGAGGAAGCATAGCTAGGAGCCTTTTTAGAGCAATCAAAGTAGACAATAAAAGTGAGTCAATTTAAGTAGTACACATGCATTTTTTAAATAATATTATGAATTCATTCTTTCAGATTTGTGTTTTGCTTATTACGAAGAAATATGCCCTAATTTATTTTTAAGAATAAGTTGTTTTTTTTGTTTTTATTTTACCTTTGCTGACTGTCATGTAAGAATTGAACTGGCTATTTTTAGAATACTTAAGACATTCGAGTTCATCCATTCCATAAGACTTCACTCATACGTTTGAATTTCGAACTAAACACTTTATTTAATCCACTGGGGTAGATTGTTCTAATTCCACATGTCATGCCTTTTTCTGGATATCTCAGTTTCAGTTACTTCCCTTTAGTAACTCAACACTCCAAGATTTTGTTCACCTCTGTCGTAGCTCGGCATTGGACTCGGAAGTCTTTGGGTCAAGTCACTGAATTAATTCAATCAACGCCGGGGAGTTGAGTTACTAAAAGGAAATAACTGAAACGGTCGTGAATATGACAATAAAGATGAGGACAACAGTCCGAACAATGTAAATTGTGTAAATAGTTACAATACTTCTTCTCAGAAATATAGACAGATGATGACAATAATAATGTTCTAACAACTAGAGCTCTCAGTAGAACTAAATCAGAAATAGAAGAACAATGTGACCATGTTCAAGATACTAGAAAAGAAACACAATTTACTTGATCAGAATACAATTGGAGTGAGTAAGAGGAGGGCAAACACATCTATACATATGTCTTATAGATTAGACAAAGACTTTCGATAAATTACGACACGAAGTACTTGCAATATTAGGAAAGCTTGATTTACACAAAAAAGTTATTCAGTTAAGTCGTAATCTGTATTTAAGCAGATAAACCGTAATCTGTATTGCATACACAGAGAGAGAGAGAGAGAGAGAGAGAGAGAGAGAGAGAGAGAGAGAGAGAGAGAAAATTAAGCGGATATACGAAAACAGAAAGAGGACTATGATAATGTTCTTTTCTCACTGGATTTTGACCTCTAGTGCGAGATGATTCTAAGAGGGCTAGAAGGATTTTTGGTGGCGGACAAAGCAATAAAATAACGTCTTCTACATAAATAGCACTGTGTTGATAGATTTATTAGAAACATCCGGGAGAACTATCATACAAGGTAGTCAATGAAACCAAGATGAAAAGACTAACCAGTAACAAAAGATGGAATGTACATTGTCAACCAGCAAAAGAGATGACCGAAGCTGTGATTTAAGTATATGGAACGTCAAAATGAAGCAAGCGCTGTAATTTAACTGTGTAGTGTAGATACAGAAAGTGTAACACAGAAGAGACAATGGCACGAAGAGAGAAAAATAGTGAGGGTTCCTTTCTACTTGGCTAATTGAACTTTTCACAAATTATTCGGAAATAAATAGAATGTTTTAAAGTCAGTTATTTAATTAAAATATACAAACGCAAACGTCCATACACATAATCTGAATGAAATTGGAATGGACATCTGTGTCTCGAGGGCTAATTTCTGGCAACGGGATTAAGCCGAAATGTATCGGTCTTTTGAAGTCATTTTTTTACTCCATTTTATTTAAACTGAATATATTTTCTAATAAAATGCAGAACAAATATTGGTTTGAAATTTGATCATCTTGCCGTCAGTGAAGCGACAGGAGCCGAAATACTACATATCTACAAGTGACCTACAATAATTTCAGTCCATGTCTATAAGCCTGTTTAGAACAAAGGACGGGTTTCATTTGAATCTGTTTTACTTAAATGAAAAAATATTGTTCTTGAATGTCAAAAAAAAAAGAAGTCCTTTGATAAAGCGTGAATGACACGTTCCATTCTTGATATTGGATAAAATATACTGTGACTTTTTATTTTCCCACTGTACCGAAAGATTCCATCTCTCAACAAACCAATTAGTTTTGATATTATAGTTATTAAATGTTGACGTTATTATCCTTATTATTACGACAATTTTTTCACATATTCTAACATTCATTTGCACATTTTGTTCGCATAATTTCCAATGCCTTCAATTTCTTATTCATCAGAAAGTGGGTGTAGAAATTGTTATTTAGGCACTGTAGATTTTATAGTTACTAAGTGTAACAATAAGGGAGGATTATGTAGCCACGATTTTCATATGAAACGGTTTCAATATCCTGACCCTTTCGTGAACTCAAAGATCAAATTTTGTCAGCAGCTGCAGACTATATATTGAAACCACCACAATGAAAGCTTCTGTAGATAAAATTTAACTAGAGCTTATGAGCTAAAATCGCCATTTTTACTTCCATCTTTGAGAAGAATTATACCCTAAAAATATGTTCAAGAAAATCCAAACACACAGCATTTTAATACAAATAAACGTCCAGGAAAGAAAACTTACAAATGTCAGAGTTTCTGTTCAAATCAATAGATGCGATCAAAATGGCTCCGTGTTGTTCTAATTTTTAGAAGAAAAAAATAATCGAAACATTTCCAATAGAACGATTCATTTTAATGCCAAAAATGTTAAAATTTTAACATTTTTGTCATTAAGATGAATCGTTCCATTGGAAAGGCAATGTTCTTTTTAGATGTGGGGAAAATGAGTAGCTCTGTCTTTGTCTTCAAAACGGCACAATGCAAACTGGTTTTGCATAAAATACTCTTTCTTTCCTTCAAATGGATACAGACAATAAAAGCGTTATTTCATACTTTTTTATGTTATAACTTCAAAAAAAAGTACTGACTAATAAAAGGCCAGGTGAAGAATTTCATAACTTTTACCGCCAACCCACACACGTACTTATCTAATGTTTGAGGAAATAAAGGTTGTTAAAAAGCAATATTCGTTCAGGCAGAAGGCGACAAGCAGTCTCTTGGAGAGGAGGTCATACAAAAACCTCAAAAGAAAAACAAAAAATAGTGGATCCAGTTTATTTATTTATTTTTTATTTTTTTCCTTTTCCCTAAACTTCTCAGTCTGTGTCAGATTTAATGTACTTAGTAAGATGCTATATTTTAATACAATGGCTGCGCTTCCGGTGTTACACGTGTCAAAACTGTTTTTCTCGTTCATACTAAAGCGATGATTTGCGAGTTAGTTTTGCTAATCATTACTATTGTTGTGATAATGATAAGCGATTTTAGTTTGGGTTTATTTGGTAGCTATGACAAGTCTTGTTAATTGAAATTAAAATCCAGTTATAGTAATCTTAATATTTTTAAACTTTAATTTTGGTTTTAATTGCAAGAAAATAGCAGTTTCTATACAATGTAAAAAAAATTCAAATTCCTCGTTTTTGCTGATATAAATTTTGTTAAAATTGTTTTTGTTTTTTGTCAATGGGTGTCAATAAAGTATCTCTATGCAAAACATCCTTTCTTTTCTTCTCTAATGTGTGTGAGAATTTTATTTCCCATCTTTTCGATGTCACAACTACGAAAAAAAAAAAGAAAAAAATGAACTATTTGATTAGGCTATCACCTAAGCTTCATCACAGAAGTTTTGACAACTCTGATGACCAAATTAAATCCCAATTACTTCCGGAAAAAAATTAAATTGCAGGAAACATTATTTTCATTCATTTCTTTGGCACACCCACACGCAAATATTTGTTTTAAGTATTGTCTAGCAGCTATCTGAAAATCGAACGTGAAAATAATCCCGAGAAATGAATTATTTATGCGTGTCGGTGAATGTTTGAGTTTAAACGATTTCTTCCTATATACAGACATAGAAATTCCCATTTTATGCTATACTACGCGAAAAAAAGAGATTAAAATACCTAAAAATGATTGGCAAAATCTCGAAATTTTCTAAGCAACACATGAAAAATAAAAATAAATTGAATCCGGCAGTTTTCAAGTATCTATTTCGTATTTTCTTTTAAACAAACCAACCTTTACTGAATGTATTACTTAATACACTTGATATAATCTTGTTCTGAGTTTACACAGAGCATTTTTATCACTTTAAACGTTATTTCCAGGGGACACCCGTATTTGAGTAGACGCTCCGTTCATTTATTAAACAGTATATTTATTTATTTTCGTCTACCGAGAGACGTAGTTTCGAATCCTGTAGGAGAGCGTAAAATTTTCTTTAATAATATTTCTCGAACATTCCGGCCGGTAGACGAAAATAAATAAATATATTGTTTAACAAATGACCGGAGCGTCTACTCAAATACGGGTGTCCCCTGGAAATAACGTTTAAAGTGATAAAAATCTGTCGGATTAATAAAAAAATCCATTACTTTCTCTAGAAAATTCACAAAGTATTTTGTATATTTGCATTCATCTCTCTCTCTCTATATATATATATATCTATCTATCTATCTATCTATCTATCTATCTATCTATCTATCTATCTCCATAAGTCTAGTATGCGAGGAGTGCCCCCAGGCATTCAATATCCTTTATTTATAAATTGAATGTTTTATTCTTTTATTTTTTTTCTTTTATTTTATTTTTTTTTTTTTAGATATGACACTTCAATCTGCGTCTATTTTTATGCATGTCTGGTTATATATTCGCTTTTGGCAACATGTATTTGCTTCATTGCGCATCTGTCTACAAGTGTATGTGTAATTCCGTGCAAACATCCTTTAAACTATTTGTTTGTATAGGTGTGTGTGTCCCAAAACTGAACATTATACGTGTTATCAAAAGACCTCGAAAATAAATCGTTTTTTATAACCATGACAACGAAAAAATTTTTTATCCATAGCCCTATCTTCCAGCATTAGCACTCTTAAACATATCTCTATCTTTTCTTTATTTTGTGCCCACGCCCGAGGCTTCCAAATGCAACTCTTCAGAGACATCATCAAAGACCTCTTTTTGCTGTTTTTTGACTTCTTCCCAGGGGCATAAAGCATTTCCCACTGCCCCCTGGCGGCGATCGGTCACACTAATTAGATAAAAGCCAAGCATGGAAAAAGGTCGACAAATAAGCTGGAAAACATGAAAGTTAAAATAAATAATCACCGATATAAAAGGAGAGCCTATAAAAGTTTCAAGTCAAAGCAGATGCTTTAGGGAAAGGAGTAGGTCAGGGCAGACAACGGCAACAAACACTAACAACAGGCATTTGCCTCTTTCACTGAATGATAAAAAACAACACTGAAAACTTCAACATTCCATTTAAGTATCGATAGAAAGGAAAACAGTTCAAAATATAGATAAATAAACATTGAAACTGAACATCGTCATCTCTTCCAGTCAAAGACTTTCAAAAACTTTCTATCAAACAATTCGAATTCAGCTTATTGTATATTGCATTATATCTTGAGTAAATTATATACATAAACTCATGCACACACACACGCACACACACACACACATACATATATATATTCGTGTGAGTTGGGTAGTAATTTTAATTTATGCAAATTTCGCTTGAAACCCAACGAAAGTTCTTTATTTCTATTTATTTTTTTTAAGCTTTTCTACCGGAGAAAATTTGGACTTAATTTGTCCTGTGCATTCGGTCTTCATTAACCATTGTAGAATAATGTTTTTCGTGGTAGGGCGTCTTCACAGTTATGCTTTGGTGGCTTTTGAGTGCAGAATCTTCACCCATCTGCGAGTGTCATGTCGATTTTTTAAAGTATCGCGTCTTCACACATCAGTTTTTGTCATTTTCTTTTTATTATTTGTGAAATATATTTAGAATGTTCTGAACTGAAATTAATTTTTTTGCTGTTGCATTGTTTGAATTTTTCAGTTATCTAGTATTTGTAGTTGCTATTGTTTTCTTACAGTTTACGTATTATCCATAAGTATTTGTCAGATTTCTTGATTTCGTGTTTTGTCAGTGATGGTTAGTGATATGCAATTTAATTGAGCTATGATTAGATAAATAACAAGTTAATTGTAATTTCCAATAAAATTCACTAATAAAGAAGTACATAATTTTGATCTTGACGGTCCATACTGGCCACCAGAAACTTAAAGCATATTAAAATTTCCAAATCGAATGCAATACTTATAAGTCCACTAAGCATTGACGAATTAACAATCAAGATACAACATTAATTTTCAACAGTTAACTATCAACTGATTAAAATAAATTTTATTAGTGTTGATTATGAATTTCCTGTTCAGTGATATCCAGCAAGCCCTCGACGATATAGTCTCTTAAGGAACATTCTCAGAAGTCCAACTGAAAACAGGCAAAAAACATATATGGTATTTGTCAGGTTGCATTTTTGGAGCAGTCGATAAGAATCACAAAACTTGCATTCATAGAAGTTCCGGATTTAATGAAGTGTGCTTTGATAAATTAACACGGCGATATATAGACTTCTGTAGAACAATAATTGGTAAGCTAATCTCACAATAATGTGATGACTGGGTATTCGACTAGTATGGGCCTCCGTCAAACAAAAATTAGATCATGCCACAGTTTATGGGTGCAACCCTCAAAATCTAGCTGATCAGAGCGTAGCAGCTGATCTCTTCTCCGATCAAGTCACTGGGGTAAAAACCGGCTTTTAACATTCGGTACCCTACCCCCCAAACAAAGCTAATAACGTTCCATCATCACCAAATTTACTTTGAATTTTCTCCATGATGAGAGTTTGTACGTTTAATGAAGCTCCTTGCCGTGAATATATTTTTGAACTTTAATTCACGCCAGACCTCAAATGGAACTCATATATACGATCCATCGCTAAGATGCTGGGTAGAATGGTCGGTTCCTTGTACCGCTCCAGAAAGTACCTGCCCTGCTCTGTATTTACAAGAATCGGGCCAAAAATGGAGTATTGCTGCCATATCAAGACTGGAGCTGCACAATCCTCACAATCCTTTGCAGCCTTGAGAGAGTTAAAAATGTTTACGTGCCCTTGTGGGCGATGAAATATTTTCAACATCACAGCGCCTTTCCAAGAGGCGAAACGTCACAAGTCTCTCGCTGCTCTATTACTATTTCAATGGCAAATGTTCAGACGCTCTACATTCCGTAGTTCCACCAATTTAGACCTTTACAGCTAAGACCCGCCATGCCATACACACAGAGTCGAATCATCCTTATTTCTTTCGTATTTCACTGGTAAGAAAGAAGTTCCAGTCAGACAACTGATACTTTGTGGAACAGACTCCTGCGAGGGTGCTTCCCTGATCTTAACCTCTTCAAATCTAGGGTCGACCGCTATCTACTCTACATATCCTCATAATCTACACACACTTCTTCTGTTACGGCCATAAAACAACCTCATCCCGTAAACCTCTACCTTTCCTGTTCAGTGATATCCAGTTATTATAGTAACAAGGATAGGAATTTAAACGTTGGACACAATATTAGCTGTAAAGGCAATCGTATTAACGTTACTGACAGAAAAGGTTACAACAAGGAAGAAGCATTCTTGTCAAAAGGCAGTCCATACACAAATGACCTCATCTGATCTTTACTTCCGCTTTAGTCACACCTTTCGTTTTTTACTTCAGCAAGGGCAGTTCCGCTTTTCACTTGGAGCCTTTCTCCGTCTAGTGTACTCATCTGAATGCCAATATCGTTCGTCAATTCATTATTTCTGGACTTTTTCGCAGTAAGGATATTTATATTGCTATTCGATTTTTTGTACTCATGTGTTTATTATAATATTTTGTAGAATTAGGTTATGGTCTCCAGTAAAAGAAAAATAAAAGGTTTTCTACTGTGTTTCTAAACAAGAGATTTTTCTTCTTTTTTTAAATAAATACAAAATAGAGCATCGGGAATTTTTACACGGGCAATATTACTATTCACAATAATAAAAATAGTGTTTCTTTTTTAATTCCTTTTTATTATTGCAAGCATCATCATTATCAAGAATATTACTATCATAAAATTCATTGTAATATTTTACTCTCTATTTAACTGACTCCTCTTTCTTTCTCCCTCTCTCTCTTTCTTTCTTTTTTTCATCATTTCACCCCAAGCAATGCAATAAAGCCACTAGGACGCAAGGGGCTACTGAGGGTTAAAGAATATGAGAAAAATATTAAGGAGAAAGACCAATAAAATGACAAGACAGAAGATAACGACTGACATTGCATTTAAATTTTTGAAAGTTAAAGTGGACTGGAAAGCAAGAAATCGGAAGAGAGTTACGTAAGTGAGAAGTGCGATAGAAGAAACTGATAGCACAGAATTTACGGTTACATCTAGCCATTTCGACTGTAAAATGAGACCTTGTCGCCAATCTAGTACTGCGCTTAAATACATAAAATCTAGGTACCACAGAGGAAAGTTAATCAGAAATCAGAACAATTACCATAAAAGTATTTCTAGAAAAAGTACAGTGAAGCTACGTTACAGCGGTAGGATAGTGACGGAAGCCGAGATGCCAAGTCAGGACCAATAACGTTGCAGATTTTTCTTTGTATTTTAACAAAAATCTCTAAATCTCTATACCCGGAGAACCAGATGTAGTAAACTTGTAAATATGTAAGATAGACTCCAGCAAATCTCTGTCTTTTTGTCTTTCTCCCTAAAGCCCTCTGTATATATATATATATATATATATATATATATATATATATATATATATATATATATATATATATATCAGGTGGCAGTGTCTGTCATAATAATCGCAGATTGTTGCAAGACTTTTACGAAGCCGAGTGATGAAAAGACAAAGTAGAGCATGCAACAATAATAAATACACAATATATGCAAAAACCTCCTCTGTGAAAACCAATTAATAGCAGAAGTCTTTACAAAATATCAATTTCATTTTTGACGTGATGACGTTGTTCGGAATAAATGTCGCAATAAGTAAATGTTAAATGACAAGACTGAGGCCTGATTGTATATAATGTATCTCCGACTTAATTTACTCTTCGTTCTATCAGACGTTTTGTGGTTTCAAGTAACATGGAAGATAAAAGCATCATAGACTGTCATGTTTGTCATTTCATTTCTTAAAGCTATAATGTAATTCAATGAAGAATTATTATGTTTCTAGCTATAGTTTAGCCATTTTCATGAGGGTAATATTGTGAACTTTCTAATAACTTAGTTATGGAAAACAAACTACTTTAGATAACGATGTTTTGAAGATATCTGTGGAAGCATATCTTCGTCGAAGATTTAGCGAAAATGGGAATATTCAAAATGTTTTCAAGTAACATGTAAGTAAGTCTAAGTGGAAAAGATTCGTGTCTTTATGAATCGAGAGCAAAGTTGACAACAATCTGCTGGCCAAGAATGAAAATCACGTTTTCTTACCCGATTCAGGAGATGTGTATTGTATATTAACACACACACGCGAACACACACACACACGAAGAAGAAAAAAGGTCTCGCAAACGAAATCAGGACTTTATCTATTATAAGTTACTGGATCCTGGTTTAAAGCATAACTAATAATTGTAGTCAACACCTTTCATCATATCAGTCGTGTATTGCACAAGAAATGGGAACAGAAAGTGCGTGATGACAATGCAAGCTCTTATACACTCAAAACCAGGGAAATAATTAGGTTGAGAATAGTGCAATATATACATTCGTAAATGAAGTATATAAGTTAGAATTTCTATATGTTTTCCCCAAAAGGAGGATTGTCTTATGAAGTCTTTAATGAAAACATTGCTTCTATTTTATTAAGCGCAAAAGTCTTTTTCAACAACTCTTATCTGAAATGGAGATAAAACACTGGAGACGCGCTAGTGCAACGCTGATAAGGATACAACTCATTGATATGTTACCAAATAAAACCCAACATTAATTTTCCAGAATTAATTATCAGATGAATAAAACAAATCCTACTAGTATTTATAAAGATAACAAAACCAACTGAAATTCCATCCTCCTCCATAATCTCTGTTGGACAACCATTTGTTTCTATTACAGAAACATTTTCTTTTCTCCAAGGCATTTAAAAATAAGAAAAATACCTATTCTGTTTTCTCAGCTTTCTTTTCACCAAAAGCCGAAAATGTTATTGGCATGGAAATGAAAACTTTAATTTGGATTACTTTATTATTTTTTCATAACGGTGATTATATCAATGTTTAAGAAAATTGAACTTCCATTCATGCATACCTCTTTTGAAATTCGATATTACTTTTCAAACAACCTATATATATATATATATATATATATATATATATATATATATATATATATATATATATATATATGTATGTATTTATATATGTGTGTATATATATGTGTGTGTGTGTGTGTGTGTGTGTATGTGTGTGTAACAAAGATTATGTTTTGATAAAATAATTGGTTGACCAAGGTATTTCTGGAAGATAACATTTTTAAGGAGAGCAGTCTTTCGTAATTAAAAAGCTCAGTATCAATCTAATGAAGCAATTTACACAAATATCTACCCTATAAATATGCAGGATATTTAACATAAGAAGTATAAATAATACGAGCGCGTGTTGAAAGGTTCTCAGTCAAACTACAAAGAAATTCTGATGTTTGATGAGGGTCGTTTGATAAGTTTTCAACCCCCCTACTCGCACTAGGCTATATATCACACGCAACAGTAAAATGAATTTTACTATTTTTCCTAAATTTTATATACTTAGGTTACTGAAACTACAAGAAACATGTCGTTGTCATTAAATATGACATTGTTTTCAAAGTTTGCTTTGAATAAAAAATTGCAGTGTCATTGAAATGATAACTAAGTTTGTTAGGGATTCAAAAATAGACATTTTAAAAGCTAAATGTATATAAAAAGGAAAAATCGAAAAAAAGAAAAAATACAAACGGTAGATTGCTGATACCCCCTGAAGAGTGGACGGACAGGTCCGCCTACGAAACTCTGGAGTCGGGATGCTGAAGGTAACACCAATCAGCTAAGTGACAAACTTTTAATGATATTAATCATATATATATGTGTGTGTGTGTATGTGTGAATAAAGACAAATGATTGTCCTTTTACAGATATATTCTACACACACACATACACACACGCATATATATATATATATACAGGTTGGACAAAATAATTGGAACAGGTGCAAATTCCACTCCTATATTTCAAAGACCTATTATATTAAGAACTTTAACTAAAACTTCGTAATTCCAGGTTATATCTATTGTAAATACATTTATTTATCTAATTTACTGTCTTTGGCTTATTTTTTTTAGAAATTAGTAAAATTTAAGCTAAATGCGTGACCTCTCAAAAATCGGCAAATTGTTGGAGCTCGCATATGACTGGAGCCTCGATCACTAAGGTTGCTAAACTGTTTGGTTTTTCAAGAGCTACCATATCAAGAACTATGACGCAATTAAAGAAACAGGGTAAAACCTCTAGCTAGCATAACAATTCGGGCCGGACTTGCAAACTTACTGACAGGAACCGACGCGCATTGAAACGCAATGTGGCGAAAAATCATCGGATTACTGCGGCCAAAGTGACTGCTGGGTTGAATAATCATCTGAATAGTCCAGTTTCTACTAAAACTGTTCGTCGTGAGCTCCATAAGGCTGGATATCATGGAAGAGCCGCCGTAAGGAAACCTCTTCTCTCCACTCGCAACATTCAGAAGTGGTTGAAGTGGTGCAGAGATCACACTGCTTAGTCTGCAGACCAATGGAAGCAAGTCATATTCTCATACGAGTCCAGTTTTTCTCTTTTCCCAACTTCAGGGCAAGTTTATGTGTGGAGACAGCCCAAAGAAGCTTACAACCCTGACTGCCTTCTTCCAACAGTGAAGCATGGAGGTGGATCAGTGATAGTTTGGGCCGCTATATGATGGAAATGTCTCGGTCCAATAGTTGCACTGTGTAGTAGAATCAACAGCAAAGATTACCTGAACATTTTGGGTGATCATGTTCATCCAATGGCCCAGACTTTATTCCCTGATGGTAACTGCAGCTTCCAAGATGATAATGCTCCAATACATACCACTTGAGTGGTTAAGAATTGGTATGAAGAGCATGAAAGTGAGCTAGAACATATGGAGTGGCCTCCTTAATCTCCAGATATCAATATTATTAAACATTTGTGGTGCATTTTGGAGCGACAAGTTAGGAGCCGCTATCCTCCACCGTTGAGTCTTAAAGAGCTGGAGCAGGTGTTAATGGAAGAATGGCTGAAAATTCCTCTGAATTAAGTCAGGAAGCTGTATGATTCCATTCCTAGACGTATTAAAGCTGTATGTGAGGCTAAAGGAGGGCCAACTCCATATTAAATAAATTTTCTTTGAATTTAACAAGTGTTTCAATTATTTTGTCCAACCCCTGTATATATATGTATATAAATCTGTTCAGAAATGGTCCAGTCATTTTGAATATCTTTAGAACAATTTGCACAGCTTTGATATAACTTGAAAACCAATTATAGGGGACCTTTCTACGCATGTGCGAACAGATATTACTCAATCACTAGTAAGACGCCATTGAGCGAACTTATGAACTTTGTCACTGCTTCATTCACAGAGAAAATACAGCAAGTTTTGACTGAAAGTGTTTCCATTGTGAAATACCATCGAATAATTTAGTAGACTTTCGAGGATGATTTAATGAGCGAAAGGAAAATAAAACTTGGACGCTAATCCATTAAAAGTGATCTGCGGACTGGAAGGGTTTCAACAAGTAGAATATTTTGAACATTGTGCCATTTGCAATCAAAAGAAATCAGCGATTGACGATGCAGAAGTTAGCATAACATCTGGGGATTCTACGGACAGTCGGGAAAGTCTACAAATGCATTAAATATCTCTACTGACCTTAAGGATTTTTAGCAAAACTTTGCATCATGCCGTTTTGTAATCAATCTCCCTACGGCCCAATTTATCTCCTTGCATCTTCTACATTTCTTCAAATTTAAAGGAGAAATTTCAAGCCATGGACAATATTAGGGAGATCGCTGTGATAACCACACACACAGATAAATATATATATATATATATATATATATATATATATATATTTCCATTGATAGATACATTTAGCCTTGCAAAGAATTTCGTTTGTATGCTTACACCCGCGTTACGTTACCTATAATTTTTCCCGATCTTGATAATGGTCAGGAGTATAGCCACAAGATTTAGATCTGAAACGTTAGAATTTTTATTTTTTTTTTATTACAAACAAGAATAGTAAAACTAAACATTACTGAATATTGATCCAGCCTTTATTTTAAAATATCGAATATTATAAAATTTCTTATACACCATTTATGTGGTGATGAACTTTACCATTAATTCTTGTTTCGGCTACAGGGAATTGAGACTGATTTTTTATACGAAAGGAATTATTTGATTGTTAATCGATTATATAGATTAGTAAAATTCAATTCAAACACCATTATTATATATTTACTGATTCATCTTTTTCATTTCACGTCTTGTCGTCGTCATTGCTGTTCTTTTCCGTTATTTCACTTTATAAACATTTTGAAGTTCCACTTTAGACTTCTCGTCTTTCAATTCGTCAAAATCTTTTTTTTTATAATTCTTCTTCTTTCCTTTTCTGATGGCGATCAATGAAGATCTTAGTCTGTTTTTCAGACCGTGACTTTTATTTTCTCTCTTGCTTATTTTACCATTCACGCTTAAAAAGAAACTGAAGAACATCTGAATATAATTATCTCTCAACAGTGAAAAAGTACAATATGTTATGCTACAAAGATACTTTCCTTTTTTTTTCTCTCCAGTTCTGAAACATGTGCGGTTATCTGAAATCTACACCGTGAAACAGAAATGACTGAGTAGTTGCAAGTATCGCCTAATATTAGAAGCAGAAGTCTGAAATCTGACTACTATAAAGATTTGCCTTAAGAGCTCGACGGAAGGGTTTGGTTTTTTTTAGGGTTTTTTTTTTAACCATAAAATAATTTAATTTACTGCATAAAGAAAAATCCTTAACCAGAAAACGAACTGTACAAGTCGTTAATTTTCAGAACTAATGTAATGAAACTTTCGAAATATATCTTTTTGAAGAGAATAAAACATTTTTATAAATAAAAGGTCGGTACATCGATTCCATTTTTACTAATAGCCCTCGTATTATAGTGCATTCATTAAAATAAATTTCCTATTTCTCGTCAAAGTTGGAAGTAGGTTTTAAAATAAATCAAGTTCACACTTGTAAAAGCTACCATACACCGGTGATATTCATTTTAATAGTTGCTTGATAGCGAAATTGGCAAATCTCATGAGCAAAATAAATACAGTGTAACCCGGATATAAGAGAGTTGTCGGGACCGGAGAAGTATCTTATATCCGGGTTTCTCTTATATCCGGGTTTGGTCTATTTTGTTTAGGTAACACAGGCTCTAATTTGGGACCAGAGAAAATCGCTCTTATATCCGGGTTTCTTTTATATCCGGGTCTCTTATATCCGGGTTACACTGTAATTAGACATTGACTTTTTCAATATTCAGTTTTGGTCTTTTAAATCGTCTTAAAAATAGTATTTGATCATAGTTTAGTCCTCGCAAAAGAGGACATATAACGATTTACTAAGCATAGCTTATATATGGTACGAGGCCGAAAGTATGGAGCACACAGCCAGGATCGAACTCACTACTCAGTCGTAATATCATTTTGCGTGACTGGCCTGCGAACGTTTTATTTTCCAAACACGGTCAGCACATTATGGCAGTGTTCATGTTTGATATTATTGAGTGTTGGTTTTTTATGTTTTTATTAATAATGCTTCTCTTTTTTTTTCACATTACGATGAAGCTATTATATTTCTGTCATCATGTTGCGGATAGAGTTTAGTAGGTCTCCATGTATATTTAAATGAGACCTAATTGAACTTCTTGTCAGGCATGTTGTAGTATATCCAATATAATTATTTATGAATTGAGCTTGCACAGGAGCACAGTTCCATAAGGGTTGGTACCTCCACGAAATCGCTAAAAAAATGGCATAGACGCCAAACTTGACGAAAACAAAATTTTATCATCTAAATGTTTATGTTATTATGGAGATGAAAGACCAAAGTTTTTTTAATTATTTAAAAAAAATGTTTCCTTCTTTTTAGAACATTCTAAATTTTGATTAAAAAAAACCTTGTTTCTCTTTGTATCACCGAAACTACTAAAATAAAATATACAATTTTTAGCACGTTGTTTTTTTGTATGACACACATTAATTTAGAAAATCTTGCAAAAATAAAAATAATTGTCGGAAGTTAATGAAACTTTCAGAAACTATTCATAGACGATGGAAATTATAAATACGTTTTTTATATTATTAAAGTCATGGCAGAAATATTTTTTTTTATATTTATAATCCCCCCGATAACTAATTTTATGAAAACTCTAGAAATTCGATCGCATCGGGTTTAGTGATTACAATAGTTAAAAGCACAAGGCTTTGAGGAATGCAAATCATGTTTGTTTTTTAAATTGGATCCCCCCTACCTGAGAATCGGCTCTGAATTGTAACATACAAAACTCAATAAAACAAAGATATTATTTAATTTCAAATGCTTTTATTTACTTTTAGTTGTTTTTATGAATATGAACAATATTTTCTGAAAGCAAAAAATTTTTTTGATGAAAAATGAATTTTTAATACAATTATTTATTTATTTAATTATAATAGATTTTTACATTTAAGTTGTTAAAATATTATAAAATTAGTTAAAAGCCGCATCAGCTTTCGTAAGTGTCCTTATGAGATAGATCTTTTTAGCGCGTTGTGAACTGTATCGTTTTGACTAATCAGAAGACCTGCAGTAATTAAGAAATGTAATTTTGTGTTTATAATCGGGCTGTAATTATAAAGTACGAAAGACCAACCAGAATACAATTAAGTTGTGTTATTTGAGTTAAGCATTGTTCTCCGCTGTTAAGGCCTTTACTTTCGCGAAACACGTGTGGAGAAGTTAATTTGATTTTTCAATTTCAACTGAGAAGGGTACCTACAAGTATCAGTATCATCTTATGAAATTTATATGATCTTATTATTATATTAATCTCAGTTATGACATTTTTCCATAAATGAAATATCAAAATTAATAATAAAATGAATGGAAATACAAATAACACAGTAAAATGTAATAAATGTACATAAAATTATAGTATTTTATGTACACTTGTGATAAAATTTCATAAGAAAGGTACCTATAAATTAATTAGATAGTTTTCTTATGAAATTTAATCTCACTCTTAACAGTCTTATTTTAATTTCTTTATAATATATTTTCCATAAAGCATCGCAAACGTAAAGGTGAAAGCTAAGTACAAAAAAAATTTAGAGGGCTGAAAGTTTTCCTTAAAAATAACGAGGTAAATAATTTGTTCACTTAAATCACTTCACTTCTCTACATCCGTAGAAAGAATTATCCTCACGTAAGCTATCTAAACGCCATGAAAATGTCTTTCATCATCTGTCAAGTGACGCGAAAGGTTATGACCTGCTTTGTTTTATTTTCAAATTACATCTTTTCGGCGCAGAAGCTAAGTTAAGCTTAGTTCAAAATATTTTAAATTAAAATTTATAATTTCTGATTTTATTAAAATAAGCTTTGAAAAAATGATAATTGATTTTTATAAGAATTTCAAAGTGATATTTTCATTTTTTTATAAAATGGAAAAAAATGATTGATTATCTTCCAGTTTTGATGACAAAAAAAAATCCAAGATTTTTAACTAAAATTTCGGACGTGCTAGGAACGATTAAAAAATGTAAAAAAAAAATACCCCCCAAAATACTTTGATCTTTCCTCTTTAATAATAACATGAACATTTAGACGATAAAATTTTGTTTTCGTCAAGTTTGGCGTCTTTTTCATTATGCTATGCTCTTTTTTAGTGATCTCATGGATGTACAGTGAGACCCGGATATAAGAGAAACTCGGATATAAGAGAGATTTCTCTGGTCCCAAATTAGAGACTGTGTTAATGTATATATAATAGGCCAAATCCGGATATAAGAGAGACCCGGATATAAGAGACTTCTTATCCGGTCCCGACAACTCTCTTATATCCGGGTTACACTGTACCTACATAAGGGAGATGTAAATTCGTAAATAATATTGGTCTGGAAAATAAGACATTCCTATAACTAGAGGCATTCAGTAAGTAAAAATAAAATCATCCTTGATAATGGCTAAAAGTATAGCCGAAAGCTTTTGGACATACAAAACATTTTAACAATTTCTACATAATTTATGCCCAGAAAAGAAGTAAATTATATGAACACAAGAAAAATTAACTAAAAAACTTAACCTCAGTACCTTGTCAGTCGTTTTTAATGAAACACACACATACATTAAGACTAGAATATTTCTCGATGTACCCTGTATACTGGTATGCAACAAGTTCGACCTAGAAAAAAGAAATTATTTTGCATTGCAGTTAAAGAAAGGTTTGAAATGTATTCATTGTCGGACACCTGGTATATACGTATGGGTATCTAATCACGACTACATATACACAGAACACGTTCAATTATAACATCCTGTGGATGCTTTTAAGAGATTGAAAATATCTGTATGTACGACATATGTTAGCGTGTGCGTGTCTTTATAGGGGAGCGTGAGTGTGTGTGTGTGTGCTTTGCCAAATATGTGTTTGTACAGAAGCCAAAGTAGTCCTAACGTCATCTATCATCCGTGACACGCGTCAACTTCCGCCTTATGTTGTCAGACACTAGAAAGAGATATTTTTTCTTTTTAAGTTTCTCTTCCTCCCCGTCTACTCTAACACATCTGTCTCTCTTCTATGTCACTGTCGAAACAAGGAACTAGAGAAAAGAATAATTGATCAGTGAATAGAACTAGAAAATAGCAGGCCTTTTTTTTTTTGGCCTGGCTGCGTTGTCCAATTCATTTACCTTCATACATACCCACCCCCACACACAATATAACGAGCAAAAACAAAAATATTTGATTTGTTTTTACCTTTTAGCCGAAAATCTTTCATGCTACCTTTCATGAAATTTTACTCTACAAATATTATATTAAGAACCATTTAATATTAATTTCTACAATAGTTTGTTGCTGGATTCTGAAAAAAAACATTATGATGAAATTTCTGTTTAAATCAACCAATCCGTCAGCATGGCATCGACCAATGAAACGCTATATTTCGTTTTTTTGTGTTTTATTTTTGTTTTTCGTTTTGTTAAAAGTGGATCTCTTAAAATAATACAAATTTTAAACCGAAAATAATATTTCCAAATATGGCACAAGATTACTTTTTCATGCAAATATTCAATATGGATATTTATTGTCATGTATTATGAAGCTGATAGGACCACGTCTAGGAGTTATTTACCAGTGCCCACCGCTTCGACTTTTTTCTAAAGTGACACCTGGTGTGGTGTAATGGATAACGGCTCAAAATGAAAATCAGAGAGCCGAGTTCGAATTACATTCACTTATGCACAAATATCCTTGGGAAAGGTATGAATCCATATCTTCTCGATGGGAGAAAATGAAATGGCAACCTACTGCGAGAAATTCTTTGCCTAGACAGTCATTAAATCAAAAGCGACATGATCGCCCAAGCGTTTATCGCGTATGGCACTTAACTGATTGAGTACTGGATTATATGGTATTATTACCTGACTGTGAACTGTCAATGATACAACCAGTCTAAAGATGACTGGTTATGGAACCCGAGCATCAAGAGTTTGAATTCATGGCTTATTTTCAAAAGTCGTAGTCGAAATTAGAATGCGGTTCACCAATTTTGCCACATAACATTTCCGATTAGAATATAACGAAGTAAAAAAAAAAAAAAAATAGTTTCAAGCACTCCCAGCGTGTGCGCATGGATACACATATTTCAATGTTTAGCTGATTTTAAATAATGGAGTTGATGAAAAGTTTATCGTAAGGCGATTACCATATACTTATATTTCTGAAGTATAAAAAGGCTTCTTTCATTTATTGAGAAATTCAAGAAAAACAAGTAGAAAAGGTGACGGTAAAGATTTAAATAACGACAACGAGGAAAATCTAGTCGTTACTTATTTAATCATTCTGTGGGATTTAAATCATATTTTCAACTATATATATATGGGGGGGGGGAGTATGTAAAAAAAAAAATTCACCGGGAAGTCGTCACTGTATTTGAAAGTCATTACTGAACATTTTTTGTTCATGACTTACACTAATTCCACTAACAAATGAGTGAACTAAGTGAATGGATAAATACTCAGCTTAATAGCCATATGATACTTTAGTTTTCGATGAAACTGAGGAGATTTAAATTACTCTCCCTATAATATCTTGAAAATATCAAATTCTTCATTTAAATAGTTTGTCATATTTTTCCCCCTAAAATTATTCTTGATATAAAAATTTATATATTGTTTTCCTATCTATCTCTTTCTATCTGTGTATGTGTATATATATATATATATATATATATATATATATATATATATAGAATGTATTATTCTTGTTCGACTTGGGTAGCAACAAATTTGAATGACCGTTCAAACAAGAGCTTCTTCAACTTCAATCAAAGCTATAGCCGAATTATGATCCTAGATCAAATTCACCTGCCGATGAGTATCAATTAAAACACCTGTCTAAATATGGGGATTTTCTAAGCGTAGCTTAGATCTGGCACAAGGCTGAAAGTATGGGGCATAATTGTAATCGTCGTAATTATTCTAGTGAGACAAGCTTGCTAACCATTACACCACGCCGAGGTGTCAGCACCCATCTAATTATGAATATAGATCATATACTTTCCTTCCATTTTATTTTGTTCACTAAGGAAAAAAAAAACATGAAAGGATTTTATACAAAAAAGAGTAATTTTTCTACATAGGCTTTTTTTTGTATAAAATTTTCGATTTGTTTCAAATTGTCTTTCGCATTTTCCCGAAACGGCTCAAGAAAATGTATTAGAAGAAACGTAAATGAGTACCGTTCATAGTTGCGTGGAAATCTTAAAGGCTTATTGCCTTCATAATGTGTGTTGATACTCGAAGTTTGGGGTAAAGCATCTTTATGGCTTCGTATTGCTAAATGTATTTCTTAATTTCTTTCTACAAAGTTTCGGCCATTCCTATTCTGACAGCGAGAACCTATTCACTATACAGTCGTCTATTTCTGCCAACATAATTTCTTCTTGTTCATTTTCTTTTGCAATCGAAAGATCACTTGGAAAGTGAGCGAGAGAAATACGTTGAAATATGTTACAGAGAACAAAGAGGAAATGAATTGGCATGACATTCTCAGCCAAGAACAAGAAATTGCAAGAGAGGGAAAAAAAAGATAAAATTTTACTCCCTATCATTTTATTTTTATACCATTTTCCCAAATCTCGAATCCTTTTTGGAGAGTTCGATGCGTAGTCGCTTATTCTTTAAGGCAATTGTGACTATTTGAAAACTACACCGTCCATAAACTCCAATTGATTTAGTTGATTTTTAGGATTTAGGAACATTCGTCGAAAGAAATATCAGTCTAAAAGGGAAACCTGTCTAAGGACATTTGTTTAAGGAATACTCGTCTAAGGACATTGGTCTATAATAATATTTTTTTTTAATAAATTAACACTTTATTCATGTACAAAATAGTAAATTTTATTGGTATTCACTACATTACAGAATAATATTTAAGTCACTCATAGTAACATTAATTACTAATGCTACATAGGGATTATAAGCATTTATTGGTATGCATTGTTTGTATATTAATAACTCATTAGAGTCTATTGTGTTAGTGTTAATAAATTCGTCTAGAGAATTATAGTCTAATAATTAGACCATAATTCTTGAGACGAATATTTCTTAGACGTATATTCTTTAGCCGGGTGTTCCGTAGGCGGATGTTCTGGATCCCTGAATTTTATGATGTGAACACCTATTTTCAAACTATATTTTTAGCTTCTAACATTTCTTATATTTAAAGTGATTTGTTTTCCTATTGCTTATCGAAATTAGACAAATGTAGATATCCTCTCATATGGTGACATTTGTCTAAAACATCTTGGTCTATACAGACAGCCATTATTTATGTTGTAGATAATTATAGTATCGCCAACAGCAATTTGTCAACATTCCCTTTCGGAAACCCTTGTCTTGTGTTGTACAAAGTAAGAGTCCATGAAATTAAGTTAAGAACTTTTAAAAAATTAGTGCATTTCTATCATCTGAGCCTTGTGTTTAGAAGAATGAACACTTCAGTACATACATACCACGAGACCTTACTGCTGTCATCCATATTAAGCCATCGTGAATCCTTGTTAATGTGCACACTGTACGTCCGCCTAGAAACCACCTTAGGGTTATTACAAACATAGGGGGGTGCCTGTAATATGTTTGGAAAACACTTTCTAGACTTTCGTTCGCGATATCAACCCATGATAATCAATGTTGAAGACAAACCTCGATCTGTATTCGAACGTATGCAAACCTAATTCAGAAAATATCTATCTCTAACGGGATAAGCATATACGTATAGTTTTAAACATTAGCCACATTTGTAAAACGAACAGTGAAAATCGAACGGATAGATTAGAAATCTAAATCATTAAACATTAGACCATTATATAGGATCTAAATAAATGAATGTATGTGTGTTAATACGCACACACACACACACTTTCTCGTTTATTCACAAGCACGTTCTCCGTTCTCCTTTTCGCATACACATGTCTATACATATGCACAATTGTAGACATCTGCACGTGCATGTACTTTTGCGAAAAGTCTCCTGTCTAATCGTCTACATTTCCGCGCAGGTGAATGGCTATTCACCACCTGACATTCCCATCCACCCTACCACGCTATGTAGAAGGGAAGTCTTGGTCGCGATACCCGAAGGACACAGTTTTGACCCTGTCAGTTAGGCTGGATTTTAATTCAAATAAAACAGTCTTATTTTATGTGCTGTTTCCTTTCAGGATGTGGGCGATCATGACCCTCCACAAGTTCCTGTTGCTCGAAGTAATTTTTGACCCTTTAAAATCTCGCTTTGTACTTATTATGCCATCCATTTATGCAAACTCTTTAAGTAGCTTACTCACTGTTTCCCATTGCTTCTCATGCCTTCAATATCTCCTTTAAGTATTACATTCTCTAGTTACTCTTCCATCATTATGCGACACAGAAATTTCATCTGTCACTTTCCTTGTAGTTCTGACTTTCCTTAACACTTCCTCGTTGCTCACATACTCTGTCCATGGTATTCGTTGGTAGAATTACAAGGCCCCAGAGTAACTTTTTTCACCACTGCTCCGAAAAAAACAACTTTCATCGTCTTGAAAAATCTACAAACAATCCCAAAATTATTTTTTTATAACTTCGTTAAAGTTTATAGTTATTAGTAGCATAATAAAAACACCTTTAAAGTGTTTAAGAAAAGTTTTAAAAAAAGAAGCTAAAATACCAACATTTTAAAAATGAAGAAATACAAAAACAAATTATTTCATTTTCTTTTTATCACTTTAAAGTTTTAGTGGATACTCATATTTGAGTAGACGCTCCGTTTACTTATTAAACAGTATATTTATTTATTTTCGTCTACCGGCCTGAATATTCCAGAAATCTTATTAAAGGAAAATATCTCCGGCTGCGTTACTCTGGGCAGAGGGAACCGTCTTTAGGTCCGACATGCTTTAATCGACTCAGCTACAAATAAGTTTTGCTGATCAAGCAAGGTTGAATATTCGAATCCTGCCGGAGATTGCATATTTTTCTTTAATATTATTTCTCGAATATTCTGGCCGGTAGACGAAAATAAATAAATATGCAGTTAAATAAATAAACGGGACGTCTACTCAAATATAGGTATCCACTAAAATAACGTTTAAAGTGATAAGATCTGTAGGATTAATAAATAAATAATCTATTACTTCTGTAGTTACAGCAATTTTCATAAAAATCGCATAGTCATTAAAACATTTCGGTTAAATCACCTTGAGTCATTTTACACGGAAATTAATTATTAATTAATTTTCATGCTCAAAGTAGCTTTTATCATATTTTAAGAACTGAACTCTATGTATTCAATTTTTATATAAAGAATATTAGCACATTCCAGCAATGCAAAATCAAAAAGAGTTTTAAATTTTTATCAAAACATTTTCGTTTACAGTTACCTGCCTTGTAGTGATTTTCCAAGCGTAGCTTAGACGTGGCACAAGGCCGAAAGTAGGGGTACCCAGTGAGGATCGCACTCACTACTCAGTTGTGATTGGTCTAGCGAGACAAGCTTGCTAACCATTACACCGCCTTGAGGTACCCCAGTTACCTGCCTTGTATCATGACTAAAGTTTCCGTGATTATTTATATTTTAAGAAATGTTTCCTTGTATTTTTAATTTAGTTGATGATAAACAGAAAACAATACATCATGAATTATTCATTGTTTGTGAATGATTTATTCAAGATTCTTAACCAACAATTGACAGACATCATTTTCTTGCTTTGTTTATTAAAGTAAAATAAGTTCTTATAACTAGATCCTAATGTTTTTCACGTTTAAAGATAACACATATAAGTCTTTAGTTTTCATTTGGGTTTCATTCACTGATTATAAAAGAAGCGTTTAAGATTTGTGTGTGTGTGTGTGTGTGTGTGCTTACTCTGTTTATTAAAAGCTAGCCACGATTGGACATATCTTTTATTTAAGAAATTATGCGCCTTTAAAATAAATCAACATTTAATTTAAAAGTTTGTATAATCCCGGCATCGTTTTAAACAAACCTAATTAGTTGTTCCAGATGAATGTTTTATCATCATCGGGACAACAGGACGACGTTAATCTGTGATTAACCATATAACTTCAAACCTTTTCTTTATCTATGAGGAAACTGTCCAACATTCATGACCGTTTAGAGGATTACGTAATCCATAGAAGTTCGGAACTCTTTTCTTTGTTTCTTTTCCTATCTCCAATACTCTACTCAGTTTCTGTAAGGCATTTTTTCTCATGCGCCTTCTGATTTCCATGATTACATTTTCCATCGGCTCTTACGACATTACCCATATTTGCGTCAGATTGATTTTGACTTCTCCTAAGTTAGGCTGCCAAACTGTTTTCTTTTCTTTTTCTTTACTACCTTGTATAATAGTTTTTCAGTTTACGTTCTGAAAAATTAAATCCTGGTAGGTCTCCTAGTTCTCTTCGGTTCACTTGAGTATTTACGTGAAATAAATCCGCTGAGAAAAGGCAACTTTGTTTTACTTCTCTGTTTTTGTGTATTTACTGAACTTCTTCTTTATCAACATGTTGGTTGTTTGTTTCCAGAAAGGTTACGGATTACTCAAATATCTTTCCCATGTAAATTAGAGCTTTTCTAGTATTTCAAGTAGTTCTTTGTATCGTAACCTATCAAATGTATTTGAGTAATCTATGAAACATACACAAAGACATAGGTACATAAGATAGGGTACAACACAAAGAACTACTTGAAATACGAGGAAGACGAAAACGTTTAGAAAAGGGCCATAACAGGTGACAAATTGTGGGTCTATAGTTATGACCTCGAAACCAAAGCTCAGTATTTGCGGTGGAAATCTCCCCGAGCCCTAAGAAAGCACGAATGAGTCGAAGCAATATGAAAGCATTGTTAACAGTATTCTTCGATTAAAAGGACATTGTTCATCATGAGTATGCTCCACTTGGTCAAATAGTAAACAATTACGGCGTTTACGGAATGCTGTTCGTCGGAAAAGGACAGAATTGCATGCGTCGGTGACTGACAACTCCACCATGTCAACGCAACTGCCAGTTCAGCACAGCCTATGCAGCAGTTTTTGGTGTCAGTACAACATTCCCCAGGTCTGACAACCACTTTCTTCCACAGATCTCGCCCCTTGTGATTTTTTCTTATTTCCAGAAATCAAATCCCACGTGAAAGTAACAAGATTTCACGACGTCGAGGAAATCCAAGAGAATGCAACGAGACAGCTGCTCGCTATCCCAAAACAGGAGTTCCAGGAATGCTTACTTTGATGGAAACGACGCTAGATAAAGTGTGTGGCTTCAGAAGGAAACTACTTCGAAGGAGATTAAATGTCGAATTGATATATGTTCTAGTTTCCTTTTTATAGCGCCAGTCCCGATACTTTTTGTTTCACCTCGTAGGGCCCTTGTATTTTAAATGCTAGAAATCGGGAAAGCCGTATTGTTCTTTGCATAATTCATTAAATTTACTTGATTTGCGAAGAAGTTTCAGTCTGGTCCTTTCTCCTTAATAGCAAATACTAAAGATGCCAAATAATAAATAGTTTCCTTTTTCTTTGTTGGACCCTTCTCTCGTACTTAGTAACCTTCGGAGAATTTTGAAACAAACCCTTCGTTCAATTCATGGGAGTATATTTATCTCCTGTTCTTCATCCTTATCTCCTTCTGTTCTCCATTCGTTTTTGTGTTTGTCTACTCTGAATCAGAGTATATGATATATAACACCCACGGACTGAACTCATGACCGACAGGTAACTAGATCTACTGTACCAAAGCTTTTATCCACTAGGCCATGTGTACTGGCGCAGAGATCGGTGGTGGAAACTTGCAACTTTAAACATAATATGGCTTGTCAGTTTATTCAACTACACCAGAAGACCAGAAAGTACAATGACCAAAACATTATCATGGTAACAACCAAGATAAGGACATTAGTTTGATAATGATATTTCCATATCTAAAAAAAAAATTAAGATAAAATTTATCGTATCGGTACGAAACCGACGTGAAACACAAATGGGGACAAAAAATCTCCAACAGAGAAAATACAATTTTCGAACCATCGAATATTCTCTAACCCCGCTATATACAGAGAGCTTAATCTAATCGCATCAAGTTTATCTATGAAAATATCGGTCAATTTCAAAAGAGTATGAACATTTGCAGAAAGATCAAGGTGCACTCTCATTGGCGGGAGAATCCTTCATAATCTCTGAATGAAGCTGGGAGAAGATATAGATTCATACATTTACTAAGAGTATTTGCGCGTAAGTAAATGTAACGAACCCGACTAGAATTTGAACTTGGCTCTTTGATGCAGAATAACAGGGAACAACACGAGAGGTTGAAGTAATTGAAAGAATCGGTGCACGTTAGGCCTGTTAATGTCCTCTTCGATAGGCCCAGCTTGGAAATTGATTCATTTATTATGAAGAAAAAAAGTAACGATAAAAATTGCATTGCTTAATTATACTATAGACGGTTTAAAAATCACATACTCTAAAAGCAATATAAGGTTTAAGGCTTCACCACCGTATTGTCCGACAGCTCACATGACCCAGTCGATAAAAGGGTTGCTAAAGTAGATTGGCACTCGTGAGGTCAATCTCTTAGGAACTTAGTGCGACTACGTAAGTTAGTAAATAACTGCAGAGATAATAACACTAATCCGAGCGTGTAATCAGTAAGGAAAAAAAATTCCTAGTTTGCTTCTCGATTCCGCTATATTAAATAATGTCAAAATAATTCTTCTTCGCTATATAACCACGTCATCTTATGATAAATGTTGATTACATAATCAACCCTATTTTATTCTATTTAGTTTAGTTATTTTATTTTTATTTTTATGACTGAGATTCGTCAATGCTTCAGAAAATATGTCATGTGAGTTTGGTTTACGAGAAAACGAGAAAATATCAAGGCGTCAAGGAAGCATTTTTTTTCTGAAATAAGTCTCGAAAATTTGCATAACATACAGGAATTCAGTTTGCCGTCTGGCATAGATAACCTTCCTCTGGGGTTGGCAAATTTTAGGGAAAAAAATGCGTCCTTGGCGCCGACAAATACGGTAAGTCCAGCAAGTTCATCCATCTTTTAATCTGAACAAAATTTGATCACGTTTTTAAAAAAAACATACTATTAGTCTGTATTCCTATCAGTTCATTTTATTTAAGATATGGTAAATGTGTTTGAAGTTATAGTTCTCTTTTTATTGTGTGATTATCGTGATCTGTGACATTTCGAGTAAAGAATTCATTCGACTTATACTTTGAAAATATGGAGATCAGACGATCACACTTGAACCTGCATTGCTCCATAATACGAATCAAATCTCAGATCAAATCTCAGATCATAAATCATACATACAATACGATTCAAATGTGAGTGTCTAAGCAAAGAGAAGAAACGCTAAATGCAAAATTCCAGATATGTTCATGGTTTATTTCACGAAAGCTGATCACCTTGAATTTAATAAAATTAACAAATAAAAATGTTTTTCTGTCTTAAATTTTTAGACGAAATATTATTACACTAAAATCAAACAAAAGACCATTGTAATTATAACTACTGATGTGGGGACACTATTCTAAATAAATCGATTTATAATAAACAAAAATGGCTTTGCAATGTCATCAACTGAGTACCTCCTACACACAACTATAACACATGCGCATACAAGTTCATATAGAAACGCAAAAGCAAATCGAAGTCGCTCAGAAATTAAGACCAGTATCAATTCTTCTATATAACAAAGCTCAAAGTTAATTACTTATATAACTATATTCAGTTTCATTTAAAGTAATTCGTCGGATATCTTTTCGCAATTTAACCAAAATTATCACGCACCCACGCTTATTCTACGATTAAATTATTTTGTTCAGAAAAATAGACGTTAGTAAAACATTTCACTGACTAAATTCATTTCAGCTGAGCTGCATAAAATCTGAAAAGATTTTGAATTGTAATTCACTTTCCACTTCCACCTTTAGGGTTTGTACTTGAAGCATCCATCTCACCCTATTGACAACTATTTAGCTGTATGTATGTATGTATGCATGTATGTATGTAGGTAGGTAGGTAGGTAGGTAGGTAGGTATGAGCGTGTGGAACGTTCACTTTCTGACCATGAGACCCGGGTTCGAATCTCACCATAGTCGATTTGTCAGGAAGGCGACTCCCTGATGTTATCGGGCTGGATCGAGATTCTTCCCAACGTGCGGCGCCTTTGGAAAGTGCCTGAAAACCATACCACGGGTTGGCCCACCCTGTGTGAGTAGAATTGGGTAGACGGAACTCTTGTGGGCCGTCGATAACTGTGCTAGAACGAAGCCACACGTCATCGTGGCCGAGGGCTTGTTAAAATTGTTGATCACGCTAGACAACACGCTCTCTCCCAGAAACTGTAACTCAGGTCTGCTCAGCATAGTTGCAGTATAAACCACAGGTGGCCTCTGTGGGTGTTGAGTAAAAACAAAATGTGCCTGAGCAAACGTCTGCAACAGGGATTGGCTAGCCGCCCCAGTAAATGGATATCCCCGAGTACGAGTGGACAGCTATTATGTATGTATGTATGTATACACACGCCGAAACTGAGGTATAAGATTGTACAATGAACACAATGCAGTAAGCCAACATCATAGCAAATGACTAGCAAAACCTCGCTCTAGATAGTTCAACCTCGATGAAAGCAGTGCACAGTGGTAAGAGAGACTTTGAAAAGAATCGTGGTGCGCATGAAAAATTCAAGAGAGAGAGAGAGAGAGAGAGAGAGAGAGAGAAATGTTTGTTTGGCTCTTCACGATAATTTCTATGAAAATGGTGACGCAGAGTCAGTTCTAACGTATAATGAATATGGTCGCGTCTGCCTAAGCAAGGCAGGCCTAAAAATAATTAAAGATGATACACAGAGAAGTCATTCACTACACGTAATGAAAGCTTTCTACTTGCAGAGAGTGTAAAAAAGAATGTGCACCAGTTGGTAGACTAAAACGACATTTAAAAGTTTGCTAAAATATTAATGTAACAACTGCTGCTAAAGACGTCCAACGTTACCACATCAGAGCAAGAGAATGTAAGACTCTAGCAGAACGAAGAACCAGCTTCCGCTCTGCCAATATTTGAAGATGGATCAAACGATGGCATTGTTCGAAATCGAGTAACAGCCACCATGTATATATGTATAAAATAAATCCCATCTCTTACTTATGGTTAATTGTTGCTTGTAAAATTTTTGTTAAATTCTAACTGTTATTTACTCATTTGCTTCATCTAAGAAACATTTTTGTAAGCTATTTGACCTACCGCTGGATGCAAAAAAAAAAAAAAAAAAAAAAAAAATAATAATAATAATAATAATAAGAAGAAGAAGAAGAAGAAGAAGAAGAAGAAGAAGAAGAAGAAGAAGAAGAAGAAGAAGAAGAAGTTCATAAAATGGATTAAAAAGAAGCAAATAAATTTGTCAAACACAGAAAGAAAGAAAATGATAAGCATAAGACGAAATGAAAATGATAAGTGACGGGAATGTTTTATAAGACTGCATAGGTTTTTTCCTCGAGCATGAAATAAATTTCTTTTGGTATATTGGAGCAAGTACGATGATTCCATTTTCTTTTGCTTTCTATCACGCAATTCCATAAAAATAAAATGAAAAAAAGTTTATTGCTCTAAAACGATCTCGCACTTTTGGATTGACAGTTTCAACAATGAAATTATAAATTATTAACGAGAGATTAATCTTCGTCCGAGAATGAGGAAAACCAGATTTATATTAATAAACTTATCTTATGCCCATATATTTAAAATGGACATTAAAATTTTGCATTGTAATGAAATCAAAAACTGGTCGCTGTGTCTTTCTAGAGGCAAAATGGATGAACCAGTCCGATCGATTGATTCCTGTTGGTATGAAACATTTCATCAAAATTTGTGAGCTTTATTTGTAAATATAAAATAAAAGACTAAAGACAAAGCAAATCAATATGTATGTTTATGTGCATCGGTCTATATGTGCATGTCTGTGTATATATGTATGTATATATGTATTTGTGTGTGTACAATAATATATCGTGTTCTAATTTTCATAGACATACACCTATGCGTACATACGTATATATGTATGGTAAGATGGATGGGTGGAGGGAGGGAAAACAAAATTATTTGTTAACGCTGAAGTCAATCTCGTCATCGAAATTTATTAACCTTGCGACAAATTCGTACAATTAAAAATATAGATTTTATTTCTTCACTTGATATGCATAATTTCTCATAGGACATTTCAAGCCAAATAATCATCTGAATGGCATGAGTTTTATTGTTAGTTTCTTTAAGCAAAAAATAAAAAATAAGGTCGAATAAGAAAAAACATTTCCGGTTATTTTTATTAAATTTTTATTGCGACTTCTGTTATATCGCATTTAATTTGTTCTCGTTTGATAGAAGCAGATGGCCATAGTTTAAAATGACAAGTAGAAAAATAAAGAAACGGTCTCATCATACAAACTGCAAAAAGTGAATTTCATTATGCTAAAAATGAACAGATTCTAACATTGAATGAAGAGATTAAATGATCATAGAAAAAGGCAAAATGAATAATAACATAATTTTAGGAGGTAGATGAGAGAGAAAGAGGCAACAGGTAGGTAATAACGAGAAAAAAAAACTGAATTTTGGAGGAAAGGCTAGGATTACGGTTTGAGGTCCAGGTGGAAAAAACTGAAAAAGCAGAGGAGAAAAAAGAGGTGACCTTAACGAAGAGAATAAATAAAAAATAAATATAGAGAAAATGACAAGAAAGGTAAACGGGGTTTTAAAAAAATGAAGATTATAGAAGACGTTGATAAAGAAATATAATAAGCAAGTAGAAGAATAAGTAAAATGAGAAGTTGATAAAAGAGAAAGAATGAGGCAAAGAGAAACTGGAGAGATAAGAAGAAAATAAAGGGGAAAAGAACAGGGAAACTAACCAGGAATATAAGAGATGAGGGAGATAGATGGGAAAATAAACGAAGGAAAAAGAGCAAAAATACGAAAAAAATAAATTGTGGAAAAAGAGAAGAAAGAGGCTAAAGAGATAGGGGAGAGTAATTTGGAGCAAAATAGTAAAAATAAAAAAAAGAGAGAGTGAAAGAAAAGTTTGAAAAATAATTGTGGAATATTGTAATAAGAAGAAAGAGAAAAGGAATAATACTTGAACGAAAAACTGAAGGAATAAAAAATATGTCTCGAAGAAAACCGTTAAAAATTGGGAAATGGAAGAAGAGATAAGAAAAGAACAACAAATGGAATAACGGAAGGAAGCGTAAAAGAATAACGTTGGTAGAATTTCTCTTGCCATAACGTAGCGCTTATTGTAACGTTCTTTTCTATTCAGGCTCGGGCCAGATCTCGGTGGGTGGCAGCCTCCCTTTCCCTCTTGTTCAACACTTCAGTAAGTCGTATTGCATCACAGTTACAGTGCTTAAATTCGGCCGTGGTATAAAGTTGCAGAGTTCACAAGATCAAAGTAAGCCTAAACGCCTCTGGGTGGGCGTCTGCATTTCTATATGATAAAGACGTAGATAGCAAGATGGCTGACAGTTGAATGAACGTAAGGTCAATATTAATGAAAGATAAAAAGTGAATGCCTTGGGTCAACTAACAATGAACTTGGTTCATCCTCCCTAAAATACAATAGCCGTTTGAAATAGTTTTGTCATACAATATTCATTTTAGCATTAATATTTTGCGGTGACTCATAATATCAATATCTAATATAAACGATGTGAGAATCTAAATATTTTTCATATATCAGTCCATTTGTACATTTATAAAATATCCGTTGCTCAAAAATTAGCACCATTAAAAAAGTGAATTTTATAAAAGTTAAATTACGAATTTGTTTGAAAATATTTCATTTTAAAGTAAAAGTTAAAATTATTAAGCATAAATGAAATAAACTAATCAGGGTGTTTGCGTGTATGGTTTCAAGACAAAAATATCTTTCTAATTAGTATTAGTAAGACTTAATCTATTCAGTTACAAAATTAACAGCATTACAAATTATATTGAGAAATTATTTACTATTGTTTTTATAGTAACTATAGTTATAGTATAACTAATTATAGTAACTATAGTTATAGTATAACTAATTATAGTAACTAATTATAGTAACTAATTATAGTAATTATAGTAACTAATTTCACAATCATTGACGATACTCGTCAATGATTGTGAAATTAGTTATGTAAGCGTTTTTAATTTTATGTTCCTGTGACCAAAATGTAGATACAGTTACATAATGTCTAGCTATTTCCTTCGCCTTAAAACCAATAGCTACGCGATGTGACATGGAGACATTACTTGGTTACGTTCCATAACATGTGTTTGCTGGGTGTGCCTGCAGGAATTTAATGAAGTCTGCAACATATCCTATATACGCTCAACGGGATTTAAAACTGGCCAATGCGTAGACCAATAGAGTACTTACAGGTGAGCCAAGTATTTCTGGAAACAGTTTCGTGTCACCCACGTGCGATAGGATCTTGCGATATCTTGTTGGGACAAGAAAGAAAGACAACGAGCATGAAGGGGTGCAAAAGCGTTTAGTTTTGTTAGTAAACTCGAAAAGAAGAAATTCTGCACTATTACAGAGCCCTCCTCAGCTTGCATAACACTCTGCTAACAGCCTAGTTCTTTAGTCACATGTGGTGTCCTTCACGCACGCACACACTCGCGCGCGCGCACACACAAACTCGCGCGCGCGCACACACATGCACGCACGCACGATCGTCTTCCCGTAAGAGTTGGAAACCCGATTCGTCTGAGTCAAGTCAGGTTTATTATATTAATTAGAATAAATATTATAATATTTATAATTATCATAATAGTTATTAATTATACACAAGTTATGGTCGATTTTTGACGAAAACCTGGAGTAGATGATGTCAATATTAAATGGGTCAATGATTTCAACATTAGCTGAAACAGGACATTGCATCAAATCACATCTCAAATCAGCGTTAATACCACTCATCCCATCAGTCAACGTACTGTGCAGCGAACACTGTATTCCGTAGTGTTTCATAGATATCGACACCTAACGAGGGCTGATGAATGGATCAGCCGAACCTTTGTGTTAGCATCCAGTATAAGAAGACGTTCAGTTGGACGAATAACATTTGGAGCATCTGTATCATTGCAGCATGAAAACGTCCATGCTCATGTTGCTAGGTGGAAACTTTATTGCACCTTACCATTCCATTCAAACTCTCTTAAGGACTTTTTTCTTTCGAAAATTGGCATTATTTCTTTAGAAGAAAGAATTTAACCAATCAAATCAAATCGAATTGAATTTGATTAATTTGTTTTTTATGAGTTATGTGTAAAGCCGAAAGATATTTTTGGATTGTAAGAATTTTGGGAGATAATAATGATTTTCTGACATAAGTCATGCTATTTAACCCATAGTTGGGAGAAGAAGAGGTGGATTTATAACTT